>BGPR01000270.1:98940-113645 GCA_013235015.1 Araneus ventricosus | reverse complement strand
ATCCTTCATGTTTTTTCTATTTTTTTAGATTTAATCATTTTAATTCTTAAATCCTTAATGTGTTTTTGTGTTTTTAAGACGACTTTATGCAACTTTTAACACTTTGGAAGCGATAAACGTAAAAATACATTTTCCTCGAATCCTAGCATCAAAATTTTAATTCAAGAATTTGACTTACTTGCTATTTTAGATAAGTTGGACATGTTAACAGATGTCTGCAGGATACATCCACTTTTTCTTTTATGGTATAAACATTGTCTAGAGCAAACACTGTTACTGCTTGTCTTTTTATTTGAGCTTACATCTAATTCGTATGCCGCACACAATGTGCTAAAATCCTATGCTGTCTTTTAGCGTTTCCGTGGCTGTGTGTGCCCAACTTTTAAATTATCAATACATTTATAAATTTTTTTATAGTTTAGTGATTAGAATTTTTATATCCTTACCATGTTTTTAATGTTTCTATGACGACTGTATACAGCCTTTAATTTTCTAATAAGTTTTTTTTAAATCTTTAAGAATTTCATTGATTACAGCTTTTTTACTTTGTGCGTTTGATGCTCATTTTGTTTCTGCACTCTGTAACTGGTGTTTTCTCTGTAGTGTGCTTTTTTCGAAATAAATAAATAGAATCATTGCCATTCCCTCCATATGATAATGGCTCAAAACTATCAAATCTACTTGAATAGACCATTATCTGACTTCGACACTGACCTTCATCAAAACAGCCATTGACGAAATTCGCGAAAAATGAGAATGGCTGATAAATAATAAGTATAAATGTTTCATAGAGCAGTGTAAATTGCAAAACTTTAAGTGTAAAACTCATCAGCCTTGTGATGAAGCAAATTTATAATAATTAACCTGTTTATATACAAGTAGTGACAGCCACCGAATTGAGGCCACTTAAAAAATTCATAAAAATATATTTTGTGCAAGTACACAGATTGCTTGGAAAAGGAAGAAAAAAATAAGAAAACAAATTAAATTATCCAAAATTATTACATTTTAAAGCGGTAACCGAAATTTTCAATTTTCAAATAATGAACAGCCATTTAGATACTTCAGAGTATTCAGGTATGAAAATTTTCCATAAAAATGTTTTGAGTATTATTAAGTTAATTCTTTGAAAAATAGAATAAATAATTCATTTTAGAAGTAAAGTATGCTGCTAAAAATTTTTATTAAAGTTTTGTTTATAATCTAAAAATAATTTCGCATTGAAAACCCTACAAAAATTCAATCACATTTATGCACGTTTCAATTAGTTTATTTTTTAAAAACAATTATTTTTGTAATAAAATTTTACAACTCTTAAATGTATTTTCTTTAATGAAGAGAATTTAACTTTCTTTTTTTCCCCATGTTTTTGTCTTAAGGAATAAAAATTGGATCGCGATTAAATTTAATTATTGAATCTAGTAATCTTAATTCGTACATTCTCTAAGCTCTTTTAAATAACACTTCGCTCATTTTAAACAGAAACTTTTTTACTGCTTGATTACTTTAATTTCTTTTATTACTTTTGTTTTCAGTTTGTTACAAGTTTAAAAAAAGTGTAAGAAGGGGATTATTTTGTTAAAATGATTCTCTTACACTGTTGAGTTCCTGCTTCGACAAAAAATAACAGACACAGAATTTTAAAAAAAGTGACAGATCATTAAAATAATTAACTGTTTTTACATTTTTTTTCAGACCTAACGCTGCAAGACGCAAATTACTGAAACAAAAAACTGATATTGTTCGATGGGATTCCACAAATTAATTAATTTAAATGTTTAATTAAATTTTCACATTAGTTAGGAAATTAACAAAATGCAATATGCAAATTATAACTGTAATTTTATTGAAGATAAAGTTTTCTGAACAGAGATGAAAGAAAAACGGTGGAACTCAAGTTATTAAATCTTGTATAGGATATTTTTTTAAAAAACCTTTGGATTTATTTTCTCCTTCTTTTTGTATAAAATCGCCTTTTTTCCTCGCAGGAAATTTGAATAAAAATATATTTTAATGGTACTTACGTATTAACGCCACCGCAGCTACAGATTTGGCGGTTTTTAAGTGCCGCCAAACTTGGCGGTTTTTGTACTTACGTATTAACGCCAATTTGGCGGTTTTTGTACTTACGTATTAACGCCAATTTGGCGGTTTTTAAGTGCCGCCAACGCCACCGCAGCTACAGATTTGGCGGTTTTTAAGTGCCGCCAATTTGGCGGTTTTTGTAAACAAGATTGCTCTTTATTGGCGCATCACCGCCAATCTGTAGCCTCGGTGGCGTTAATACGTAAGTACCGTTTTATTAATTCTATCATAACACAGTTATGTGCTTTAAAGCCCATTCAGTACAGCAGCATCTAATGCAACAGAAAGTTCAAGATGTACAAATATCAGATTACCACTTAATTGTTTCTTTTTCAGCCACAATCTGTCCAAAAATAAGCACATTTTCTATAAGCAAATTCGTGATTTTATAAATTCAATCAGCTGTCGAAAAAATTAAAAGTATTGATTTCATTAATTTTTTATTGTTTTTAATTGCAGGAGAAACCAGCGGGAGTGGTCTCCCCTAAACTTTCTCGTATACTTCCCAAAAAAGGTGCTGTTTCCCCTCCTCTCCGGTGGATAAAAAAAATTCGAACCTGCTGTAACCCAGAATCCAATGACGATCAGAAGGTTTTTCAATGTAGATTATAGCGATTGTAAGATATTTAGATGAAGAATCATATTCAAAGAGATGCGTACCGATTTCAACTCTTGCCGGCTCAAGGACAAAGTGACGTAATCCTTCCGCGTGCACAGAGATTACTACCAGTACGCATGCGCATGGAGAATCGGATTAAAAAAATAAATATGTAATTATTAACGCCTTTTTAAACCGATTGAAACGAAATTTGGGCACACATCTGTAATTAATTTTAGCAACCGGCATGCCAATTTTTATTTATCTAAGCCAAAGGGTTTAGGAGACAGAATTTTTACAAGTATGCGATTATACAGACAGACAGACCATCAACCCTTCGACGGATTTGGTCCAAACTTTGATACGGACCTACATTTATGATGATAAAACTGTGTACCAAATTTTATCCATCTAGCTATTCAAATTTTGAGTTATAGTGTTCGCATGACCGCAGACAGACAGACTTCCGTAGACGGATTTTATCGAAAATTTGATAGAAACCTACAAATTATGTGTGAAGATCACATACCAAATTTCATCTCCGTAGCTCTAATAGTTTTCGAGTTATGTTCACAGACAGACAGACAAAAATTCCAAAATTGAGTTTTTGGACTCAGGGCGGTTTAAAACGTGGAGATTCGTCAAAATCTCGAGTTCTAATTTTTTGACGATTCTCTTTGTATATTTCGTATACGAGAAAGTAAAACGGACCTAAAAATTGGTTTACCTAACTTAACTTGACCTAAAAACTGGTTTACACTTGTTTTGCTATTCAACATTAATTAAACTGCTAGAGCAATTGACTAGAAACATTGCAAATTAAAGAAAATGAAATGCCCGGGAAAATCAGTGGATTGGCTTAGAAAAATGACCTGCCCGAGCGGTGTTCGGGCAAAACTGATAAGTGATTAATTCCAACATACATAATAGTGGTGCAAAATTGTGGTATAAATGAGCCATTTTAAGCACGTAACTATTAAGTCGCAGAATTTCGCCTCATTTGATAAAAGTACTCCAAGGACAGCCGATTTAGCTTTATTAACGTCCCGTTTTGAAGCCACACGAGGGCTGTTTGGGGACGCATATTCCCATTCCCTACCCGATTTCGAGTATGGTGGAAAACCGTGCAATTTCACTGGTTAGCTCCTTAGAGACGTCATACGCGTCCTTGCTTCGCATATGGAGACAGTACTGCTAATAGTAAACGTCAAGACGCAACTGTCAATTGATTCGTTTCATTAACGAAGTCATAAACTGAATTAGTTCGATTTAATCTTTTATATTCAGAATTATTTTAGAATATAACCAAGTTTGGCATGTGTCTTGTTCCTTATCCTATTTTGTAGAGAGTTGAATTTCGATTTTTATCTTCTACATTCAGTAGTATTGTAATATATATTCTTATACGGCATGTATTTTGTTCCCTACCCTATCTCGAAGTGAGTTGAAGTTCGATTTTAATCTTATATAGCCTTTTAACATGTACCCCAGTCTGACATATAGTATATTTGTTTACCCTCCAATTATTTCTCACTGTAATTTTCTGTTTAATAATGTTTTGGATTATTAAAAATGCTCTTGTACTTAAACGTAGAACCAATTATATCGCCCGGCTTTCTTCCATACCCGAAATAGGGTAGGGAATGGGAAAATGCGTTTTCGGACACATCTCTAATTTTGAACAGCTCTTCCATACCAAATGGGGTGGGGAATGAACATGGATTTTCGGACCTCGACATTTTGAACAGCTTTTCTTCCACTTGCAGAATAGGGTAGGAATAGAAATATATGCGTTTTCGGACACATCTCGACATTTTGAACCGCAATCAGATGACGAAAACGATACCTGAGCAGGCACCTCCTTCTACAAACTTCCGCACCACACCAGCGAACAACAACACAGGTACTGGCAGGGATTGGGACGCTATCCAGGGTCTCGTTTTAAAAAGAAGTACGAAGTTTCGGCTTAATTTTTGCAAATTGAATAGTGTTGATTTCAACTTAGCTTTCGATAATTTATTTTAATTTTTTTCGTTAACCTTCCAGCGGAAGCGCCTGCACAAATTTTACGACATATCGTGCATCGTATTACATAAACATATCGTGCTGTTTTACAAAAATAAATACAGCTTTTATTTATGTTATCTGTATTTATTAACTTAATAGATTTTATAAATGAAAATTGCACTCAAATTTATAAAAATCCCTTTTCGGCAAGATTGAAGGCAAAGGTAGATTCCTTTACGTTAATGTTACAAAAGTAATGAAATATTACATAATGATCAATACAGACATAGCCAATGACTTTATTGTTCCTACACATTGCAATATTTACGCTGTGATTCTGATTTCATGACATTTAATTTTTTACTATATCAAGGTTTTATCATTCCATTTTTCATTCCAAAAGGTTATGCTAGATTTATTGGTCAGTAAATTGGTCAAATTTTTTTGTATATCCCAACACATAATCAACATAAAGAAATAAAATCCTAGCAGCGCAAATATCCCCTAGATAACATTAAGCCAGCCTATCTGAAACAGTAGCAAGAAATTGATACTTGACACGAATGAAGAACGACTCTAGATTAGTTTATTTAATCTAGGTTACCATATCATTGTGCGAATATTACTTTGTCATATGGTAAAATCACGTGACATGAAACATTTAAACATTACTAGAATGTGCTCATTTAGAGAACTCCCTGGTTACAAAGATAATAGTCATTAAATTCTTAACACATAAGAGAATAAAAATTATTAAACAGTGTGAGTTCCAAATTTAACACGTGTGTTTAAAGCATAGGATATCAATGCAGCCATTTTGAACAGCAAATTTAAATCTTCATCGACAGTTAAAAGCAAATACTCAAACAGAAAACCCCAAAACAATTTTTAAGTTAATGAGATATTTTTTAATATAAAAAAGGATAAAGGGAACTCTTATATATCTATCTTTTTTGGCTATTTTATATCAAATTTATTAAACAAATCTTGCTGCAGCCATGTTTAGTTAAATATGAAATTAAATTAATCTGTCAAATTAACTAATTATCAAATTAACTATTAAAATTAACTGTTTGATTTATTAAAATTAACTATTTACTTAAACAAAATTTAATATTTATTTAATTGTGTAATATTAACCTTGTAATTATCTAATAATTATTTTAATTTAAATAAAATTTATTGTGTATGTATGTATGCTTCACATCTCCTCCTAAACCACTGGACTGATTCCAGCCAGACTTTGCACACTTTTTATTTAAGACAAGAGAACGTTCACCTTAACTTTTCAAAGCCCAAAAGTTACTTACAATTTTTGTTAATTAAAAATTAAACAAGGCTTTTTTCCACTATATCTTTGGAAATCATTATCTCAGGAAACTATTTTTACACCTTATTATATTTTAAATAAAATTTGCATTTCAGTGACAAAAATTTCATTTCCATACAATTTGTTTCTCTCATTTTTATATTTTTCCAAAATTAATTTTATACTGAATTCGTAACAATATTCTCTATTATTGAAGAACAAAAATAATACGAATATATATAGTTGCCAGAATACATTCACAGGATTCTGGACTAATACTAAAAGAAAATTTTATAAGTAGACTATTAGCAATTTATATCTTGACCTAATACTGATTGATTTATTTTAATTCTTCAAATTAATGAATAATATAATAAAATATTCAATGAAACCTTTCTTTCTTTTACTTTAGTAATTGTTAACGAAATTTGAAGAACCTATATAACAAATAATAATTTATGGAGAAAACAGCTGTTTTTAAAAATCGTTTGTTTCAATTGATATTCTCATTTTAATTGAAAACGCTTCAGATCAAAAGAGGAATTTGTGTATTATAATTTTTATACAATAGTAGTTTTTACATTAAAAATATTAGATATGAAAGCATTTTAATTCGAATCAAAGCCAGGTATGTAAGCTTGTTTACCGTACAAAAAGTGGAAGTGAATGCGGCTGATGGGGACTCATAACTTCTAATTCTTGCTGTCAAAAAACTTTCAATATAAAAGTAGTTTGTTATGATAAGGTGATAATTCCCCTAATTGAAATTTTCTTTCTATCTTCATTCGTAACGGAGCTATAGGGAAATGATAAATTGAGGGGCAGGGGAATTGAATATCGCTTTTCAGCTCATAACTTCTAAGCAATTTTAGCTGAAAAAACTTTTAATATAAAAGTTGTTCGTTCTTATAAGGTGATAATTCGCATAATTGAATTTTTTTACCTATCTTTAGTCGTAACAGAGCTATGGGAAAATGATAAAATGGGGGAGGAGATTGAAAGCGGCATTTTAGCTCATAACTTCTAAATAATTATTTAAATAAAATAAAAATTTTAATATACCGCGTTTTTAAAACGGACTAAAAAGTATAAAATAATTTCTTCTAGCCCATACAGATTTATAACCCCATACAGATTTAAAACGAAAAACGTGGGGCGCGTGCAATATATAATTAGTGACTGAAATAAACTATTTATGCATCAATTATGTATTGCATGCGCCCCACGTTTTTCGTTTTAAATCTGTATGGGGCTAGAAGAAATTATTTTATACTTTTTAGTCCGTTTTAAAAACGTGGCATATTAAAGTTTTTATTTTATTTAAATAATTATTTTTTGCTTTTTAGTCTTGTATGTGTGAAATTTAGCAATCGATTTTAAACATCTTGATGAGATTATGACGGAGACATGTGGCAAATTTCAGGTTTATTTCAGTTTCTCTTCACCTGATCATAAATAGAAAATTATTTTCCTAAAAAATTAAGTTACGTGACGCAGAGACCATCGAGATATAATGAAAAACGTACTGCGCATGCGCAAAGAAATAGCTAAAATATGGGGGTGCTTCGATGATCCCATGGGCCATCCATAAACCCAAGAACCAAGTCTGTAATGTTAATAGTTTTCGAGATATAATGTAAAACGTACTGCGCATGCGTCATGTAAAATATGAAATGACAGACAAGAAAGCGAATTAATATTGCATTGTCATCTAGTTCTGAGCTATGTTCAAAGTTTCAAGTCTCCATCATCGGGAAGTTAGTTTAAAATTCATTGCAAAATTTGTGCCGAACAGACAGACAGACAAGAAAGCTAGTCAATGAAAACAGGGTAAAAATTGTAGCTATCAAAAAACTTTCAATACAAAAGTTGTTTATTATAAAGAGGCAATAATTCGCCTATTTTGAGATTTCATAATATCTTCAATCGTAAAGGAATTATTGGAAAATGAAATATTCAGTCTTCCACCATTTCAACCCCCTTTTAGCTGGTTAGCCCATCTACAAACTCAGCCGATATTTTCACCGAACTTATAACATATCCCTCGCCTGTTAAAATCTAATGAAAATTTCTCTAGTTATTGTGTTCACAAGATAACATAGGCAAAAGCGTTATGTATATACGTCTCTACTAATAGCAAGGAAAAGAACATTTCGCCCTCTATTCTCATAAGGATTAGAGCTACAACAATGAAAGCGGGTGGAAGAGACTGCAAATGACGAGAGCTTTCCAAGAAGGGGTAACATGCGTAGGTTAAAACGTACTTTGAGTTAGGGGGAGAGGAGGGGAAGGGGGGAAAATCACTTTTCAGCTCATAACTTCTAAGCAATTGTAGCTATCGAAAAAGTTCAAATGCAAAAATTGTTCGTTATGATAAGGCAATAATTCGCATAATTTGTATTTTCTTTCTATTTTCAATTGCAAAGGAATTATGGGAAAATGAAAATTTCCACACACACACCCCACCATTTCCACCCCCTTTGAGCTGGATAGCCCATCTACGAACTCGACTGAGATTTTCACTATCCTTACAACATATCCCATGCTGGTTAAGTTTACATCAAAATTACTCCAGTTAGCGTGTTCACAAGATAACATGGGAAAAAGCGTTATATATATATAAACTTTTTAACGAAGGGTGGTTTTGGGTTCTAGGGGTCATGATCGGTGAAGATCTGCAGAAATTTTCCGAAAGTCGTGTCATGAGAACCATTGCAATAGGTAGAGTTCCTATAAGAAATCTACCTAAAAGAACGATATAAATATGTAATTCGATGCGCAATACAAGTAACTCTTGAAAACGCGCGCACGCTGGAGGGTTAACTGTTACGTTGGCTTAATTACAGATTTAAATAGCTTACTGGCACAAAATAGCCGAGCGTATGACATCGACTAAGAAGGGGTTAATTTTGTTCCTCGCAGGAACAGCCGTTAAGAAATGAAAGCGAGTACAAATTGTTTGCCTGAATCCATCCGATAAGTTTTCAAGATAAGTTTTTATCTCGAGACCCATTGTGCTCGTGCGATTACCAGAATTTTAAGAGAGTTCGTTGAATATCTCCTCAAACGGAATCCTTAATTCTTCTCAGCGCTGAATCAATGATTTCACTCGAAAGTGAGAGAGAGAAATGGAGCTCCTTCTCTAACTTTGCAGCTCGGGAGGATCGTAAAAATATTTGCGTGTTTGATAGGCTGAGTATAGGCCAGCGATCTTAAAAGCTGTCTACCGCCCAGAACTCACAAGGGGATGCAAGCGGAACAAAATCCTATCAGAGACTTTCATGAACTTGCCACTGCGTTTGTTGCACTGCAGACAAGGGAATTGCAAAGAAACGAAAAGTATAGGGTTTGTTATAATTAAACTTCGCCGTTCGTTAATATAAAGTTCAGGTGAAAGGAAATTAGATTACATTTGTTTCTGATAAATATTGTCATTTTAATGATCTCTTACACGTGATATAAGAGTAATATACGATGCAATGTGCCCGCTGGTAGATTAATGTTCCATAAGAACTTTCGTCCACGTAGAACTTATAAAAGAGATGTCATTTAGAAAACTGATACACTCATATGCTTGAGGTAGTTAAGGTCAAATTTTTATAATATCGCCCAGACTTTTCATTTACTCATTAAAAACACTCATTACTAGAAAATCGCCATTTAATAGTATGTTTAATGTCCTTATAAGCGAAAACTAACTACTAGTCTACTTTCTTGACAATAAGCTTTCCTCTTTTAAACAGAAACTCATTCTCTACAGTTAATCTCGAAGTCATGCTATGGAATAGATAACCATGAAACTCGTATTCCCGCCTGAAACACAAGTATAGCAAGACCTTACATTATTTCATTCTATATTTTCTATTCCGGTTTTATTCTGTTGCAAGTCGTGTCTTCTTGTCATGTTTGATAGAATTTCAGAAGAGGAATTGATGGCTGTTGCCTTTGTGGATTTTCCTTCCTATTCTTTGTATTGGATTTCTTTTTCCTTATTTTCCAACTTATGCTAAGACTACTCTGTCTCAACAAAGTAAACAAAATAAACGACGTATGCCAAGATGAATGGAAGAAAAGTATTTGGATTATTCAACTGTAAAAATTCATTTTATATGGAGATTTTATATGGAGGAATATTCCTGTTTTATTTAGTAGGTAATCCAAGTAAAACACAAGCTTGAATAAAGTAAACATTTATTTTCTTTCTTCACAAGACAAAAATTTGTTTAAATTTTCTACTTAAGCAGCAAAATAACAAAAATTTAACGCGTTGATTGCCAACTACGAGATAACTCGTACCTGGCAGTCATATCCAGGTCGCCGACTACGAGTTTTCTCGTAGAATCAAACTGGATTCCAGGACAGGAAACCTGCAATTTGCCTTGGCAGTCAACGAGTTAATTACGTGATGTTCGCATTATGGCGTATATTATCCTTCTTTATAGGATGAATATCCCGTTTTGGAACACTAGAGGAGAATTGGAGAACAGATTTCAGAAGTTAGAACCGTGGCTAGATGACGATAATGATTCTTAGAAGGGTATCTCATACTGAAAACTTCAACAACTTACCCACATTAAGATGTCTTACCGATGACAAGAATTAAGGTGCAACAAGACTAGTCTTGTAAGATAAACATCCAGTTTCGTAACTACATCAAGACCGTTGTGGACAAACATTATAATCCTGAGCTATGAGGTCATTACCAACGATATGATTTAAGATGCAACAAGCATGAATGTCTTGTATGATATGCATTCCATTTCGGAACTAATCAAGACGTTGGGGACAGACATTATAATCCTGAGCTATGAGGTCATTACCAACGGTATGATTTAAGATGCAACAAGTCTGAATGTTTTGTAGGACAAGCATCCCGTTTCGTAACTACAACAAGACCGTTGTGGACCGACATTATAATCCTGAGCTAAGAAGTGATTGACCAACTGTATGATTTAAGATGCAATATGTCTGATGGTCTTGTAGGATCCCATTTCTGAACTAAATCAAGACGTTGGGGACAGACATTATAATTCTGACCTGTGCGGATGGTTGCCAAAGGGAAGATTTAAGGTGTACTAGGTTTACATGCGCTTCGAGTTTTTGAATAAATCCAGACTGAAATCCGCGATCATCCGACTAAGGGCTCTATTCTAATACCCCCGGTTGGGTGGGGTTCCGTTGTTAACGCCCACAACCCAACCCAACCGGGGGTACCAGAATAGACCCCTAAGAACAGGAATCTCTGCCACTGCATCATCCTTGACTTCTATAATCTCAAGAATATCAGTGAATTACTAATAAGAAATAAATGCCGATCAATCTCCCCCTTTCTTTGTCTACCCTTATGGACTTTGAACTCTTGCCTTTTTATTTTCTTGTATACGAAGCATAGAAAGTATTGTAATCGTCCAAAACTTGGATCTCGAGATTTTGGCGAGTTTTTATGTTTCGGGCCTCCACGAGTCCGAAAAAACATTTTTGTAATTATGTCTTCGAACAATATTGAAGACCTGTGTCAAATTTGGGTCTGAATTCGCCGAAGCTGTCTGTTCTATCGGTATATTTGAATATTAATTTTATATCTGAACTATCTGTCTGTTCGTTTATATTTGAATGCGATAACTCAAAAAATGTAAGAGGTTAACAAATGACATTTGGTATGTTGTTTGAACTTTACAATTCTAAACTTCTATCAAATTTTGGAGCCAATCGGCCAAAGGGAAGCGATCCAAATACATCGTGACGTGCTGGTGTCAAGTTTCAACTGTACGCACAGCCATTTAATCTAGATTAAATATTTAATAACAATATACATACAGGGAAAATATTTACAGTTTCCCATTAAAGGGTTCAACATTGTTACGAAAACTACTCTTTAATCCGTTGAAAATGCGTTTTACG
Source organism: Araneus ventricosus (assembly GCA_013235015.1). NCBI lineage: Eukaryota > Metazoa > Arthropoda > Arachnida > Araneae > Araneidae > Araneus > Araneus ventricosus. Next base: position 101,745 of record BGPR01000270.1, on the reverse strand, counting down.
GAAGAAACCTCCCCAAACGTTATACTTTCTCCTCAGTCCACTGAAATTACTCCAAGTCGATGGGTGTCGATTTCTACCAAATGAATAGGCGAAAGAAGATTCAGTGGAAGGACAAAGAACATTCGGCCTTTTCTGGATTCGGCCCTATTTCTAAAGAAGAAAGAAACCCTCCAAAAAGAAAGAAAGAAAAAGAGCTATTGCAGATGGAAAAGAGAGCGATCTAATTTTCGTCGATTCTTTCCATTAAGCCTTGCGGAATCGGAGAAGGAGAAAAAGATGATCGGAATCTTCGAAACTCGTCTTCATTTGGAGAATGGACGTGTTAGTGAGGGATTTCCGTTTAATTCAAGACGACCACTGACGGGGAACACTTTTCTCAAAGATTAGGTTCTTTCTTCATAGACTCTACATCCTACTTTTCATCTGGCTTTGTTTAGAAAGCATGCCAGAGCTCGACTAAGTCTAAAGCTTTAGACTTGTTCGCCAACGTTTCCTGTGGACTCGGAGATGCGCAGTGTAACGAATCGAAGAATGAGGACAATTCAGAGAGTCAAAAACAAATTGGTTTATATAGGACTGAATTATTTGGAGAAAGATATGGACAGAAGCTTTATCTGGATCAAAATAATAGCAAAAAGTCCGAAGAAGTGAGATTAAAGGGAAAACACAAGCACAAACATCGCTGTACTGAAAGTGAGCGGTCATTTTACTGCTGATCCGAAATACTCAAAATTCTCTCTTTGAGCACGTGACAGACAACCGAGTCAAACCTTTCTGCTTGTCAACTTTTAACATCGGAATTATTGTACACACAAATTGTGTTAAGTTCTCATGAAACGCAGAAATTACCATGATTCCAGAAACAAAATCCAATTAAATTTTAAGAAATTACTTCTGAATCCCTTCTCATTGTTTTGCTCAAAGTTAATAAAATGCGACCCAACTGATCCCCAAATGCGCTAAAATTCTGAAAGAAAAATTCACCATTTTAGCTTCTTAAAATCTGTATAGATACCATCTTCAGAGCCACTGAAATTAAAATGTTTCTGAAAATTACCAGCTATTCACAACAAAATTCATTTGTAGTTAACCCTTTCGCGTTCATTGGTTTCGCATTGAAACCACACATTGCAATTTTTTTACTGCGCATGTGCGAAACGTAGCGTAATTTTTCTTTCATAACTTAAGAGCCAGATATATAGGCCAACTTATATAAAAATTCCAGTTCAATGCCGTTAATATTCAGAAAGCTATCGAAATTGCAAGAGCTAAATTGCTTTTGATTTAAAAGAGAAACAAAATGATGAGGGTTCTTGCACAAATTGATATTTTTAAAAATTGGATCTTCGAAAGTAATATTGAATTTTATGAAGCTTTAATATCCTGAATATTGACGTATACTTATAAATTAAATACATAATTTAAATTGCGCTTCGGTGATTACTTATTAGGAGGGAAAATAGCCCATACCGTTCATTGGTTTCACTGTGAAACCAATGAATTAAACTAATAATTAATATATATTAATACATATATATTAATTATTAGTTTTGATAATCAATAAAAATATTACCTTAATTTAAGACAAATGGAAGTGATTTGAAATACAAAGTAAATAATATCCGATAACCGAGGCAAGTAAATATTCACAAATACTCAAAGCCGTTCGCCATATTTTTGGGAACAAGACATTTTATGAATAATAAGGAAAACAGAACCATTAACAACATCTTACAACATTCTGGCAGAAAGGCCCATTTTCTGCTCAGTAGTAATAAAATCTCAAGCATTTCATCAATCAGCAAATTTAAACATGTTTTTAAAATGCTTGGTCTGCTGTTTGCCAATGAAGAACACTGTCACAGACAAAACTAATTTCATTCTATATCCGAGAATACTAGGCTCAACCCTTTCTGACAAAGTGAATGTTGGAGAAAGTTTAACTGCGGAAGCTTAGCAAACAACCGAATTTAACATTACGCTTTATCTCCCTTACAAGAAATGGGACGAGACCCGTTTCTAATAACGACCACAGCTGTTTTACTTCTAGAATAATTCTTCAGTCAAACAGATTATTTAGAAAAGTTTTCGAAATTAACCCAAAGTAAAACTTCTGCTTCACGCTTCAGGGAGAACAGTAATTTACGCTTAAGGTGAGAATAAATTTAACAGGACAAAAATTTACTAAAAAAAATATAAATAAACCGGTGTAATAGTTTGGTAAAAGTGTGAATATAGCGTAGTAAGTACTTATAAAAATAATCATCTTTCTGGGAATCTAAGTGAAACAAAATTTTGCTAGAACTATGTCAATCATTAAGGCGTTATAAACGAAATTAGATATAGTAAACACCGGTTTGGAGTTAAAAAGGAAAATGGAATTTAAATAATTTCTTCTAAATTCTGCATTAAGCCGTAGAATTTCTCATAAAACTTTTATTTCATATCCTTCTCCCACTTTTCCCTGCTGCGAAATGAACAGTTTGACACAAATACAAATCTCTTCAGGTGATAATCGCATTTAACTTCAATTAAGTGTAAGTTTTTAAGTAAGTCGATGGTTGTTTAAAGAAACTAATTAAGTGGAAAGAAAATCATTTCAGGAACTAACCGAACAGTTTAGCCGTCTAAAGATGGTTGTCGAAATCGTATGCCAAAACGATGTATGTGCTGTTTTTTTTTTCTTCAGAATCCCGCTTCAATCAATTTTTGACGATTTTACTCCACATTTACTCTACTGAGGGATGATATACAGTGAGTAAGGTTAGGTTAGGTTGTATTAACGTCCCGTTCTGAAGCAACACG
>BGPR01000270.1:47109-77420 GCA_013235015.1 Araneus ventricosus | reverse complement strand
AGAATTATTGACCGTTATGCAAGATCTAGAGAGAAAAAGTGATGCGGCAAAAACAGAAAACCGTTGAAAATTCATTAGCATCATTACCTAAAAGAAGATATGATTCATTATTATCGTTCCGAAAAGTTAAGAATTTAGATTAAATAATAGATTATCAAATTCATTACAACTCTTTCGTTAACTCATTTCGTTCCATAAGTCCTACCTTTACTTTACATTTATACTACGACGCACCCCTGACTCCAGATATTAAAATCTCCGGTTTGCTGTTTGGATGGATGTGCATAGGCACTTTATTGAGCAAAATAAAAAAGAAGAAGAAGTAAGGTTACATACGGTGTTTTAACATCGACGAAAAGCATGCGAAAATTATAGAAACGATGAAAAATGTGTGTTTACATATGAAAAGAAAGACTCGCGCAGCAAAAACAATTTTAAGACAGGTCTCAAAAGTTCGCTTCATCTATATACTTGTAGGAGGACTTATTAGGGTCCTAGGTGTTGAACCTCTAGAGGGTCTTAATCCATAAGTCTGAGGTCTTGGCGAAGGAGAGAAACCTGGGTCGGAGTCGAATGAACTGGTTCCGTCAGGTGGCTGTTTTATGTGGTTTTCATTTTCAGTGAGGAAAGATACGAGTTTAGCTATATTTATTCTTGATAGTTTATTTGAAAGTAAGCTTTTCCACCAAAGTTGAGTATTTTCTGCACTTGGTTTTGCAAACTGATATGACAACGTCATGTGACAAGAAGTTGCAATTAAATTGAATCTTTAAAGTAATTCCTAGGCCTATGCTTAAAACTCCTGTAATATGATTCTGTATTATCTATAGTGAACACGAGTTAAAGATGACCATTATTTTTAAGCACATTTTAATGTAATAATCAACAATTTCAGATAAATCGTATTTTTAAACAAATAACTTCGAAGAAAAAGTAAGAAATGGTGAGATCAAAAGTAAGAGATGATAAACAGCTTAACAGAAAATATTATAGAAAAGCAGAAGAATTTTTAAAAAGACAGAAATTAGCTGGAGCTATTGCAAGCTTTTCAAACATGAATGATTAACCGAGTCGATATGAATTTCGATTTGAGTTTCAAGCAGTTGGTTCGAGTAGACGCTTTTTAGCTACGATTTGAAGCTCGAAATTGCTTGAATACTATCTGATAAATTCGAAATTGCTCCAGAATGTGAAATCCCTGATCAAGTGGTGAACATCCAAACCATCGAACTGAAACTTGTTCTGATAAAATCAAAACATAGTAAAAATGTTTCTTTTCTTTGGCGTTTCCGGATTTAAAAAGTAAACATGAACACGCAAGAATTTATTTAGTTAAACGAGATATTTAAAAATTAAACATTTGTGTTATGTTTCCCTCAATAATTAAATTTGTGCATTAAAATGCCTGATTAAATCAAATTAAAATACATTTCGCGGAAAAAGCTTTCAAACTATGAAATTAAACTAAGGTAGGTAAGCCAAAGATGGCCATAGTTAAGTTTTGAGGATTTTCCGAAATTTTCTGGTTAGGTCTGTGCGGATGATTTTTTTTTGTAAAATTTTACACTTATCTCTAACACATATCAAGTATACTTTTCTTTGTAAAAATTTATTTAAATATTTTTATAATGCAATTTCAAAACTGTAGCTGGTGGGCCACATTTGGCGCATGGTGGGCCACATTTGGCGCATAGTGTTCCAAAGTTGGCCCATATATTGAAATCACTTTTAAAATGTGAAAAAATACTCGAAAAAATATTTTTATTTCTCATAGAGAATTACAATGTTCAATATTTTATGTTTATACTTATAACAATAACTAGACCAAGAATTAACAAAAGTTTCTTTTAGATTTCGTGAGATTTTTCTAATATGCAAATAAAACTGTAACCGTCATTCAATAATTAAATAAAAAATATAACTCTTTTATTGTTATAAATTTAACAATAAATGGTAATAAGTTTTTTCAGATATTGAAGTAGAAATTTTGAAAATTACCCTTACTACTTTTCCATATTTGTTTCCTAAGGTGGCCCGACACACGGGACACCTTGGGAACATGCATAGGGTCGTCATTTGCACGACTTAAAACTATTAATACAATAAATTTATCACAATTGAAGTAAATGTGGTTAACCTTCCAGCGGGCGGGCGTTTGCAAGAGATACATGAATTGTGCATCGTATTACATATTTTTATCGTTATTTTATATATTTAAGTGAAATTTTATTTATAAAATCTTTGTTTACTATTATGCTATATATACAGATAACATAAATAAAGAAAAGTATATAGAGGCCTTTCTCCGAGGGTGCCATTTTTTTTCCCCTGGCCGAATCAGATCGGCAATAATTTTAGCCCGTCTTTTGATGGCAATTTTTTCTTTCCTTTTAAGGATTTTCAAACTAAGGCAGATTTTTTGTGATACTCTTGATCTAATAATGTTTGAACCCGGCACAAGCTAGGAACTCAGTTCTGGAGCATACGCCGGAGACACACTCTTCATCCTTGAATCCTAACATGAATAAAAGTTGCATTTATTTTTGTGAAATAACACGATATTTATATGTAATAAGATGCATAATATGTCGTAAAAATTTGCGTAAGCGCGCCCGCTGGAAGGTTAAAGAGAAAGAAATAAGCTTCCAGAGAACGTTTCATAACTCAAAATTCTAATAATTTAAACACATGTAAATTAAAATATCTTCTTACCTGGAAATTAGAACGACTACTCCCCAAAAATGAAATCACTGCATACCATGGAGGATCGATCAAGGTTATCTCTTCAAATTCAGACACTTGCACTACAGATACATGATTTACAACACAGCAGCACCATGTTGTAATTAAAAATGAAATTAATTCTGCTTTTGGGGGGTGGGCTACCTTAGGAACGCTGGCCACCTTTGGCTCACCAACCTTAATCATAAATAACGGCGGATCTTAAATTTCTGAGGGCCGTATTCACCAAACTTGATTGACCCAGGATTAAATCGCGAATCAGCAAATCCGAGAATCAATGCTAACACTGGATCAAAGTCCTTCGGTATTCTCCATCTACGGATTACGCGGTCCATGGCTTAACTGGAAGAAAAATGTAAGCCACATTTTGATTGGACAATGAACGAACTTCGCCGAAGTTAGTTTTTCGTTCCGCTTCAATCAATGGATGACAGAGACATAATATAAACATTATCTCGTGTGTTTTGATCAACTAACGCCGTATTTTGATTCTGTCGTTTTATTCTTGTTGTTGCAATAATCATGGATCGTAAAAGGGAGAATTTTACAGAAATTAAGGCAAAGGCTTTTCTCCTCTCCTTAGATAAATTCAAATCGGTAATTGAAAATAAACAGATGCAACAACTAATAAAGACAAGGCAAGCGCCTGGGCGGAATTAACTGCCATGTTCAAACAGTTTTCCCGGAGTTGCAAAAAGAAATGCGAAGCAATTGATTACGTACTATAAAAATCCGAAAAGGAAGGGCAATAATAATCAATCCAATAGGAGATTTCAGATTTTCAAGACTGGATTCGCCTGTATCTTTATTTAACCTTCCAGGAGCTCCTATGCAAGAGATACTTATATTGTGCATCGTATTAAATATTTATATCGTTCTTTTATAAATTTAAGTGCAAATTTTATTCATAAAATCTTTGTTTACTATTAAGCTAATAAATACAGATAACATAAATAAAAGTTGCATTTATTTTTGTAAAACAACACGATATATATATGTAATAAGATGCACGATATGTCGTAAAATTTGTGCAGGCGCGCCCGCTGGAAGGTTAAACGATAACGCGATAGAAAGGCTACATTGTTCATACAGTCCAAATCATTCGCTCTATCTGGATGCACAGATCTTTTCCTTCATTCGATTATTTCTAAACTTTCAATATCGTCTAAATACGACAATCCATCGTCTGCCATGTTTTTTTTAGAAGGTAGAAGAGAGATGCGCATGCGTAAAACGAAAATCAGCGGATTATCACTGTTAATCCTCCGATTTCTGAGGATCAAAAACAGGGTGTTAAAATAGCCTGTGATCTCGGGATTTTCGTTGGAGAATACGGATTTTCATATAATCAAGGGATTAACACTGATTCGAGTCTTAATCCGAGTGTTAAAGAGTCGGTAATAAGGGTCTGAATATGATAACTTAGCAGGAATTCCAATGCGCCTCCAACTTGAAAATGTGACAACCCTTTATTTGTTCCTGGTGGAATGTTGTAGACACCACTAATATTTTACCCGGCACAAAATGCTGATACTTGATAAGAAAAAAATCATTGCTCGTATTTCATATTTTTAATTTAACAAAGGAAAATTAAAGCTTATGATAAACTATTCTTCGATCTTCATATCAGTGAAATTTAAGATTCTATTACAGATTTGTGTTGGGGTTTATGGCGGCGCAAGAGACGGTATATAAGCTATATTGGCTCCAAAAAAGTTTGTTAGAAATACAATTTAAACATTTTCAAAGTAAAATATTCCTAAGTTAACATGGTAAATGGTAATAAAATATAAAATTCCATAATAAAAACTTAAATCTATTTTAAATAAGTTTGTAAAAACCAACGTATTTTAAAAATGTTATATTGCAGAAATTTAAAAAGGAATAAAATAAATATTCTTATTAATTTATTGAATATTACCTAATTGAAACAAAATAATCTTCAATACATTCTAAAGAATGTGCGCATTCTTTCTTCATAAATCAAATATCCTTATTATTACATTCGGGAATTTTTTAAAAGTTTTAATGGTTTAAAACAAAAACGCAATTTCTTGTGATTATACCATTATGGAAAAATAATGTCTCGAGAAAAGTTTAATAGAATGCATAACAGAATATATGACCAAAGCAACGGATTCTATTATGAACCCTGAAAAATTATTATAACCACGCACGATCCTCTACTTTCATAATTCAATTTATTCTCAGACAAAGAACCATTAATTTACATAACAACTGGAAATAATGTAAAGGCAAAAATAAAATGATTTCATGGAATTTCTTTCTGTTCATTCTTGGGATACGGTGATAAGTAAAAATAATTCATGCAACACCAACTTCAAAAGATACGTTTCATGAAAGAAACAACAACAAAACAAATAATCAAGGAAGCAATCTGCGTTACGAAATTATGAAAGATATATTTCTCTTCAGCGCGAATGCTGAAGTTACGTTTTGATTAAATTTCGAAGGAGATATGTATATGCATCTGCAGAAACAATTTTTCTTCGGGCAATAGAAACAAAATCTGATCTGTGCAACCCTTTTTCTTGGAGAAAGTTTCCACGAGGGAAGCAGATTTTCATTATTATCTCCGGAATGAACATTTTATTTTTTGAAGACAGAAAAAGTAATCGAGTAAAAAAGTACTTTCTCTCCCAATATTTTTGTGCCATAAAATATCAAATTTCAAAAAATTGCACGATAGGGAATATCCTTGATGCGAGCAAATGTTTTATTAGACACGCGAGGCAGCGTACAGTGAAATGCTTTCAGGAACATTCTTCGCAAATCTTCTTAAATGCCCCGATGCTCTTACTTTGAAGAATTTCGCGAATGTTCGTGCGGGATTTGAATACGATATTTTTAAGTAGGAGGATCGAGCTTCCTTCAATGGAGGATTAGCTGGAAATAAAAGCTTGTCTTATCGCAATAAAATCTTTACAATGAAAAACGTACAATTTAAAAGATACAGAACGTCAGAAATCACAGGGTGTTTCAAAAGTTCTTTAACCCCTTAAGGGTCGCATTTTTTTGCTATCTAATAATAAGATGACCCTCCTGTTTTGGAAAGGGGCTGTCGTTTTCATTCATCTAAGAAGGCATAGAATACTTGAGATGATTATGGATTCTACGTGATTTTTGTGTCAAATTATAAAGCTAATGATTAAATTTTAGTTTATAAGCCTAAAAATGCGATAATTCGATGCACGTCAACATGACGGGCGCGACCGTTAAGGGGTTAACCTTTTCTTGTTCGGCGTCACATGCCATGCGACGAAGAGAAATATTACATCCTTAAAAGTTAATTCGTCGCTACTTACACGTATAGTTATATTCCGCGATTAATTTTTTGTTTTTCAGAATATTGTGGGCCACCAGCCGACCCAGATAGCACGTAAGTTTGCAGCAAGTTTGATTTTGACTTGATATTACCTTGTCATAGCAAATTTGACGCGTCAAACTTGAAGCGAACTTGTGGCTAGTTCGCCGTGACAACTAGCGCCACCCTCGCTTGCAACGCATGTTTGCCACAAGTTCGCCGTGACAAATAGCGCCACCTACTTTGCATTGCAAGCTTGCTGTAAATTTGAAAAACAAGCTTGATGCAAAGATAGCACAAAGAGATAATTATCTTTGTCTCTGTTTTATAAAAAAACATCCGATTTTTAATAGCATCTCCTAGACTGTCCTTCTTTTTATTAATTCAACAAATCAATGATAATTTGTGAAAAAACTAACATTTTTTAAAAAAATTTTGAAACATTTTCCATCTTTTTACTAAATATAGCACTCGCACTTTAAAGAAAAATCGCCCTTTTCTGAATGTTGAAATTTTAACGTTTATAAACAAAATTAATCCGAAAAAATAGTCAATGTTTGTTGAAAAATAAACTTATACCTTTTGTCCCATTTTAAAGTAATTACTTTTGAACTCTAATTTCATAATTTATTCTACTAGCAAAACGTAGTTATTAGCGAAAATCGCTCTCTCTTTGACTTCAAATCATATTCTCAACTCAAAAAATTAATGAAATCAGAAAACAGTTTAAAATAAATCGTATACGAATCCAATCGAACGATGTATTAGCGAAATCTATCTTCTCTCAGAGTTTAACTGCCAGAAAGGTTAGCGGGTCAGCTTCCGAACCGGTAGGTAGCGAGTTCTATTCAGGGTTGTGTTCGCACTCCGTTTTTGTCTGTACTTTGCAATGAGTTTGACGCGGTAAGCTTGCTGCAAGTTCGTCCCATGGTAACTTCGAAGCTTGCGTTAACTTGTTGCAAGTTTGCACTCTTATCATGTCAAATTTGTTGCAAGCTTGCTGCAAACTAAAATTGCTATCTGGGGAGTACCTGCAGATGGCGCTGCCATCGCCAATGACGTCAGAGCATCAAGCTGCCGAGAACAGTAGGCGACGGGACTGTACAAGACGCATGAACGACGCTGGGTTTTTTTCGGACAAGGACAAAAGACGACGATGTGCCATCCAAAAGCCTTTTTAATGACGAACTGCTTCAACTGTATATATCTGTAACTGTGAATAATGCTTCTTCAAAATGTAAACTTAATTCTGCATAATATAACAGTTAGTTAAAGTTACTGTGTACTCATTTATGGAAGCAATCACTAAGCCTACCTAGTCGCCTACAATATTGCTAAGAAATTGTACAAATAGTCCTACTTTCTTCATGCTTTCGCGGTGAGATTTTCCGCCTTGAATCGGCAATATAGTTCGTTTCAGGTTTCGGTTAAGGTCTGCACGTTAACAACGGAACCTAACCCAACAGGGGGGGGTACCAGAATAGACCCCATAATCATTTTGTCAGAGATTCGAAAATAAATCTTACATAGAAGGGGTTTAAAAGCAATAAGTTGATAACGAACTATGATTGAAAGATGCCGTTTGAACAGAAGTATGGAAATGAAATCGGATATTTTTTGTCACAAATCAGGACTTTATTAGTCGCATAAAGTCCAGTTTATACCACCAAATGGTTCTGCATTTTAACCTTCCGTTGGGGCAATCGACCTGATAGGCACAGCTCGGACTTTTCGTCCCCCTTCCACTTCTAGGAAAAGGAGAACTCTATCCCTCACAGTAGTCTCCTTTCTTTACCTGATGTTTGGACCCCATCCCCTTATTCAATTGACTTGAAAACTATGTGGAGTGCAGATATCGCCATCGCTCGGAGCAAGGTCCGGACTGTACGGTGGGTGCTTCCTACCGAAACCATCCAAGAGCTGTCGAGTTCGAATGACTGTGTGGGGACGAGCGGATGGGAGCTGTTTAGTTATCCACCGCACAGTCCGGACCTTGTTCCGAGCGATTTTCACTTGTTTCCACACATGAAGACCTGGCTCGCAACACAGCTCTTCGACGATGACGTCCGTGCGTGGTTGAAGTCTCAGACGCCAACATTATATGACGATGGAATTAACAAGCTGGTGTACCGTTATGATAAGTGTCTTAATTTATACGGAGATTATATTAAAAAATAGCTGAACATAGCGCCTTTCAAATGTAAGTAATAAAAAATGTCTCCTTTCATTTGGGTTTTTTATTATTCTAAAACGTAAGTTTACTTTCGGAATAGCCCTCGTATTTGTTTCCACAACCTAAAATGTTTAACTTCTCTCTATGTGATTAAAACATATTATTTTACATTTGTTTTGTGTTTGTATATGTTTCTTTTTAAGATTATCTTGTTTGTCCGAGCCTCGTTCCTGTAAAGGATGCTCCGTCTGTAAACAAATTATTGTTATCAGTAGAAGCAATAATGTAAACCAAATCACACACACACACAACGTAAGATTTTGTTATATTTGATGTGATTTATTTTGTGGAATCAATAAAGATTTTCTGCGCACACCCATCCAAACGGCAAACCGGAGATTTTTATATCTAGACGCAGGGGCATGTCTTAGCGTAAAGTAAAATAAAGATATCGCCACAATGGCTTCGCAGACATATTCACACCGAATTCGTCACATATATGGTTGTCCGTAATATAGAGCTTAAAAACAACCAACTAGAAAAATTATAACAAATTTAAAAAAGAATCCTAACTTAAACTTTAAACAAGCACAACAAAAAAACGCTTTTATTTATAAACAATAAATTTTTTAAAAAATTAGAAAGAATGTACACAATGCTTAAGTAGCACGCAATTGCAGCAGTAAAACAAACAACAGAGAACAATGGAAATAAAATTCCCCAGCTATTATTTTGAATCCATTTGGAATAGTTCTTAGCCCTTGAAACAGTGGACTATAATGGATTCCTTGTTTGTTCCTGGGTTATATTCGATTAACCCTCCAGCCGTTAGGCTTTCAGGTTGCTAAATTTAACGAAATTGTCACGTTAAAAGAGAAGGCTATTCTTCAAGTTGTGAGGTTTTGGAGAAAAGGATTTCAACCCCCTTTTGTGGTAATTTTCGCGCCGTAGGGGGTCTATTAGACCTGTTATCGTTCAGCAGTGACAGATGACTTCTAACCTCGATTCTTTGTGACAGAATCCTTTGTTAGAAGACCCTTCTTTGAGCATTCTCAGAAAAGTTGGTCAAACTGACCCTCCGCTGACCACAGACACTCCCTCTCATTATGTCGTCGCGTGACACCTGGGGGGGAAGAGAAAAACTTGTAGAAGGAAAATCTCGGGTCTGACACTTATATGGAACTTTTCTTTCCCGAGACAGTCTCGGGTCTGCCGTTATGAGAGGAAAAAAGTTCACTCAGATATCTCGGGCCTGACGCTAGGAGGGTTAACTCCGTGTTTTTTTAATTTATTGTTTGGGCTATCTTTGTATGATCTTGGTTTCCATTGTCCGTAATATGTGTAATTTTTTTTACCACAGATGATTATTTTAATGATTTCATAACTTTATCTACTAAAATTCATCGTTGCAAAAAATAGTTGCCTCAAAATCTGTTTTTGTCAGACGAGAGAAACAATACACCAGTATGTTTGGTTTAAGTGCTGGCGTCCTGCGTTCCGTAATTGAAGAAGTTCGTGATTCTCGTGATGACTCTTTTGCAAAGATATCCCCACTTTTCTCTTTTAAGCTGTCACGAAGGTCAGTGATTAATTATAGAATGCTAAAATTAAAATCAGTGGCTATTAACAATATTAGTTACGAGATTGTTCACCTATGCCGGTGAGGCACCCGACGGAGGGTTAACCCTTCACTGCTTATACTCTATCGAATTCGATACATAATTTATTTTTCACGTTAATAATGAATAGAATTTTTTTTTGTCCACTCGTACACGCTGTATCAGATTAGAAACATCATCAAAGACCGGATAGTAATCGTTTGTTCCATTTTTGACGGACAGAACAGGTCCTATTGATAAGTCTGTGGTAGTCAGTTATTCAACTCCTGATACACCTACTGACATATTTACACCACAGTTTTTAGCATTTAAAAGGAGTCTCGCATCTTTGATGGTTTCATCAATTGCTTAGACAGGTATTTACCATTTGATATAACTTTTAAAGTACTTTTTGTTCTTATTTTATAAGAAAAAGAAATGGTGATTTGATGTGTTCATTAAATTCAATTTAATAATACCACAATTTTACTTTTATTTTGTCTGTATTTTTCTGTTGCGATATGCGAACTTTCCCATGCCAGAAACATTTTTTATTTTGAGGTTTAAACAAGTAATATAAAAAAAAAATTAAAGTCAATTCCTACTTAGGTCAACAAAGAAAAATTTTAAAAAAAAGAAAAAAAATTTGAAAAAACTGTATTAACATCAAGTGTCATCCACTACAAGTTTTAAAAATGTATTTGAACTTGAGTGGATGAATAAAAAGTATTTTATTAACGATTGAAAATTTGAACAAGATATATAAATATATATATAGAGAGAGAGTGTGAACTATATATAATAGTAGGAATTGAAAAACTTCATAAAGTCTTTTTTAACATATCCAATAGAGGGAATAAAGAAAGTAATCGACATTGCCCTCTGACAAAAATACATGAAAAAATGACGCCTTCGTGAACATACCAGAAAACAAAGGATATTAGGTCTAGAAGCTGTCAAGCCTAGCTCCACCTATTGAGCAAAAATTCGAACCAAACGACTCAAGGCGACATATGCTTTCTCCCATATAAAACCAGAATTAATTAATTAAATTTAATTAATGAATTAATATTTGAAAAAACTGTATTAACATCAAATGTCATCCACTACAAGTTTTAAAAAATGTATTTGAACTTGAGTAGATGAATAAAAAGCATTTTATTAACGATTGAAAATTTGAACAAGATATGTAAATCTATACTTATAAAAGGCAATGTTTGTGTGTGTGTGTGCGTGTGTGTGTGTTTGTCTGCGATGTCCAGACGAATCTATCGCACTTACAGCCATGAAATTTGGCACACAGGTAGTCGTAATGGTGACTGAATGCACCTCGAAGCCGAAATTTTAAATTTTAATCTAGAATTTTTTTTATTTAATGTTTTGTGTTGTTTTGGTTGATTTTTCGCACTAATTTCTCAATAGAATAGTTACGAATAAGTTTACGATAAAAATATATACACCATCGGAAAGAGCACGCGATTTCCGTTCTAATGAAGTTAGTTTTGAATTTCTAACGTAATTTACTGAATTTTGAGAATTTTTTTAAAAATTGTCACTTTCTCCTTATATTTTTAACTGTCAATGTTTTTTCCATCGCATCCAACGTTCTAATAAACCTATGATTTTCAGTTTTTTTATGGTAACAACAGAGGTATTTATCTCTCATTTAAAACAAGAACGGTTAAAATATCTTTGTCCGTTCGTTCTTAATAATTTTTTTTCTTAAAGGGTTAAAAAAATTCTTTTCGAATGAAGTTCTTTCTCCGGAACGGTGAGTTTCTCCCTGGCTACGGCTAGCGCCATCTGTTGGAATTATTCTCTCCTCAATTTTTAGCATGTTTTGCTAGGAATAATTTGAAATCATTTCGTGGGATGCAAGGGTTTAGTCGTAAATTAAGCAGTGCTGGAAGATTCTGACATGGGTGATAAGTTGGCTTTGAACTTCTAACGTAATTCGCTGAATTATGAGAGAATTTTTTTCGTGATGAGCTAAAGAGTTTCTTTACCATCTGCGTAAAATGTGCCATAGCTTTTCACGCAAGCTCCAGGGGGTGACGAAGGGGGTACTGTCGTGACCTTCAAACGTCACGGTATTGTGGTTTGAGACTGTATTGCATCAGCATAACTTAGATACACGATTGCTGTATAATAAAGATTTTCACGTTGCAATTTTTTTTTATTGTTTTGGAATAACGTACTCTGTACTGCTTTTCTACATGTCATTATCGCGGGAAAATCAATGTGTATCTTTTGTTTTGATTTTGTTTCAAAACTTTTCCGTGTCATTGTGGGCGATTTTTTTTTCATGTTTTTGAAGTCCTGATTCCACGGGCAACGCCGTGCGCGTTCTGCTATTTAATCTATACTAATAAAAGGCAATGTTTGTGTGCGTGTGTGTGTGTTTGTCTGCGATGTCCAGACGAATCTATCGCACTTACAGCCATGAAATTTGGTACACAGGTAGTCGTAATGGTGACTGAATGCACCTCGAAGCCGAAATTTTAAATTTTAATCTAGAAATTTTTTTATTTAATGTTTTGTGTTGTTTTGGTTGATTTTTCGCACTAATTTCTCAATAGAATGGTTTCGATTAATTGTACGACAAAAATAGATAGACCATCGGAAAGAGCACGCGATTTCCGTTCTAAAGAAGTTAGTTTTGAATTTCTAACGTAATTTACTGAATTTTGAGAATTTTTTTTAAAAATAGTCAGTTTCACCATCTAAATATTAGTTTTGTTTTTAAATTTGTTACATCCGACTTTCTAATAATACTATTATTTTCAATTTTTTTCAGCTTATAACTAGAACGGTTCTCTCTGATTTAAAACAAGAACGGTTAAAATATCTTTTCCCGTTTTTTTTTTTAATTAAATTATTCCTGGGCAGATGAAAGTCATTTTTGTCGAGCGAAATTTCTTCAGCGACAGTCTTTCGGAACGCAGCTTTCAATTTGATTGGTTGAAGGGTCAGGTGACGTCTTAACCTTCGGAGCTTTTTGTCATGTTCTAAGAATTTTTTTTCATTTTTTTGAAGTCCTGATTCCACGGGCAAAAATTTTTTTTATATTGTTTTGGATTAATGTACTCTGTACTGTTTTTCTACATTTTATTATCGCGGAAAAAATAAGCCGAAAAATCTATAATGTGTATCTTTTGTTTAGAAAACTTTTTCGTGTCATTGTGGGCGATTTTTTTTATGTTGTTGAAGTCCTGATTCCACGGGCATCGCCGTGCGCGTACTGCTAGTTAATAAATATAGGGAGAGTGTGAACTAATAGTAGGAATTGAAAAAAATAGTGCATTTTAGGGTTAAAAGAGAGATTCGTTGCATGTGATAGGCAAATGAAAGGAGCTTTTTTCCCTTGCTTTTTTATCTGTAGTGTTCATAGACAGATAGACATGATTGTTTTTTTGGGAGGAACTCCGAGAGCACTGAAACTTAGAGATTCCTCAAAATCTCGAGGTCAAAATATTTTACAATGACAATATTTTCTCATTCTGTACTTCGTATTGCGTTTGTCAAAAATGCTAACTAACTATTAGCATTTTTGATATCCCACGCGATGTCTAGGTCCAAAGTCTTAGAATGGCTGCTCTGCAGAATGGTATCTTCTTCCTTATAAATATATTTTGGAAGTGTTCTCATGCTAAAACTCTGATTATTCAAACTGCGCGAGTCCAAAGTATTTGCACTATTCTGCATATTTCATTAAGACTCGTTGTAGCACATAAGAGACAAACTTCAATTAAAACCATCTGGTATTATTGATTTGAATTGCATTACGCGGCTAGACATACGTACAGCCTTATTATCATCTTGGTAATAAACCATTCTGTGTGCCGTAACATTAATATACATCATTCTCGACGTCACGGCAAATTTCCAACTAATTTCGTCAATGAATGCAGGAGGTATTAATCCCCAGATGTGGATTAGTTTAGTTTAGTTATGTTAACGTCCCGTTTTGAAGCAACACGAGGGCTATTGCGGGACGGACCTCGTAATTTCACACTTTCTACAGTTCAGCTTTCTGTGCTCCTGACTTCCCGCATATTGAGTCTTTATTTTTACTTCCTCGTATACGAAGTATACAAAGAGAAAGTATTGTAATCGTCAAAAAATTCGAACTAGAGATGTTGACGAATCTCCACGCGATTTAGACCTCCCTGAGTCCGAAGAACTCAATTTTTGAATCATGTCTGTCTGTCTGTGCGTCTGTCTGTGAACACGATAACTCGAAAACTATTAGAGATACGGGGATGAAATTTGGTATGTGGTCTTTAAGCATAATTTGTAGGTTGCTATCAAGTTTGGACAAAATCCGTCAACGGGAAGTCTGTCTGTCTGTCTGTATGTCCGAAGTCATGCGAACACTATAACTCAAAAACTTGAATAGCTAGATGGATAAAATTTGGTACACTGTTTTATCGTCGTGAATGTAGGTCCGTATAAAATGTTGGGCCAAATCCGTCAACGGGATGACTGTCTGTCGGTCTGTATAATAGCATACTTGTTCAACTCCATGCGCATGCGTAAATGCCTGTGAAAAGAAGGGATACTCCGAAAACTTGGCAGTTTGCCAAAAACCAATTCTGGCGGCGAGATTTTGTAAGGAAGCAAACATTTAGGGCGTCTCGTTTTACTTGCGAATTGGAAGCAATCTCTGCGCATGCGCAAGCTATTTAGCGAGCAAGCTATTCTCCTGTTTTCTTCTCCGCACGCGGAACTTGCATTACTAGAGTTTGATAAAAAAATAAATATTGCAAAGTTTCAATACATACGTATCTTTTTGAATATGATTCTTCACCTCAATATTTTACTATCACTATAATCAACAATGAAATTTATCAACGCAGGGGGAAGGGAAATGACAAATGTTAGAAAAGTATACGAGAAAGTTTAGGGGAGGCCACTCCCGCTGGTTTATTTTTATTGATGGTTTGAGCTTTTTAAGAAATACTTTTTATTTTTTATTTAATTTTTCACTGAATGACAGTTCTGTAGGTTTATAGCGCCCTCCACTTGTTTTTGCGTGTTTTTTTTTAAACTTATTGTACCCAGTCGGTTCCTTGGTGTGGGATTCTCTCGGCGCCCTAGGGCAGCTATTGGTCCATTGGCCCCGACAATAGATGACTGTTCCAATTCCCGAGTCTCTCCGCAGTTCTGGAAACCTGTTGCCACGTTGTCAATGCCCTAACGTTGTTTAGATTTTTTTTGGGGGGGGGATGGGGCTATGCATTCTACTTTTTGACCTTGTTTTTATTTTTAGACTACAAAATTTCATTCCTTTTCCTCTCCCATTGGCCGTTTTTATCCTGTATAGGACATAAAGTAATTTTTAACTCGCGCAGTTTTACTCAAAAAAACATTCTGTAACTGATAATTTGATATTCCCTTATACGCGGACGTGCATTACCGTTGACTAACGGAATTTATTCCTTTCTGTCTCAGAAGTAATTACTATTATTATTAATTTATGTATTTTTAATTCTATGTTTGGTACAGTTTTTATTTGTGTTTTGCGTGTCGTTTGATGTGTAATTTTGTTTTTATACTATGGGGTTTCAATATTTAACTTTTTTATATATCTGATTTTTACTGCTTTTTCTGTGTTTATTTGTTTGTTTCAATACTTATCTATTTTTATATACTTTTACTGTTCCTTGCTTGACCGAGCAGTAAATCGAGCTATTTTCTCCCCACCGAGGTGGGTCGAACCATGTTTACACTCCCAGCTCTCTTGTATTTAAATTACTGCCCCTGTTCGGGCAATGCTTGTATCATCTTATTGAACCTAATAAATCCCGTCCTCCACATGCTGGTGGAGCGGCTCTCTACTCGCTGGCCCTCTGCCGGCCTTACACCCTTTTTGGGTAGGCCGGGCCAGTGTGGGTATTTTTACGCCACACCAATGGGAGGAAGTTTGGCCACTACGTATGATTTAGCGTGCAACAGGCCCCATACACGGCGGATCTTCAGTGGAATCGGGTCTCGAACCTGAAACCTCCAGACCCAAAGCCGACACCTTACCACTAGACCACCGCTGCCTCCCCCGGATGAGGAGTCGAGGTATTAAAACGGATTGCTAGGACCTCCGATTTTGGACATTTTTTCGTCGGCAGATTTCAGCTAGAGATGCTTTCAAATTCTTCGCAAACATTTACATTATAGTATATCAAAATTGTATTGATTTTTATACAATTTTATTTGTATTGACTTGTTTCATGTTTTGTGAAGAAGAAATTTGTAACCAGTTTTCACTTCTTTCCCGATATGTTAGAATTCCGAAATTTAGCACACTTGTGTTCCTCGATGTCAATATACTATTTTAATATTTTTAGAATTTAATTATTATTTAATTAAATGATTAAATTAAATTTTAATTCCTTGCGAGCGACGCTGCTTGGTAGTGGATTTGATTCGAAGGTTTCATACTATTTATCATAATAAATCATAAATTAAAGATTAAACAGAAGAAATTACTTAATACTATTTTTAAGAATTTTAATTTTTTTAATTCTAGTAAATTTATTTACTTATAAAATGTCTTAAATACCCAAAACAGTTTGATACTAACTGCAAAATGGTAAATTCATTTTAATTATTTAGATCATTAAAACTCCTGTATTTTGCCAGATGGGTATTTTTGGTAATCCTTCTAAAGATTTTTTTTTCATTTGAATAAAAAAATATGAATAAACATTACAAGAAGCATGAATTGTTCGTGAAAACATTACGCACCTAAAAACCGAATACATAGTCTTTTAATAAAAGGAAAGGCAAAATTTTAAAAGAATCCTTAACTCTACACTTAATGTTTTTAACACCGAATGCTTGTCAAGTAAATTGAAATGCACACTGGCTATTTTTTTTCGGAAGAGCCATTATGTTGACCATAATGCGTCAGAATAAATCGAAATTCATTCCGACTTGCAAAATAAATTACTTCTCAGCAATGGCTGCTATATAAATTACACAAATTATTAATGTATATTAATATAATCTTATCTATTTTAAAGTTAAAATAATTCTAAGCTTTTAAAAGAATTTAGGAATTTTATCTACGAAACTTCAGCCACAAAGCATTTATTTCACAATTCGTGTCACTCCTAAATGTTGAAGGCAAAAATTTAACTGCATTTTCTGAATTTAGTGAGTACATTTGCTATACAACTAAAAGAATGCACGTATGCTTAATCTTTAATTGCCCAGTGTTGCCTTTAAGCAACGTAAACAATTTTATCTTCTAAAATCTTGCGAATAAGACTGAAGATCTAATTCCTGGTGTTGCTAATAGGATAAATGTTGAAATTTTAATAAATTAATTTACAACATATAGATGGCAGCCTGAGAGCTGATGAAAAAAATGATGTTTTCACGTGACTCTGCATCTTTTTAACTTTGTTTATACGCTTGAGAAAAACATATTTTATTCTACAATGTAGAAGATATTTTCCTATTTAACAAAATCAAAACGCAAAATGGTAAATCCTTAAGCCTCCCACGTATCAATACAAATTCGAATAAATTTATTACAGGTTTATGGCTCCATGAATAACAGGTTGCATTCGAAGTAAATTCAACAAATCTTGTATGCTTATAGATTCAAGAAATTAAAAATGGATTATGACGCTAACAATTAAAAACAATAGTTGGCAATATGAGAACAACAATTTGCATAAAAAATGGGGGAAGAATTGGTATTTTTAAAAGAAAGTAAAAACGAAAATTGCCGTTGGCACTTCTGTATCTGAGCAACAGTATGTGTGATATTTGTTCTAGTGAAGTATAATTAAACTTCTTTTCCGATGCGATTGTAATAAAGCCTTGGTAGTAATTTATCTTCTTTACAGCAAAATCAACATAAAGATACCTCAAACAAATTGGAAAAACTTTACAATCATGAGCACAACATTCAAGAGGCGAATGTTGCTAGTCATTTGTTGTATAATACCCGTCCTTCTAAAAAGCCGTCCTCATAGCTTCCGACGCTGCGTTGAGAAATCAACATAAAGATACCGCAAACAAATTGGAAAAACTTTACAATAATGAGCACAGCATTCAAGAGGCGAATGTTGCGAGTCATTTGTTGTATAATACCCGTCCTTCTAAAAAGCCGTCTTCGAAGCTTCCGACGTTGCGTTGAGAAATCAATATAAAGATTATAAAGACACCGCAAACAGATTGGAAAAACTTCACAATCATGAGCACAACATTCAAGAGGTGAATGTTGCATAATACCCGTCCTCGAAGCTTCCGACGCTGCGTTGAGATAAAGACACCGCAAACAAATTGGAAAAACTTTACAATAATGAGCACAGCATTCAAGAGGCGAATGTTGCGAGTCATTTGTTGTATAATACCCGTCCTTCTAAAAAGTCGTACTTTAAACTTACGACGTTGCATTGAGATAAAGATACCGCAAACAAATTGGAAAAACTTTACAATCATGAGCACAACATTCAAGAGGCGAATGTTGCGAGTCATTTGTTGTATAATACGCGTCCTTCTAAAAAGCCGTCCTCGAAGCTTCCGACGTTGCGTTGAGGAAGGAAGATTTGCAACAAGTGTCGCAAAGCAGCGCTTTATCATGGAATTAAAAATACGGTTCGTTAATTCCCGAGAGTGCCTAATAAGGCGAACGAAAACTCCGAAAATGAAGTTTTCGGGGATCTTTTAATTGGGAGCGGGTCTTTCCTTTCGGTTGGTGCGGTTGAGAAGAAAATAAGTAAAAGCCGGAAATCCAGCCAATTTTCTAGAGGGAAATCATTAATTTTGAGCCATTCTGTCAACAGCAGTAAGAGAAAATTCGAGATATTTCTACGTTTCAAAAGATGTATAATTAAAACTCAAAAGTGATAAATCCTTAAGCCCCCTGTGCATCAATTAAATTCGAATGAATTCTCTGTAAGTATGTTGTGAGTAACAGGTTGCATTCAAAGTAAAATCAACAGCTCTTATGTAAAAGAACACAAAAATAAAAGATTTTCGAGATTGTTTAAAAGTACTAAATATGAAAATATTAAGTAAAAAAGGATTATGAATTATTCCGAACCAAAATTATTGAACAATTTAGATCAGGGTAATTATATTGCGATTCGTGAAATATAGTTGCAGACTTTTTTCCTTATTACATTGCTCTCAAAATTCTTGCGTATAAGATATATTGAAATATGAATAACATGACTTTTAATGCTTGACAGAGAAAATGACATCATAATACACCAAAGGGCGTTGCATTTTTAGGGCAATGAAATACACATTTTAATAAGTTTCTGTTGCACTCAATAAATTCAAACGCTACTTGTTTATTATCATATACGACGGTAAGCTATTAAGTAAGTCACAAAAGATAAGAAAAAATAATTTACCATGATCACTTGGAAACAATTTTTTTTCAACATAATCTTCACCAATGTTGGTGCACTTATCTCATCGTTTTATTTTTTTAAATATACATTTTGATTTTCTTTTAAATGCGTCTTCTTGATTCCTAATAATATATATACGACATATTGTTTGGTGCCATGACTTATTATTACTTAAAAACTTTCGTTCGGTTTTACAAAAGAGTGAAGTCATATTGTTGGTTTAAAAATTTATGCATAATGTGTGTATAATATTTAATTTGCTTAATATTTAAGAATGAACTATTGCAGATAAAATATACTGATAAATATTTTCGCCCATGTATCAGGCACGCATGTATAAAATTGCATTAACACCTTTGTATTCACTCATTCATAGCATATAAAATAACTAATAAAGAATTAATTTTCCTGAAAGTTCCACCATTTTCTAGAACTTCTTTCATTTTTCAAAGCAATTGCCTCGATAGACAATTGTTCCGTCATAATAGTTAATAACTAATTGTTTCTTTCAATATGCATTAATTACTTTAACTAAACTTTTAACTAGAACGGAAAATATTATCGAAAGTTTGTTTTAATTAACTTTCTCGATGATTAATTGAGTCAGTAGTTATTCATAATGATAATTAAAAGCTTTAGTAGGTTTAAGTTTCAGTAGTTTAAAATAGTACAACATTTGAAAAAAAATTGAATTCCGGTTCTGAAAAGTAACCTCCCCTTTCAGAAATGTTACAAAAGTATATTTTTATCGGTTATATTTTCACAATTAGTTAAATAAATTTAAAATTCTTTTAACACTTACCTCAAGGAGTCTTCCCTGGAAAATATATTAAGGACAAATAGCTTACCTGAAATAAGAATTTCATGAAATTAATAATTTTTACCAGAAATATTTTTAAAACATAATGAATTTAAGTATTTTCGAAGTAAAATGCTATTTGATAGCTTTCTATTATAAATAAATTAAAAATATATCCCTCTAATTTCTCATGGGTAATTATGCTAATTATTAAACTAAATTATTTCTGCAAGTTAGCCTGCTGACTTCTGGTATCTGATGAACACGTGGCAAATAGTTTTTAATGCATAGGAAATAAAGTGTTTCGGGTACTGTCTTATGAAATGTATTTTAAATGTGATCTTTTCGAACATAAGTGTATGAAATATTGATATTTGAATAAGAATTCATTAAAGTTTGGTGACTTATATTGCATCTCTTCTGTGGGGTGGTATAATCTTTTCTTAGCAATCAACTCATTTTTAAGTTCATAAAATCTAAATGAATTTGAAATAAATGTGAAATGCAACTGTATGCTTATTAACCCTCTGATTCCTAAGGCCATTGAAATAAAGGTACCTCAAAATACGGGAACGTCCGAGCTCCTCTATCAAAGATAAGGGAAATTCACTTTCCCCTCAGAAACCACAATGACAGCTGGCATTATCCGAATTCTAAGGAAACCCCCCCTCTTCCCCAAACACATCTGCGCGAGCCACTCTAACGAAGAAAGCACGCGCCGCGGGTCTGAAATTAATCACACTTAACGAAAGTGGATGGAAATTTCAGAGTGACATTCGGACGGCTATCGTCTTTTGCTTGAAGGGACGGTCCCGTATTGATAGAGTTAATAAAATTAATTGTTCCCTTTCGTATTGTCCAATAGCCGCCTTTGGTGACTAGGCTGGCTTGACAGGAATAGGGTTTGTGTTTAATTTTATGTAAATCTCTTATGCATTAACTTAATGGTCCCCTCAAAAAAGTATTTTTAAGCATTAAAACTGTGATAGAGATCGAAGCCGTGCTATTTTAGTAGCCTTACACCTGTTCTGTTCATTGCGCACATGAACTTTTCTAATAAATTCTCTTGCGTATAACAATATCTCATGCTTAATACAGTTAGTGAGTATATTTTTGAAACAAATTCAGCATTTACTCGCTTCTCATGAGCGAAACTTGAGTAAGCTGCGTATGGATATATTCTTAAACATTTTTACTTTTTGTCTTATTTCACGTTGCATTCAAGAAACAGAGCAGACGCGAGGACAGTAAAATGATCGAGTTAAGCTGTAATCTCAGTTTGGAGTTTAAAATTCATTGATCATGACACGCGGAGAGAAGTGAGATAAAACAACCAGAATTTCTGGTGAGAAAGCTTGTAGCAAACGAAGACTCGATGAAAAATATGCGAGGAATTAAATATTTAAATAAATAATATTTTTACATACTTTTATTATAATTTAATTTAACTTGCTTCAAGTTTATAAAGACGTAATTTTGTTTGTAGAACTTGATTCAGTTCCCGATCTGCTAGAGTTTCCAAATTTTGTACTTGTGGGTCTTGATAACAACACTATTTTGTCAGTTTACAGAACTTAAATATCAGTTTATCGATTAATTTATTTAAATCTTGGTTCCATAGGAGGGCGCCACGTGGTAATGAATTTGAACACTTAAATATCAGTTTATCGATTAATTTATTTAAATGTTGGTTCCATAGGAGGGCGCCACCTGGTAATGAATTTGAACACTTAAATATCAGTTCATCGATTAATTTATTTAAATCTTGATTCCATATGAGAGGCGCCACCTGATAATGAATTTGAGCACATTTATTTAGAGACTCCATAATATTTACAATTATGAATTTTAAGTTAAAGACCAAATGTGGAAAATGAAAAAAATTTAAATGATGCGCTGTTTTTAATTACACTAATTAAAGTGTGTTAATTGACCGAGCTAAGTGACGTCTCCGTTTCAACTCGACCATTCGGCAAATAGTTTGTAAATAAGTTGGCTACGCAATCATGGCCAAACGCGTTGTTCGATTTTCTTCGAATTTGGCATGAATGTTTCTCGGTTTTCTTTGATTTGGTTAGTTATATTAACGTCCCGTTTTGAAGCAACACAAGGGCTATTTGGAGACGAACCTCGTAATTTTGAACCGCGGTCAGGTGACGAGGCCGACACCTGAGCTGGCACCCCCTTTCCAAACTTCCGCACCACACCAGCGGAGGACGTTTGACCCTCTACGTATCATTTAACGTGCAACAGGGTCACTGCACGACGGATATTCCGTGAAATCGGGTTTCGAACCTGAAATGTTCCTCCGATTCATTAAATACAACGTATGCGTAAAGATTTTTTATTCCGCTTCAAACTGGTGGCAGTTTAATGGTTTTAATGTTTGGCGAGTTCGGTACCATTAAAATATTTGAGTCATTTCGGTAATGACGAGACATTTAATTGTAATGGCGTTACTACTGATGAAAGCAGATATTTTATTGAGTCTACTGCTAATAAAGCATTCGAGAAAAAGACTAAACCTTTAAAGACTGCGATGATGATCAGATCTTAGTTTTTTTTTAGGAGAGGAACGCAAAGTCTACTGTTCACAGAACTACTAGTGAAACTCATTTAACAATGGTGTGTATACGAATTAATTTTTTTTGTCACTAAAGACTCAATACAGTAAAAGGGGACGCCATTCAATTCTCACAGAACACAGCAGACACATATTCATACTGCTATCTGTAACGCAATTTGCATCGTGTAAGAGTACAAAGAGATGAAACTCCAACGGTAAAAGGGGACGCCATTCAATTCTCACAGAACACAGCAGACACATATTCATACTGCTATCTGTAACGCAATTTGCATCGTGTAAGAGTGTAAATAGATGAAACTCCAACAGTAAAAGGGGACGCCATTCAATTCTCACAGAACACAGCAGACACATATTCATACTGCTATCTGTAAAGCAATTTCCATCGTAAGAGTACAAAGAGATGAAACTCCAACGGTAAAAGGGGACGCCATTCAATTCTCACAGAACACAGCAGACACATATTCATACTGCTATCTGTAACGCAATTTGCATCGTGTAAGAGTGTAAAAAGATGAAACTCCAACAGTAAAAGGGGACGCCATTCAATTCTCACAGAACACAGCAGACACATATTCATACTGCTATCTGTAACGCAATTTGCATCGTGTAAGAGTGCAAAAAAGATGAAATTCCAATAACAGAATTTGGTGAGGAATCACACACTCCCATAAAACAAATAACATCGCCGATCTAGAACAGCATTAATTAATGAAATAACTGAATTTGCGCTGTTCCATTAGAAAGATCCCCTTGGAATTCATCAGAGAGCTGTTTTACGACCCCCCCCCCCGAAACGACCTCAAAAATAAAACACCAACACTTCTCTTCACCCACGAGAGGAAAACCCCACCCCCAAACTCCCATTAGTTGGTGGGAAAGGCGATTACCCATTCGAATGCGATTTCCAAATTTAATTAAATTGTCGGCGCGTGAGAGGCAAGCACAATTACCACTCGTTTCGATTGTTTTCTTATTTACACCTAACACCGAGGTGGTTATGAGAAACTAATTTGTAAGAGAAATGAAATCTTTTGGAGTAAAAGTGCGAAACCCGTTTTAAGTGTGAATCTAGGGAATATTCTATACACTATCTTGGTATAAACAAGCATTGAATATCTAAAGAGACAAAAAGGTAAGAATATCTAAAAAGACAAAGAATGATAGAAGGAATTTAATTGGTGTGCGCAAGTGCAGCATCATCCAGGAAAAAATTGCTAAGTATAAAATAAATACAAATATTAAATAAGGGGGGAAAAAAGGTGGAAGGGTAAAAAATAATAGTAGGCAACGACAAGAAGTAAGAATCTGGTGAATGACTTCATCAGAGGCCAGACATTCATGCAGATTCAAAATGGAATAGGTTTTCTGTAGAGGAAAAAAACTTTACGGTCTGAATTTAATATCCTCTTTTGGCCTGAACCTAAACCGGAATGTATTGTAAAGAAAAACATTTACCCACAAAGAAGAAATTGAAGACAATCTCCAGAACAAAGTGTAAAAAGAAGGGATTAAAATCTTACCTCTTAAAACATATTTGAAAAACATTTTTGGTATAAATAAAGAGGAATGCGATAGCTAATATGTGTCGCATCCACAGAGCTGTTAGTAAAATATTTGTTTAACGAAATAGAACTTCGAATAGTTTTCACGGAGGAAAACAACTATAATCGATCTGAAACGTAACAGAATTTCCGGGTAGGCATACATGTGAAAACCTCCAGGCGCCTTCTTTTGGCCTTTGCGGTCTATAATATCGTAGAGGCAGACAATAGGAAAGATACCATCTGTAATAATAATAAAAGCTAACGTCTGTGTGTCGCCACAGGACATACAGACACTAGAGCAACCAACTTTGGCACAGATATATCTTCCGGTAGATGGGTGACAATTTTGAACTGGTAATGGCTTTTTAAATAATTGATTTTTAATGAATTAAGAATTAAGCGAAATTTTGAAGATTTTGGTTAGTAACTTGATAGAATCATCGCAAAAATAGCTAATATATGTCGTATCGCGAGAGCTGTTAGTCACAAATTTGTTTAAGGGCAGTCAGTAGCCCCTATACCTACAATGTTAAATTGACCATTTTCTATGCACTTTTTCTCCCAATCTATTATAGATACATATATGAAATTTGTTATACAGAGGAAGTAGGCATTTATCTCTATACAGAGATGAAATTCTTACATAAATATACTTTGGGATTTTTTAAATTTTTTAACTGAATGTCACTATGAATTTTTTAAAAAATGCCGTTTTCTAACACGAGATCAGCACTATTAAGAATTATTTTTGGAATACAAGAAAAACATTTCACATCAGTATATACATCTATATGTATAGAATAGGTGGTAAAAATGCCAAGAGCATATATTAAGTAGATTTTCAGGAAAAGGTACACGCAGTTTCAAATGTAACATTTTGAGATAATTCAAGTTAAAGGTAAAAATTTTGTGTTACATTAATCTGTTTACATTTTTCGAAAGTTTATTTTTTAACTTACTTCAAATACGAACACAAGAAAAAGCCTTATATCATTATAAAGGTCTTGAAATGGAGATTTCAAATATATAAAAATAATAAAATCGAATTTTCGAGAATATATCGGGTACTGACTCCCTTAATGAAATAGAATTTCGAATAGTTTTCACGGAGGAAAACAAACAACTGAAATCGATCTGAAACGAAATAGAATTTTCGGGTCGACATTCGAATGAGAAAAACATCCGGAGGCTTTATTTTGGCTTTCACAGTGTATGATATCGCAGAGGCAGACAATTGGAAAGATACTATCTGTAATAATAATAAAAGCTAACGTCTATGTGTCGCCATAGGACATACAGACTTTCAGAACAACCATTGTTAACCGCCTTTCTTCGGGTAGATGGGTGACAATTTTTAACTGGTATTAAATTGATTTTTAATGAATTAAGAATTAAGCGAAATTTTGAAGATTTTGGTTAGTAACTTCTGAAAGAATCATTGCAAAAATTGCTAATAAATGTCGCATCGCGAGAGCTGTTAGTCACATTTTTTTTTAATGAAACAGAACTTCGAATAGTTTTCACGGAGGAAAACAAATAATTGAAATCGCTTTGAAACGAAATAGAATTTTCGGGTCAACATACGAATGAGAAAAACCTCCCGATGCATTATTTTGGCTTTTACAGTGTATGATATCGCAGAGGCAGAGAATAGGAAAGATACCATCTGTAATAATAATAAAACCTAACGTCTGTGTGTGTCGCTACAGAACATACAGGTTTAGAACAACCATCTTTGGCACAGATATACTCTCGAGTACATGGGTAATAAATTTGAACTGGTAGTGATTTTTAATGAACTAAGAATTAAGCAAATTTTGTTTTAGTTTTTGGTTAATAACTTCTGAAAAATCATTTCAAAAAAGTTTACAAAAATGGTTGCAAAGAATATTTGCACAAATGATTGCAAAAAATGTTAATACCGTCATAAAGCGTTTAAGATGATTCTAATGATGCCAGTCTTACGAGTGTGGAATTCTTTCTTCAATTTTAGCAAATTAAGAGAAATTGATATAAATATAATTTGAAATACAGTAGAGTCTCCTTACAACGAAGTCTCTCAACAGCGAATTTCTCCCTATAACGAAATTTTTAATCGGAATGTTAAATAACATTCAAAATATTCTCCATATAACGAAGTGGTTGTCTCCCTATACCGAATTTTTTCAGAGGTTTATCTTTTCGATTTTTGCCATTTTTGTAGAAAGTTGATAATTTCTGTGCAACCAATTCGCTCACACATGCCTGTTTCTGGAACCACTCACTCTTAAAATGTGAAAATTTTTCTGAAAATTTAACATTACGAAATGCAAAGCAATGTAAAACAACTGAATTTTTCAAGTAAAATAAACGCAAGTACATACTAGTACAAATTATTCTCTAAATTGGTGAATTGTCTTAACTTTTGAGCATTTTATTTATACAATAAAAATTAGTATAATTTTAACAATTTTATAATACTTCATTTTTAATTGAAAATCACAATTAAATACATTTGAACTTATCGCACCTATTGAAAAGTTTGGAGCATTCACTTAAATAACTGCAAAAATCTCTAATCTCCGTATAACGAAATTTTCTCTATAACGAATTTTTCAATTGGAACCAAGCCATTTCGTTATAGGGAGACTCCACTGTAATTATTATATCATTGTAATACAGTCAAACTATATTTAGTGATTCGTTTAGTTTTAACTTTCTCAAATTTTTAGAAACCATGATACTTATTTTTTGCATATTGACTAGAAAAGAGTCAAAATTCCTTTGAGGCGACAGAACTTTGGAACCTGGCCATATTCCATTATCCCTCACCAATCCAATTCTCTTCTGAAGATATGTTCCATCTCAGAGAACCTTCTTATGGATGACTACATTTTTCATGGTTTCGCTTATACAGCTTGAAATTTCAAAAGAGTTCAGACCCCTAATTCAGTAGCCGAATGCGCGCAAGAATCATGGAAGAAGTTAAGATAATAAAATATCTCAAATTAAATGGCGATTACAATTTGAGGCTTAAAATACATTGATCACGGAACCATGAAGAGAAAGCTAAACGCGGGATTTTTAATAAACATGAAACAAAAAAAATCATGGCGAATAAACTTATCTCAAAACGGCTTCTAGATGAAATATGTATGATGCATTAAATATCCAAATCAATTATTAATTTGGACATATTTAATTTATTAAATATACACGCCTTTATTTAACTTGATTTATTTCATGTGTATAAAGATAGAATTTTTGAATCTATTTTCACTTGCTTCCTGTTGTGCTAGATTCACGCAATTTTTTTTCACTTGTTTATGTTCCCGATGATAAAACATTATTGTAATATTTTCAGCACCTGATGATAAGCTAATCAGTTTGAATTAAAATATGACTCCATGCGAGTGACGGTATATGGTAGTGAATTTCAGAAAAATGGATTACGAAATACCTAATATTTATTATAATGAATAACCAGCGGGAGTGGTCTCCCCTAAACATTCTCGTATACTTTGTCACAAAGTTGTCCTACCCTCCCCAACCTAAAAACTGAGGAGTGCCTCGAGTGTTATTGATAGTGTCTTCGCAGAACGCTGCAAAAGGAAAGGGTCAAGAATGCAAGCGAGACAAAATTCGCCAAGTCAGTAAAATAGCGCCAAGTTTACGAAGGTGCGCCGATAAACAATAAGGCGCGTATTTTTGCGTCATAGTAAGAAAAGGAAAACGGAATATGCAATTTGAACGCCTTTTTTCAAACGATTGAAACCAAAATTGGACACGTGTCTACAATTAAGTTTAGAAGACCACACACCAAATTTCATTCATCTAAGTCTTTGAATTAATTTGTTATCGTGTACACAACTATGCGATTGTACAGACTGATAGGCATTTACTCCTTTGACGGATTTGGCCCAAAATTTGATACGGACCAACATTCCTGACGATAAAACTATGTACCAAATTTGATCCTTCTAGCTATTTAAATTTTTGAGTTATAGTGTTCGCATGAACGCGGACAGACAGACTTCCCGTGGACGGAGTTTGTGCAAAATTTGATAGAAACCTACAAATTAGGTGTAAAGATCGCATACTAAATTTCATCCCTGTAGCTATAATAGTTTTCGAGTTATCGTGTTCACAGACAGACAGACAGACACACGGACATAATTCGAAAATTGTGTTTCTCGGACTCAGGGAGGTCTAAAACGTGGAGATTCGTCAAAATCTGGAGTTCGAATTTTTTGACGATTACAATACTTTCTCTTTGCATACTTCGTAAACGAGAAAGTAATAAAATGTATTAAAGAATAAAAAGTAGAAAATTATGAAAATAATAAACCTCTTAAAAACACGTTTTTGTGTGACACAAACAGTATACTAAAGTGGGAAATACTTTTCTTTATCTAAAATATGGATGCTAAAACAAAATCGTAACAGCGCGAGGCGTGGAAAACAATATGATAAGGATTGGTTAGGTTAGGCTATAGTAACATCACGTTTTGATGCAGCACGAGAGCTATTTTCGGACGGACCTCGCCATTTTGAACCACCGTCAAATAACGAGAACGACACCTGGGCTGGCACCCCCTCTCCCCAAACTTCTGCACCACCCCAGTGGGAGGACGCTTGACCTCCTAAATACAATTTAACGTGCAACAGGCCCACAAATACATAAAAAAAAAATTTTCAGTGGAATCGGGTTTCGAACCTGGAACCCTCCGACCTCGAGACCTTACCACTAAGCCACAGCGAAATATATGAAATCAAAGGAAAGAAAGTTCCAAGATCATTCCATTCATAAAAAATCAAGATACATTCTGAATGTCTTTGTAATTCCAATTTATTTAGAGTTTTTCTACGAACGTTTCACGTTTTCGATTTGAACCCAAATTTTTAATAGAGAAATTTTTTCTACTTATGAGTACGCTAATAACAGCGTATTTTAAAACCGTTTTTTATTTTTACTATTACTGAATATATTTTTACTTTCTCGTATGCGAAATATACAAAGAGAAAGTATTGTAATCGCCAAAAAATTCGAACTCGAGATGTTGACGAATCTCCACGTTTTAGACATCCCTGAGTCCGAAAAACACAATTTTGGAATCATGTCTGTGTGTCTGTGAACACGATAACTCGAAAACGATTAGAGCTACGGGGATGAAATTTGGTATGCGGTCTTTAAACATAATTTCTAGGTTTCTGTCAAATTTTGGACAAAATCCGTCCACGGAAAGTCTGTCTGTCTGTATGTTCGCGATCATGTGAACACTACGTATAACTCGAAAACTTGAAAAGCTAGATGGATAAAATTTGGTACACAGTTTTATGGTCATGAATGTAGGTCCGTACAAAATTTTGGGCCAAATCCGTCAAAAATAGGCGTTTCAACTGCATATTCAATTTCTTTTAATCCGATTCTCAAGCGCATGCGTACTGATAGCATTCTGTTATTGTTGTAAATTTTATTTACAACAATATATAAAGTTCTCAAACATTAATTGTAACAATTTTTTTATTGTTATAAATAAAATTCAAACCGATCTTATTATTTCAGCAAATCTTTTATTTACACGCTTTTGCAATTGTTACGGTTGTGGTAGTATAAATTGTTTTCTTGGGAATTCAATTCCAAAGCAGAATTTTCGCTTTAGTATTCACTGCATTGCTTATTTTATCTCACCTGCTTCAAAGTAATATTTTTTTTTGAAACGTGGCAACAGATATTTGATTTCAGGTTTGTTTGTTTGTTTCACTTTCTCGTATACGAAGTATACAAAGAGAAAGTATTGTAATCTTCAAAAAAATTCCAACTCGAGATTTTGACGAATCTCCACTTAGAAAGTATGCGAGAAAGTTTAGGGGAGACCACTCCCGCTGGTTTTAAGAAAGGAACAAAAGTATTCATTTAGAAGTCCTGCCCTTTTTTCTGCAAATAAAAATTAACACTTCTATTAAGTACCCTGTGTGGTGCTAAATTTATTCCAACAAGAGGTGCCTACGCATTATCACCTTACAGATCTCTGGCTGTTCAGAGAATTAACGGCCAACCCAGCACACATTCTTCCAGGAAGGAACGACTATTAATTAAGATACACTGTTTCGCGCTCACTAAATTAGGTTCCCCGGAAGCATGAGAAAGAAGTCCAATATTTATTCAGTATAATTATCTCGTATTTTT
>BGPR01000270.1:28725-47099 GCA_013235015.1 Araneus ventricosus | reverse complement strand
TGCTAAATTTATTCCAACAAGAGGTGCCTACGCATTATCACCTTACAACTCCTTTTGCTGTTCACAGAATTAATGGCCAACCCTGCACACACTCTTCCAGGAAGGAACGACTATTAATTAAGATACACCGTTTCGCGCTCACTAAATTAGGTTCCCCGGAAGCATGAGAAAGAAGTCCAATATTTATTCAGTATAATTATCTCGTATTTTTAGTCGAGCAGAAAAAAATGGTCTAACATGCTTCCATCTTCATTTAATGTTTTAGAATTATAATTTTTTTCTTCTGGGAGCTAAAAAACAACCCGCTCCATTCACTGGTACTGAGAAAAAAAAAGCAAAAATGAAATACATATAATGCAGAAAATAAAGTATCCTCTAGGGATACGTTGAAAAAAATTTAAAAGACGTAGAACTCAAATGCTTTTAGAGCTTTTTACTCTGTTTGACGTATCTAACGTAGTTGGAAGGAATAAAAAATGGAAGTCCATTTAGTTTATTTGTGACTTTTTAGCTGAAGGCATTTATTTTTTTGCTTTGCCTTAAATGTATGAAAAAAATGCATAAACATACGCGAACAAGTATTATCAAAACGATTCTTGACTTGGCACAATTATTAAAATTTTTTATGTATCATTGTAGCTATTTCCAAAGAGTCGGCAGTTTTGGGAAGTGACCAATGTTATTGCCCTGATAAATTATTCAGTAATAAAAGGCTTATTTTTCTAAATTCCATTATCTTTGAAAGACGTCCCTTTGAATCTTTTCAGACAGCATGCTCGCTTTATCTACAATCAGATAAAAAGGATGTTGAAAAATAGCAACAGACGGCACGCAAAAACTCCTTTTATCCGTGAGGGAATTTGAAGGATTTATTCCAGTTTTAAAAGACGCTCCAGAAATCCGGGAGACCAGAAGCTGTCGCAGGGTCTTTTCCGATAAATAGCATCTTTCCATTACAATTGCCATGGTATTCTTTACGGCAATTGCTTTTCAGATATACAGTGTGTCCAACTATAAACGTGGAGCAATAGCCAATTTCTAAAGCATATATTTCGAGTTGGAAAAATGCTTTAAATGAAGTAAAGAACTATATTTTATGGTGTTTGAGTCAAAGATTGAGTTGCGCTGCTGAAAAAAATTACTAAGTCTAAATTTTCATACAGTCTTATTAGTCATATTTAGTAAAATCATCTTGACACACCAGCATGTTAAAAAGAACACCCCGTCGGCAAGCAGGAAGGCAAAGGTAGATTCCTTTAGTCCCGATAATGTAGTTAGCAGAAAAAAAAACACTTATTAATATCATAGGCGGGCTTCTCTTCCTGACGAGCAGCTTGCCATGATAGTTTTCAATTTATAAAATCACTTAATTTTACTTTAAATTCTAATATTATATATTTTAAAGTCTTAGTACTATATTAATGTATTCCAAAATCGCTTTTCTTAAACTCCAGTTTCGTTTTATTTCCCGCTCTGGAGGTTTGTTAAATCTCGCGTTTTGGAATATTTATTACTAAAAGAATATTCTAATTACTTCCACGCGCCTACACAAATCGCGAAATCAGCGACTTATTGCCGCCATACTTTTCCCTAAAACACTTAAGTAATTTACTAAAAATAGCTATTATTCCCTTCACTTTGATCACGTGTCTATATGTTAAATCCCTATCTGAGAGTATGCAGGAATTTTCTGTTCGCTTTTTACTTGAAAACTTCAACTAAGATGCACGTATGTCCGCCACTCTCCAAACTATGACTTAAATATTTGGATAATAAAGAAAATTAGGATATTTACTGACTAAAAGCACGAAATCATTATATATATAAGAAATTTTCCGGAAGTCGTGTCATGAGAACCATTGCAATAGGCAGACTTCCTATAAGGAGTCTACCTAAAGGTTCTACTTTTCTGCGATTAAATTGACCGAGTTATGAAGTCCTGAATATTGCTGTTTAGAACAATTTTTGACCATTCCAATGGCAGCCTCTAGAAAGTTCATCCAATCAACACGGCAGCTGATTAGTTGATAACGATGAAATTCACAGCTCCATTAAGTCGATTAGTTTTAGTCGCAGACGAGTAGAATTTTTTTTCTTTAAAATGTTAGTGCGTCAAGAATGTTTTACTAAGTATGACTGATTGGACTGAGGGACTGTATAAGAATTCCAACTTTGTCATTTTTTCAACAGTGCATTTATTGGCTCAAGGGGAGTTGGAACCCTAAGTCCGTTAACCCTAACCCTGTTACTTCGATGTACCTTTTCTCAAAATCTGCTATAGATTCATGTTTGAAACTTTTTACACAAGTAAAGTACACCTTTCTCATTATATTGAAATGAGCTTTTTTAAAACTCAAAACTTTATTTCTTACAATTTTTTTTCAAAAAAGGGTAAAAATAGGGTGTCAAAATAGGGTAAAATGTGGATAATTTTTGAGAATTTATCACAATAACCGGTTATTATGAATAATTACTAATGGAGTTTGGTCAATGTAATTATTTTCAGTTGAAATCTATTTTGGTTTCTTCTATTTCAAAATTTGAGGTGCGTGTGTACAAGGTCAATCGTTTAAAGTCAAATCTTTTCGAAACCAAAGTATTTGTGGGTTGTCCTTGTTCTATCTCCTGTTTCAAATGTAGAATTTCAATCGCGCTGGCGAGGCTTGTGTCCTCTAAATGGGACACCAGACAGATTTTTTAACTTAAAAAAATCCCACGGTTTCGCTAGGAGCGGGAGCCGGAACATAGTAGCTTCGCTAGCTCATTGAATGTGAGGAATCTGCGTTTATAGTGGAATTTGACCATAATTTCGCTCCTAACCCAGATAGCATGCACATTTGCAGCAAGCTTGCTTTTTCTGGATTTTATCTTGTCATGACAAACTTGACGCGACAAATTTGCAGCGAAATACCTGCAAAGTAACACAACATAATCGACCAAACCACTTGCAAAACAAGTTTGCTGTGAAGTTGTTGTAACAAACTTCACATCACAATTGCAAAACAAGTTTGCTGTGAAGTTGATACCGCACACTTACACACCACGACCTGGATACAGTTGTATATATCTGGTTTTGATCTTTGTCTCTGCTTTAAAAAACATCCGACTTTTAATAACATCTCCTAGACCGTCCTTCTTTTTATTAATTCGATAAATCAATCATAATTTGAAAAAAAAAACTAACTAGGTCTTTTTATAAAAACCATTTGAAAAATTATCCATCTTTTTACCAAATATAGAACTCGCACTTTAAAGAAAACTATATCGCCTTTTTCTTAACGTTGAAATTTTAAAGTTCATAATCAAAATTAAAATTAAACCCAAAAAACAGTCAATGTTTGTTGAAAAATTGCAACTTACTTTCTGTCCCATATTTTTAAAAGTAATTACTTTTGAACCCTAATTTCATAATTTATTCCACAAGCAAAACGTATTTATTAGCGAAAATCGCTCTCTCTTTGACTTCAAACCATATTCTCAAAATTATAAAAAAAATTATTAAATCAAGAAGATAATTGAAAATAACTTGTAGCTTGTGTATAATAATCCTCGCTATCTTCACCGAGGGAGGATTCGTTGGTCCAGTGGTTAATGCGACAGGTTGGTAACCGAGATTTCCGGAGTTCGAATCTAAGGTTCGTATGCACATTCTATTTTCTACTCATTTGCAATGGACTTGACGCGACAAGTTTGCTGCAAGTTCGACACATGGTAACTTCGTCGCTTCTGAAAAACTGTTTCAAACTGAACTTGCGGTCTTGTCGTGTCAAACTTGCTGCAATTTTGCTGCAAATTAAAGTTGATATCTTGGAATAGAGATAGCAAAAAATTCTCGTATTTTCTAGAACCTTCATTTTTTCGCCAAATTTATAGACAAGTCGCCAAAATGAACGCCAAGTTTGTCGTCAAGGCCTGCGGCATCTAAAATGGGCACCGGAGAAATTTTTATTAAATTATTATTTTTCTTATTGAATGTTAGAATAATTTTGCTTAACCCTTTGTGGTAAGATTTAATCATGGTATGGTGCTGTATACCATGAGAACTAATGGCGAGCTATACTCGTCATTTCACCGGAATGGGTTAATTAATCACATTTACCAATGAGATCACATGTCCATGTAATCAATCACATTGACCAAATTTCATTGGTAAATACATAATAGCCGGTTAATGTGATAAATTGTCATAAATTATCCACTTTAACAGGCTTATTTGGTTATTATGCATAATCGTCGGTTATTATGCAAAATAACCGAATATCCATATTGAGCTTAACATATATTTTTTTTATCTTAAAAGCTTACTGCTTTACTTCGATAAACATTCACCTTGAAAATTTTCCAGATGTGTTCTGTAATCGAATATCAGTTGTTTTAAATTACACATTGGCACTAATTGTCATCAAAATTAAATATGCATTAATTCTTATGAAAACTTTAATTCTTTTATTTATTATTCACTTTATAAACTGAATAATATTTGCACGACTAGATCAAGTTTAAAAAATACATCGGGGTTTAAAAAAAAGATCAATGGAGATTGTGGAAAGAATGAAAAACTGAATTCGAATACATCGAAGAAGAAGAGCATTAAGAAGAACAGTAAAAGGAGTGTGAAAAGTATGGAAAATTGAATTCGTTATCAACGCAAAAATTCATAACCCAATAAAATTTTGGCATTCATGAAAGTTAAAATCCGAATAAAATAAAAGAAAAGCTAAAACCAAGATATAATCTTAAACCAAAACTTTCCAAAGCAGAGCATTAAACCACCCATAGATATTACCGCTGTAACTACAAGCGAAGAGAATCGCCTTA
The DNA here is from genome assembly GCA_013235015.1 of Araneus ventricosus. Lineage (NCBI taxonomy): Eukaryota > Metazoa > Arthropoda > Arachnida > Araneae > Araneidae > Araneus > Araneus ventricosus. The sequence continues at coordinate 42,281 of BGPR01000270.1, read as the reverse complement.
GGCCTAACTGAGAGCTACTAACTAAATCTTCTAGGAAAGGAAATCGAATCATCTTTTTTATGTCGAATGTTCATATCGTGGGAGATGGGAAATTAAGATGGGGAAACATTTTGGAATTTCAGTTTTCTTTTTCATTCTCTTTGAAATATCAGTAAACTACTAAAAACCGATCGCTAGTTAAATCGCGTTATCGTTTTATTTTCCCCAGCAAAAATAGAGGATTGTGGGGAAGTTCTTTGTGAGCCGAAAGTGTAAATAAAATAGATGGAATCTGAAACATCAAAAGAATTCTATGAAAGCCTTTACAGTTAGAAATGCAAATCTGGGGATGGGAAGTGTTTGCCTAAAGGGGAAATATCGGCTCTCAAAAGAATCCGAAAGTGAATCGTTTAAGTCCATTTCTTCAGAAGTGGGAAAAAGTCGACAGAAATAACCGAAGCGAGATGAATTTGCTTTAATTTGCAGGGAAAAAAACCAGACTAATTTAATTAACTTCCTTCTAGGAGTTCTAAGAAATTCGAGCGAAGAGGAACAAAAAGACAACTTCTACAAAAATCTTTTGTGTAGATGAATAAAACCCGTGAGAAAGGAATAAGAAATGAATATTAAAGCGACTCTTTTGTGAAAAGTGGAAATGGAATATAATGATCTTTCCGAATAAACTTCGCCTTTTATGGTGAGTTCTTTTTAAATGTCTGAAGATTCTTATTAAAAGAACTAATTCGTATTCTTAAACCAGTAGAGAAAATTTAATGATAAGACTAAAGAAATTGGTAGTATAACGTTTTAGAAATATACGCACATATTTATGCTTCTTTATCAAGTTGTTTCTCAGGACAATTAATATTTTCTTTTCTTGTTATTTCTACCTTCTAGTATACGGAATTCAGTTCAGTTTATTCAGAAAACCTTGTCCTGTTTTAGAACTACAATGGCGTGTGGCCTCTGAGGAAGAATCGCCATTCTAGTTCTTTTCCATTTTGCTTTCATTCTAATTGTATTTTTTTTCTAATTTTCTTATTTGTGTTTTAATTATTTGATAATTTCTGTTTGTAAATACGTTTATTTTTTTTTATAAAAATCTTGGAATATTCTGATGATGAAATCACTTAATGGTGCTACGTTAGCGCGCATAAAAGGTGTATTATTGTCATTATTATTAATGTTTAATTTTTTTGTATTTCTTTTTAACTTAATTTTTGAAGTTCTAATTTCTAGTATACGGAGTACACCAAGAGAAAGTATTGTTACGAAAATAGTCTTGTGGGTGTACGGTGAAAAAATCCAACAAAATGGATAACAGAAAATGATGCTTTACTCCACAAATACTCCGAAAAACGCGAAGCGCACAGATATCAACAATCAAAAGAACAACACTTGTAGGAATTAACAACACATTCAGACAGCAAGTTGCTAATTAAATAACAGTAACAGCACTATCAATAGCACTGAGCGTCTGACAGCTCACCAACTCGCACCACGAACTGAACTCCAAAGAGATCAACTCGGGTATATGAAGCCTTCCGACAGAGCATTACGTCACACAGTATTCTCCAGAAGAATCACCAGATCTCGGTTCCTAAGAGAAATATAGCCATAATTCTTGCATTTTCTAGAAGTTCATTTTGTCGCCGAAGTCGGGGTTCATTTACTTGGAATGTATTATGAATCTCTGTACATCTCTCTTTCCTACCATACGACTAATATAGTAGGGAAACGGTGTTATAGATTCGTAACAGTATTGTAATTGACATGAAAGGTCGAACTCGAGATTTCTATTAATCTCCATGTTTCAGACCTCCCCGAGTCCTAAAAACCCATTTTTGGAATGCTTTATGTCGTTTGGAACGTGTTTATCCGAACACGGCAATTCAAAACCGAAACTATCTATAAAATACTTGTTTGTCTATTCCCACCGACACCAGGGTAATTTCAATCACAATTTGGACCTACAAGCAATCTTGCATATAAATACTTTTACTAGGAGGAGAATTACTATTTATATGTAATACTAAACAAGTATAATTCAATTAAATAAATCTAAAATTCCTCATTGAAATTCAATTGCTAAGTCGCCTGAGGTAAAAGGCTTAGAAGACGACTAAAGGCTTAGTTTAGTCATTTTAATGTTCCGTTTCGAAGCTGCATGAGAAATATTTTGGGAGGAACTCGCAGTTTTGAACCGTGGTCATACGATGAGGCCGACACCTGAGCCAGTAATCCCTGGCCAAACTCCCTCATCATACCACCGGGACGATATTTTTCTGGACGGATGTAGCATGCACCGTATACACGAGAGGTCGTCCGTGGAATCCAATAGGGTGTTATTGTCGAAATCTCGACCCTCCGGTCCGAAGCCTAGATTTTGCCTCGAAGTCAGCGCAGCTACAATCTGACAATAAAATGAAGTCCATCTAAAGTTTTTCAGCTTATTCAAACGAATAAATCTCTACTAATAATAAAGGAGAATGTGTGTTGGCGCTTTACAGGATAGACCGCTAGACCTAGAGCAACGAAATTTAGCACAAACACACTTTGGAGGGTGGGAATGTGCACCTCGGAGTCGTTTTTTGTAGTTTTAAATAGGATTTTTAATTAGTTAAAAATTAAGCTAAATTTGGGCGCTTTTCTTTTATAACTTCCGAAAATATTACAGCATAAAATTATTTTTACACAATCTGAAAATTTAAAAAATTATCCTTTCAAAGATATCAATTAAGTTGTCATACGAATTTTTCTCTAATTTTAATAAATTTTTAAAAATATTTTCGGCATAATTTATAACAATTCTTTTTATTGTTACAATGAAATTCAAACCGTTGTCATTGTTTAAACAAATATTTAATGGCGTGCTTCTCTTTCACTTTTGAAAGCTAAGATAATATCCTATTGGATTTTGCTTTCTTTTTTTATTTGGTCATTTTTTTCTGTGAAATCTGTAAAGAATGTACTCAAGATAGTAAGTGTATAAGGGAATAATCCAGTAAACTCGACGATTATGGTTGCAATTAATTCATTTTATCAGCATGTTTTACGGGTCTATTCTGGTACCCCCGGTTGGGTTGGGAGTTGGGTTGGGTTCCGCACGTTAACAACGGAACCCAACCCTACCGGGGGTACCAGAATAGACCCTCTAATCCAATTAAAATGCATATGGACGTAAATCGTCGATTTGAAATCATATTTGTTAAATTAAATTTCGCGTCGATTACTTACAATTAGATGTTACTTGACTCCATTAAGAACTTTCCTGTAGACAAGGAACAGAACAAGTGCAAGGCTACGAAACAAACGCTGGTAAAATGTCAATCGGAATTTGAAGTTTAAAATTACATTGTTAAGTGAACCATGAATATCAAATTATGCATAAGAGAGTCGGATGAAATTATATTTCCGGCGAACAAGTAAGTCGCCGAAGGCGGCTAGTAATAAATAAAACGAATGCTAAAATATGTTTTCTTCAGTGTTGAGATCTATTTCACACAATAGATCCTGAAACATTGTTGCAAAAACACTTTGTTCATTTAAAACCAACTTGTTTTAGTCGCAAAAAGATCGCACGAAACATTTTCCATCGCCAGACGATAATACAAATATGGATTCACTCTAATGCCTTAAATAATTGATTGTTGCTTCGAATTCTAAGAGAATATCCGAAAAGTTCGTGAAAAATATATCGCTAAGAAAATCGATCGCTGTTTGTTAAACTCCAAGTCTTGCTCTCAAATAAATAATTTTGCTCTTTGAACTGAAGTTCAAAGAGTTGTTTGACAAAATAACAGCCTTTCGAACAAAGAGAGTGCATTAAAACAGGAAAGGCAATATTCTCGTCTGCGGAAAACTTATTCTTTGTTCCATTTTTGGAACCTGGCAACTTAAATTACGTTCCAAGATGCCATACAGAAAACTTTCCTCTCGAAATTCCGGAGTATTTTCTGTGCAGTCATCTATAAACAGGATTATTTCTCGCTTATTCGGTGAAATGAGATTTGGAAACAAGTTAATTCAAACCTTTCAGTACGGATTAGATTGGCACAAAGATAATATCCGACGTCCCTATGAAAATTTCCTGCCATCTTGAATTTATTTTCGTATTTGGAATGCATAAAATCATGTCATTCGAGTTTTACTTGCAGTTATTACATGAAACCTAGTTTAGTTCTTAAACTTCAGGGTTTTCATTACGATTTTCCATCATTGTTTGGTGACGATTTGAATTTGTTTGAGGTTATAAGATACTGATGATGCCTTTTTACTTTCTCGTATACGAAGTATGCAAAGAGAAAGTATTGTAATCGTCAAAAAATTAGAACTCGAGATTTTGACGAATCCCCACGTTTTAGACCTCCCCGAGTCCGAAAAACACAATTTTGAAATTATGTCTGTCTGTGAACGCGATAACTCGAAAACTATTAGAGCTACGGGGATGAAATTTGGTATGTGGTCTTTAAACATAATTTGTAGGTTTCTTTCAAATTTTGGACAAAATCCGTCAACGGGAAATCTGTCTGTCTGTATGTCCGAAGTCATGCGAACACTATAACTCAAAAACTGGAATAACTAGATGGATAAAATTTGGTACACAGTTTTATCGTCACGAATGTAGGTCCGTATAAAATTTTGGGCCAAATCCGTCAACGGGCTGACTGTCTGTCGGTCTGTATAATCGCATACTTGTGTAACTCTATGCGCATGCGTAGTGATAGACATGCTTGTGCAAAGAAGGGACACTCCGAAAACTTGGCAGTTTGCCAAAAACCATTTCTGGCGGCGAGATTTTGTAACGAAGCAAACATTTAGGGCGCCTCGTTTTACTGGCGTACTGGAAGCAATCTCTGCGCATGCGCTAGCTATTCTCCTGTTTTCTTCTCCGCATGCGGAACTCGCATTGCCAGAGTTTGATAATAAAAAAATATTACGAAGTTTTAATACATACGCATCTTTTTGCATATGATTCTTCACGTCAATATTTTACTATCACTATAATCTACAATGAAAAACCTTCTGATAGTCATTGCATTCTGGGTTACAGTTGGTTCGAACTTTTTATCAACGCAGGGGGAAGGGAAATGACAAATGTTTGAAAAGTATACGAGAAAGTTTAGGGGAGGCCACTCACGCTTGTTTCCAAAGGAATCCAGACAATTTGTATCAGTGGTGCAGTGAAAACAAGTTACTCCTAAACATTGAGAAATGTGGTATCCTAAGTTATTCTCGTAAATACTAAGCTTTAATTTATTCCTACTAAACCAATGGCTGCTTAAGTTTGCTCTGGCATGGTCACTGAACTTGGGTATTATTTTTGAGGCAAAATTTTATTTCTCACACTATATTTATGTAGGAAATATTATTATATCAGGGCTTGAGCCACCAGCATGAAAACCAATCCCACTATAGACGCCTATGGGGAGTGTTTCCGATGTCAGTATTTGGCGATAATTCGCTTTTTTTGGCGAGAAATGCTTTGCAAAGTTTTTTTTTTTTTTTTTATTTCGACGACCGAGAGATGCTATCTGTTATTAGTATAGTCTGTTGTAAGTATATATTGTATAATTCTTTGCTAAAGTAAATAATCTAATATGCATAAGTTAGAAAAATAATCAAATACATAAATACTTACAAATGTGCTTGGTTGAAATCTAGAAGTTGGTACACACACTTAAAATGACGCCAAGTCGCCAAAGCTAATGAAAGTATTGCCTGCGTTTAGCTTTGGCGACTTGGCGTTAACGAAGTGCTGCGGTCAACGTCTTGCTTTGGCGATTTGGCTGCGTTTTAAAGGGTGTGTACCAACTTCTAGATTTCAACCATGTGCTTATTATGAGCAAGAATTAAAGTTGAAAATAATTTGTTATTAGTTGTTAATTATAAATAAAGATGGATGGTTTTCAAAACACGATGAAGAAAGATCTCAGTTTCGCGCCAATCAAAGTAAACACGGAAACCCTAGCTGGCACAATGATCAACTTGGCGAGGTAAAAGACATTCCCATAGGCGCCTATAGTGGGACTGGGTTTTATGCGAGTCGCCATAATTATGTAGAAAAAAATATTCATCTCGGCCGAAGCCAAAATAAATTGTAGAAAATATTTATATCATAGGGAAAATGCACCAAAGATAAAAAAAAAGGAGGAAAAACAGCAGTTAAACTAAATTATTTATTATTAAAATATAATATGAGAAAGGTATTTAAACAGGTGATTATTTACAGATAAGACAAGATAGATTTACGGTTTGTTAGTTACTTATTTAAATATCAACTTACACCACGTTAAAAAGGTTAGTTACAGCCATCGACCATCGCCGCCGTGCTAGCAGGGAAGAAACCCCCGTAGCTCGTTATGCTCACCAATCTATCGCATGTCCTTCTTCTTGATTTCAAAAAGCCATCTCTTCGGATTAAAACATTATACTTGGTTTTAACGGAGAGTTTACACCTACGCATCACGTGATTAGAACCGTGAGAGCGCGTGATCGTTATACAACAATATTCAAATGAGCTTGTACGGAAAGTGAAAAAGTATTATTAGGAAGGAATTAAACTTACTTTTAAGCTAGACGGGAAAAATACAATTCCTGCATTAATAGTATAATTTCAAAATCGTATAAGAAACTTAGATTTCTTAAGGATAAAACTACTCATTTTTCCAAAAAGCAAGCTTTAAAGGTTTTATATTCAGAAAGGTCAATGTAAATAAATCTGAAAAACACGTTCTAAAAAAGTTAAATGCCTCCATAATTTTTTTATATAAATTTTATGAACATTAAAAATTATTCTGAAGATTTTTATGTCACGAAATGTCAACAAGTTTTAAACTCACTCATCTAAGGTTTCGACGAAAATTTTGTCTTATAAACTGTTATGAATGAACTAAGTTAGCTTACCGTAAAAAGCATTCCATAATCCCATACATCTTTCTAAGCGAACCTTCATTTTTTTGGATTAGACAAATCTTTTTATTTTTAAACGTATTCAAACAAGAAGTATAATAATAGAAATTTTCTTCCCGTTAATGTATTGAATCGTAGATGTTTTTCTACTTTCGGCTTTTATCTGTCGTCAATGCTTTACGTGATAATTTAGTATATTCTACGTCACTTGTCTGGAAGAGCTGAACACTGGGATCTGTAGTTAAGGTTTATTACAAAGAGGTACTGATCGTTTCAATATCACGAGACTAGAACTTTTGGACGATTTTACTCCGAAAAGGGGTGACAAGCAATGAGTCATATGAGCGCATTTTGGAAGTTCTTTATTAGGTCACGCTCTCCCCCTCCATTTCTCACTTCACCCCTATTTTGGCGAAGAGAACTCCGCCTGGCGCATGCGCAAAATCAGGGAGGGTTTCGGAATCCGAGAACGTACAATAAGTGAGTTGCAAAGCCCTGTTTACAAAAATACGCAATTACATGCATCTAGCCATCTTGAAAAGCGCATTTATTGCATTCAAACGTCTCCGATATGTTCAAGAATCACAGTAATGAATGTTTCCTATTCGCTGTTTCACTGCATCATTACGAATCCCCATTGGCTGCCTTTCTATCTTTTGAATCCTCTTGAAAATCTATATATACAAGTGACTTTCATTTTATCTTCACTGTGATTCTGCTTTTCATGTGTGACAGACTGTGCTGTAAATAAAAACTACTTTATCCGATCCAACGGACTCTGAATCTTCTAAAGCAGTCATTTTCCATCATGAAGTGGTTATAATGTTAACAAAATCCACCCATTTTCTTACCTTCTAAATCAGCAAAGTTACAAGAGGAACACACTTATTGATATTTAAAATTACCTAGGAAGATATAGTCCACCCTGCATAAACACCCAACATTCGAACTGGAATTAGTTGCCAAAAATGTGCCTATCCGGAAAGGAAAACGTTTTCCGGGCAGAAATAGCCTGGCCAGGCGTCTGGCGCCCCGGGTTCCATTCTCGAGAGGGGGCACATAATTACGCGGGGTTCAATTTTTTCAGTCAGCACATTTCCAGCGTGTCGGCGACAAAGAAGGGAAATCCATCCATCCGGCGAAGCGGATTCAGCAGTATCGACGCCCCTGGGCGGACACGCGCCGCTACTTCAGGACCCTCCAGTGGGGTTCAGACAAAGGCTGTTGCCGACTGATTGCTGCATTTCATTTAATGTCTTAAAGCAGACACTGTAGCAAGAAATGGAAGTAGTTTTGCCACCTTATTCGTTTAAATTAGTTAAGTAATTTCGGTTTTTTTACTTTGTCGTGCACGAAGTATACCTTTGCAAAGTGTAGTAATCGTCAAAAAATTCGATTTCCATATTTTCATGTCAGACCTCCTTTAATTCAATAATACCATTTTTGGAATTAGGGGAAGGTGGTGTACCTAGGTCCCATTTTTAATTTTTAATTGGATAATTACTAAAAGAAAGGTAACAAAACAATTTTTCTTTCATATTTTAGGCCTTTATACACAACATATAATTTTTGTAGATTTTTTTAAAAAAGTATTTCAGTGCATTATTTACAATTTTAAAAAAAGTGCAAATAGGACCAAGGTACACCATGGGTAGTGTACCTTGGACCAGCTATTTCTAGATTTAAAAAATTTAACAGAATAGTTTGAACATAAACATTTATTGGTATTTTAGCTACAGAAAAATGTTAATGAGCACTTTTACTTAATGAGGTCTTAGATTAGACCGAATATCAAATTATTACAGCAACAGTTTCATTCCTATGAGTAGGCTTAACCAACATTGTAATTAGACAAGTCAATTCCAAATGTTAATTTCCGAAGCTGCCTTTCAGATCCTCCAGTCAACACGGGATGTGGTAAGTTCCACATTACATCACATTTTTCCACAACATAAGTGGTAGATCATGTAGTGGTCATGCACCAAGGTACATCACTTGGGCATGGTCCAAGGTACACCACTTGGCCATTTCATGGAAAATGGCTGACTCCTAATATAGGTTAGACTTAACATAATTTCTAACACATGTTATTATAGCTAAAACTGTGCTTTATAAGTTAGGCATTTTACTATAAAGTAATTTATGTATGTTTAGGAACTATTAACACAAAATTCAACAGGAAAAAAATTACTTTTGATGGGTCAATTTCCTTTTATAGGATTCATTCATTCAAATGAGCACCTTGACAAATAAGTTCAGGTACACTGGGACCTCTGGTGGCAAGTGTACAAAATACATATAACATTTTCTATACATCTATATAGATGGCGCTAAAATCGGCATAGGTTCAAGGTATACTTATGTCCAAGGTACACCACCTTCCCCTACTTATGTCTGTCTGTCTATGAACACGATAACTCATATACGCAATGAGATAGGCAGATAAAATTTAATAAATGGTTTTCACACCAAAGTTGCAGATTTTTGACACATTTTGTAACATTTCTTTGTAAAAAAATCTCACTATCGTTATCCTAACTGGAGTTTAATTGTGTTTGAAGCCTACTCTCATTTATGCTTAGAATCTCATCAAAAATTACCCAACGGATTTTTTTTCACAGTCCTATTCGTCTTTTGTTTCCTATCAAACCGTTAAGTCCGACGCTCTATACGAAAATATCTAGATTTTTGGCAATTCTAAAACAAATCATTGGCAGAGACAATAGAAAGCTCATTATTGCATCTAGTAGTAGAAAAGTCTATTAGGTTAAAATGTTATGCTATTGTATTTATATGGAACATATGTTTGAATAGAAGTCAGCTTAAAACACAGATAATCGATATTTTATAGACGGAAATTCTAAACCCTTTGAGAGATTTGGACAAAAATTTGGTACACGTAATTCTGGTGCTAACACAATGTGCAAAATTGAATTCATCTTGTACGATGCGGTTTCTGTTATCGTGTTCTCAGACAAGCAGGCATAATTCCAATAAAGGTTTTCAAAGACGACCCAATTCTGGCAACCTTTTCCATTCTTCAAAGGAACGGCAACCCTGTTGCGTTCTGGAGACGAAGAAAGGGTTAACCACCAGTTAGAGAGATGACGCGCCGATCTTAGAGGTCGCAGAAAGAAAACTGACGTGCTCACGCCAGATTTAGAGTTGAATTTTACCGGTGATGGTCTTTTGAGTTTCGACTCATAAAGGTTGCCATGGGCTACGATAGTAGACGAATGCTGTAATAGAAATAGTTACCGTTCTCTTATGTTTATCTAAATGTGTGTGATGCGATGATTCTAATTCTTACCTTTCTCTTATGTGTATCTAAATGTGTGTGATGTGATGATTCTAATTCTTACCTTTCTCTTATGTTTATCTAAATGTGTGTGATGTGATGATTCTAATTCTTACCTTTCTCTTATGTTTATCTAAATGTGTGTGATGTGATGATTCTAATTCTTACCTTTCTCTTATGTTTATCTAAATGTGTGTGATGCGATGATTCTAATTCTTACCTTTCTCTTATGTTTATCTAAATGTGTGTGATGCGATGATTCTAATTCTTACCTTTATTTTATGCTTATCTAAATGTGTGTGATGTGTCCCGTATCTTAAAATGTAAGCAAAGAAATTGGGACTAAAAATATCTGAAGTCTCCGGATCTTTTATCTCCTGTCCCCACCATTTATCTTGTGAAGTAAATGAATGGGTCTGAAAGAACTTACGATTCTTATAGGTTTCTCACGGACTTGTGGAGGTCTAAAGCATGAAGATTCCTCAAAATATCAAGAGTAAAAGTTTTCGACGATTACAACACTTTCGCTCCACATACTTCGTAAACGAGAAAGTAACAATAAGCTATGAAGACCTTCGATTAAAAATTTTGGCTCAACAATTTCTTTCCTCTGAAATTTCTGACCGTCGAATATGCTGCTCGTACCATCCATAATAATTGCGCCCATATTTATATCTCGAAACGGCCTTTTTCTGGAAACGGCGAGAACCCCAACCTTCTGCTGAACGCGCAGGCATAGCAGATACGCGAAGAAATAGTTAAGCAGATTGCGAGAAATGAACAAGGGAGCAGGCATGCATTATTCATGGCGATGCATTATTCAACGTATGCAATTAACAGGCACACGTAGTTATTTTTCCGAAGCGCTTTAAGAGATAGTTAATTTAGCAATTGTCTGACGCAATTCGATGAGACAGCATCATGATGTTTACTACAAGTAATCATCGTTCCGGTATTTTTAAAAAGAAATAACGGAAGACACAAACAGTTCGCTTCTAAAGATTAAAAGAGGCATAAGCGTTAACAATAACTGCAAAATAAAAACTCTCCTAATGAGGTGAACGCAAATAAAAATAGTATCAAATTTCTTCCAAGCAAAATAAATATTGTTGCAAACATGGAAGGTCTCTTCGCAGCAATGCGAGTCTTATGGTTGGGAAGAGTCACGTCTGGACCCCTAACCTTGGCGACTTCGGCGACGAAATATGAGATCTCAAAGGTGCTGGAATCTTCTCGATATTTCTATTAGGAGTGGAGATACGCTTGAATGTACTAGATGATTCCATGTGACGTCACGGTCTGCTGGGGGAGACTATATAAGGAGAGCGCTTGGATGACGGGGGAATGTTGATCGTCTGGGAGCGCGAACGTCTTTGGACTTCTATCCGCTGTGCGAGCTAGTAAGCTGTTAGACGCCGAGCGGTAGTGTGTTTATCCACTGGAACGACTTTAGAGTTTCGTCTGCAGTGCGAGCTAGGAAGCTGGTGAGCCGAGCGCTATTGAAAGTGCTGTTATTGTCGTTATTAGTTATTTGCTGACTGTTTGTGTTGCTAAATCTCAAAGTGCTGAACTGTTATTACCTGTGGATTGTTGTCTGTTTACGTTGCTAATCTGTGTAAGAACTACTGTTTCCTATACCTGTGCTACGTGTTTTCCTGCATATTGTGACAAATTCGTCTTGTGAGTGTACGTGAATGCAGTCCAATAAGCAGGATTACAAAAATAAAGCTCTTTATTTTACAAATATTCTAGGAAAAGAAACGTAGCACAAATATTACACAGCACTAGTAAGAATTCACAACAGAGATTATCATTAAATCTCAATACAGCGCTCAAAGGTTTCTTATTAGCTCACCAGCTTGCTTGCTGATCAAAATCCAACTGACTCCTTCTTGGCTTGAGAGCTTGCCTTTTATACTTTTCAACAGGAAGTGACTTCATTACACAGGAAGTGACATAATCTCTAGAAAGTACACGAAATCAGTAGAAATATGTTGAAAGTTCGAGGTCCTTCTAGAGAATTCCACTTGTCGCCAAAGTCGCCAACTTTGTCGCCAAGTCGCCAAAATGGTCGCCAAATTTGTCGCCAAGGTCGCCAAATTTATCGCCAAGTCGCCAAGTTTGTCGCCAAGATTAGCATCTCAGGGAACGAATTTATAGTTTTGTAACATAATTATTATGAATTATTATTTAATCATTATGAATAAACCTTCATTCTGCAATATCCTGCGTGTTGAACTGTTTACACCATACACCCACAGAAAGACTTTTGTAACAATATCTTTAAATACAGAAGTCGATAAAATGACAACAAAAATGCACAACTACTGGATGTAAGTGGAGTAAAATTTCGAACTATGGCAAGTAAATATTTTTCCGAATTCTGTATAACAAACTTAATACGCCAATCAGAGTTCAGAGTCACCATTTATTAATTTATTTCCCACTTCGGCACAGCCTACCCAGTGAGCGTAAGGCACTGACCCGGACGGCGGGGAGTATAAAATAACAATAAAACAGAAAGAAAAAATCATTAAATCAGATTACAAAACACCACAACAAAACTTAATTACACTGCATACAAAAAAGCAACAACAAAATCAAAAGTTCTGAACAACTAAACAGAAGACAAAGGAAGTGACAAAAAATTCATGAAAAAACATCAAATAGTAAAACAGGAAACAAAACACAAATAAAAATTTAAACAAAAAGTATATTCAGCACAATACAGTGTGTGACAATTCAATAGAAAACAATTAAAATTTTATATTCCAAGAAGAAACCAAAAAACACAGAAATGCTAAAGAAACGTTGATATATTTTTGACAACGTTCCGTCAGTCAGAAAGCTCACTGCAAACTGGATATCCTAAAGATCTCTTTCAGTTTGACAAGTCAAAATTTATTATCAAATAGTATTTTAAACCATGTGGTTTTGTTTGTGTCAGCAGGTCTATTAAAATGATATTTTTAGTGAAAGTACAGTCAGAAACATAGTGGCCTAAATCACCTTGTAAACCGTATTTGCAATTTGCTGTGCTGGCTAATTAGAAACGATATAAATATGAAACAAATGGGTCATGACCTGTTAAAAAATACATCACATATTTGTTAGTGGCAAAAAGTGCTCCACCATGGACTTTCTCGAATATGTAATAATTTATAGCGAGTTTCGTGTTTAGTTTCATTGTAGAATGAACAATGGACTTTCTCGCATATGTAATAATTTATAGCGCGTTTTTGTTCAGTTTCATTGTAGAATGAACAAAGTGTTTTCTCGCATCTGTAATATGTTATAGCGAGTTTCGTGTTTAGTTTCATTGTAGAATAAACAATGGACTTTCTCGAATATGTAATAATTTATAGCG
>BGPR01000270.1:0-22610 GCA_013235015.1 Araneus ventricosus | reverse complement strand
TGATTTTGTTGCACCCCAGTATGCCAAAATATTTTAATAAATATGATTAATAGGAGGGAGGGACTGTTAAAATTTAGACATAGTTTTCAAGAAATTATTATCACATATAGATTCGCGAACATCACAAATACGATTTCGATTTGCGTCTGTACTTAATTTCTTTTTTCTATTTGTCTACAATAACTTAATACAATTCTTAAAATTTTGTCTACAATACTTAATACACTTCTTAAAATTTTTGTCTATAATACTCAATACACTTAAAAGTATTGTCTGACAAACCAATACAATTTTTTTAAATTTTGTCTACAATATTAATACAATCTCGTAAAATTTTGTCTACAACACTTAATAAATTCAATTTTTCTACAATACTTAATACAATTCTTAAATTTTGCTAACCCTAAATTAAAAATATTTCTCACATACATCACAATCCCAAATTACTATAAATTCTTAAATATGTTCTACAATACTCAATACAATTTTTAAATTTCCTGTCTACAATTTCTTAATACAATTCGTAAAATTTGTCTACAACACTTAATACAATTCTTAAAATTTTGTCTGCAATACTTATTTGTACCTACGGTATTTAGAACGGGTTAATCCTCAGTTATGTCTAAGCGGTTAAAATATTTATCGGTCATTTTACATCCTTAACTCAATAAAATTGCATATACGTTTACAGCACGCATAAGATGGCCATTCTACAGACCGATATTTCTTGCTGTAGATAGCTACAAAAAAGCAACGTTCAACAATGCATACTATTACTTATGTGTCTTTTAATCTGATCGTTGCTTAGATTCGAGTACTGTATAACGAACTTCAACACCTGATTAACAGAACAAAACATACTCGAGTCGCCTTGTTATTTCAGGGTTTGCATGGTCATCGGTAACTGTTGCTAGCACTTGTTCTTCTGCACTTGTTTGTTCTACTGAATGTAAGTTAATTTGTCTCAGTCTTTATAGAAAAGAGAAATGCAATGAAATTCTAAAATTGCATTCATGTTTCTTTTAAAATATCTATCCATTTGCTTCTTAACTCAATAAAATTGCATATGCGTTTACGGCACGCATAAGATGGCCATTCCTACACAGACCGACATTTCTTGCTGTAGATAATGCGAATAAAAAGCAACGTTCGACCCTGCATAATTTATGAAAAAAACGGGTTGACAGCGCAGCGAAATGGACTGAAAAGAATTCAGTCTAGACTTTCAATACCATGTGGATATGAGTTTAGATAGATCGGAGATATCCGTTTCTGCTTTCTGTCTCCATCGAAGCCAAGAAGAAGATGGCTCTCAGCCGAATGCCTACGTGACCAAAAAACAAGCGCGACTAGAGAAAACACTCGAGGCGGTGAGGAACGATGTCAGTCATCCCTGACCAAACACTGGGTGAAGAAAAACATCCACTTTGCATGGGAAGATGGCCATGAGTGCATGGAAAACACTCGAGCGGGAGAGGAAATTCCAGACACGCACAAAAACATCCGAGGTTTGGGGAGAACGATGCCAAATATGCTTGGTTAAAGCGGGAATTTTTCCAAAGAAATGCTTTACTTTTTTAGCTGCTGTGGTAAAAATAGGAAAAAGTGAGTTCTTTTTTCTCTACTTTTCATGTTTGTGAAGCATGCAAACATAAAATAATGTAATCGTCAAAAAAATCGATCTCGACATTTTGATGGATCTTCATGTTCGAGACATCCTTGAGTAGGAAAAAACTATTTTTTGGAATTACGTCTGTCTGAGACACGGTCTCTTGTCCCATGTCCACTCAACCGGTTCGGTTGCCGTATGTGGCATCAGTACGGTGCAGCATGGGAGCAGCTCTCTCCATGATCCACATTCCACTAACCGGTTTGGTTGCCGTAATGGCATCAGGCTACGGGGCATGGGACGGCTTTCCCATGTCCATCTCCAACCGGTTGGGCTGCCATGAATGGCCATCGGATGGGGAGCATGGCGGCGCCTTGTCCCATGTCACTCAGCCGTCTTGGTGCTGTATGCATCAGGGCATGGGGGCATGCGGAACGGCGTCTGTCCATATCCTGTCCACTCCCCGGTTTCTGTGCCAATGGCATCAGGCTACGGGGCATGGGGCTTGGCGTCTCCCTGTCCCATGTCCGCTCAACCGGTTTGGTCTCGTAATGGCATCTCGGCTAGGGGCATGGGGCGGCGGTCTCCACTTGTCCCATGTCCACTAACCCGTTGTTGCTGTAATGGCATACGGCTAGGGGCATGGGGCGAGCGTCCTCCCTCTTGTCCCATGTCACTCAACCGGGTTTGGTATGTCGTAATGGCATCAGGCTAGGAGGGCACATGGGCGGGCTCCATCCTTGATCGGTTACTCAACCGGCTTTGCTGGTTCCGTAATGCATCAGGCATGGGGCTGGGACGGCGTTCTCCCTGTCCCATCCACTCAACCGGTACGTGTCGTAATGGCATCAGGCTACGTGGCATGGGGCGGGTTCCATGTCCTATGGCCGTACTCAACGCGGTTCGGATTCCGTAATGGCATCAGCACGGGGGCATGGGGCGGGGCTCTCTGAGACACGAGTCCCTCAACCGGTTCGGTTGCCGTAATGACATCAGGCATAGGGGTGCATGGACGGCGTTACTCCTTGTCTATGTCCACTCAACCGGTCTGCATGTCTGCCTAATGGCATCAGGCACGGGGCATGGGGCGGGGTTCCGTCTATATTACTCTGTCCACTCCAACCGGTCTGGTTGCCGTAATGCATCAGGCACGGGCAACTTGAGCTGTGAACGATGACATTTGGTACGCACTGATATGATTTCAGTGCTTCATTTGAAGCTTTATTTTTAAAGTTTCCCCCCAGGGATACGTGTACCACAGGTTCAGAACCTCTTGAGCTTGTAGCGATGACATTTGTACGCAATTGATAAGCTTTGATTTCAGTGCTTCATTTGAAGTTTTATTTTTGTTTCCCCAGAGATACATGTGCGTACCACAGGTTGAGAACCTCTGAAGGATGACATTTGGTACGCACTGATAAGCTTTTGATTTCAGTGCTTCAGTTTGAAGCTTCACTTGCTTCCCCAGGGATACGCGTACTATTGAAGCTGAGAACCTCTGAGCTGAAGGACACATTTGGTACGCAATGATAAGCCGTGATTTCAATGCTTCATTTTGCTTCCTCCAGGGATGCGCGTACCACAGGTTGAGAACCTCTGAGCTAGAAGGATGACATTTGGTACGTACTGATAAGCTTTTGATTTCAGTGCTTCATTTTTGCTTCCCCAGGATAGCGCGTACCATTGGGTAGGTTGAGTAAAACCTCTGAGCTAGTAGATGACATTGGTACGCAACAGATAAGCCGTGATTTCAATGTTTTCCATTTTGCTAGATGTGCGCGTACCAGGTTGGGAACCTCTGAGCTGAAGGACATACATTTGGTACGCACTGGATAAGCTTTTGATTTGTGCTTCATTTGAAGCTTCATTTCGTTTCCCCCAGGGATGCGCGTACCAACAGAACCTCTGAGCTAGTGATGATGCTATTTGGCAATGCACCATAAGCTTGATTTCTGAAAAGGCTTCCATTTTGCTTCCCCAGGATACGTACCACAGTGGCTGAGAACCTCTTGAGCTAGAAGATGACATTTGGTGTACGCAAAATGATAAGCCGCATTTCCAATGCTTCATTTTGTTTCTCCAGGGATGTGCGCGTGCCACAGGTTAAACCCTGAGCTAGAAGGATGACATTTGGTACGTACTGAGCTAAGTTTTGATTTCAGTAAGTTTCATTTGAAGTTTCATTTTGCTTCCCTTGGGATAGCGCGTACCACAGGTTTGAACCTTCTGAGACTAGAAAGGGATGAAATTTGGATGCAGTGTGAATTTGCTAACAACTTGACACACTGGTAAAAGCTCAATAGAGCCACTAGATTTTTTATTTTGTTTAAATCGCTGTGCACCTGACATTTTTCTTGGCGTTCTCGGTGATGTATGTACATTTGGAATTTGTAAAATCTAGCTTATTTTTGAGGAACTCTTTCTGCTGAGCGGGACTCTGATAGATGTTTGATTATCTCTTGTAATTAACACTAAGAAGTTTTACCTTTTTCAAATGCAAAGCATTTATAAATTTTCACAGAGATTGGTGAAACTTTGCTGACTTTAACACGTGTGTCTTAAGATTAAATTACAGAATTCTCCCCTCGATTATGATAACTTGAAAAACAAATCAAGTCAAATGGATGATATTTAGCATATGGTTTATCAGCAGAAATGTAGATGTGTACCATGTTTGGACTCAAATCGGAACCCCAGCCAGTTGGGAACTTCTACACAACATATGCACGACGTATATTCTATTTTCTTAAAACCCGAAGACTAGATTCTTTATAGTTAAACTCTTCTACATAGATGGGAAGGAGCAAAAAACCTGATTCTTTTCTGTATTAATCTGAAGAAAAATGCTTTTTGGAAAAGCAATAAACTTAGACAAAACTTTTGCAGAGGAAGTACTATCATACTTCAAGAACATTTGGAAACTTTGCATAATATATAATTCTTCAAGAAGATTTCAGTTGCTAATTGGGGAATAGATTTCTTTGAAGATAGAAGGAAATACACTATGCAAAAAGAATTGCTGTCCACGGAAGCAACATTAGACTGAATTTTGAATTGTACTGAAAGAAAATAGGGCTAGCAGCAATCTAATCTGGATATATAAGATTTTAAAGTTTTTTCTGTATTTTAGCTATGCCAAACCTCATGTGTACAGATTGTCTTTAAAATAATATGAAAATTCTGCCTCTAGCTGGGTAATTTATTGATTTGATGCAATATGTTGTCATAGAAGAACAAAGTGTGCCAAGACCTCATTTTCCATAGAAATTATGGCACACCTTCATGAGGAAATGAACAAATAAGCTAACTCATGTTATATGTATAGCGATCATGAAGATAAAAGGAGATGTTAAGAGAATCTCCTAAAAATCTTTGCAGACGATGCTACGTGTGTAGACTGACCACGTGTAGTATTAGTAAGCCAACTTAACATGTTTACGTAAATGACGTCTACAGACGTTTAGGCTTGGATTGTAGATGCAAATGAGGCTAGTGACGTCCTATATTCTTAGTAATTATAAATAAATTAATAAAATGTATATCAGTGTTGAATTTTTATTTCTTTGAAGGTCTTCATTGTTTTGGCAAGAATGAATGGTGAAATATTCATTTTAACCTTATACATTTAATGAGTGAGACTCGTCATCTGCTTACTTGATGAGCATGGTGGACGAGTCTGACCCCGTCATCTGAATTCTAAGAAGAATTATTGGCGCAAGTGGTCCTGCCAAATTATAATACTCGTGGGCGTCCTACAAATACGATGCGCCGTTTATTGTTTGCAAACGAAAAATTGGGTAGTACATTTTCCGGAG
Organism: Araneus ventricosus; assembly: GCA_013235015.1. NCBI lineage: Eukaryota > Metazoa > Arthropoda > Arachnida > Araneae > Araneidae > Araneus > Araneus ventricosus. The sequence goes on along the minus strand of BGPR01000270.1, from coordinate 17,186 downwards.
AATCTCGGCAACAGAATGCTGAAGAAACGCCCGCTAAAATCTGGTGTCGCGTATGTTAGTAAAACATAAAATAACAAAAGAAACTAGTTGACAATGTAAACAATGCTGAAAATTCGCATTTACCGACATGTTTGAAAAATACCACACGGCAATGAAATGTTAGACTTAAATGGTTCTCTGTTCCATATAAATATTTAGAGATTTTGTCTCATTTAGTATTTATTTATTTGTAACTAAAATGTTTCAAAAAAATATATTTGGCAACCAAGAGGCAAGTGTTACTCCCAATTAAAATGTATTACTTTTTACATATTAATCCAGTAGCGTCATATTTAAACTGTCCCATGGCATAAAATCTTCAAATAATTCAGTACTCAAAGGGTTAAGATCACACTCATCATTTACGCCTTTACAAATCTTTCTAAAAAAATGGAATTTGTACCTCTAAATTATCTCTAAATTTTTATTATTCTAATATAAGTGTTTATCCTGAAATTATATTTTTTATATTATAGAAAATTTAAAATTGAACGTAAATTAACTGGAATTAATGCAAAAAAAATAGCATATGTTGGTTTCAAAAACATACATATATATTTCTTTTTACAAATTATTCCAAAAAAAATATCGTTTTAGTTCGCATATACAAACCAAGCATCGCCCATGGTCAAGTCTTTGTGTATCAGCGAAATCGAGATATTAAAGACAAAAAATGGCGGCTATAGACGTCCGCCATTTTTTTAGAAAAAAATTTATTAGAAAAATAATAATTTTTATTCTGTAAGTCGAAATCTTCATGGAAATCCCAAGTGAATCAAATCGATTAACGAAAAATTGCTTTTGTCGTTCATAATCGGGATCTTAGAGGAGCGTCAAATGCGTTAAAACCAGAGAATTTTGTTGCGGGGACATCTTGCAAACATAGCTATCAAACCGATCTCAGAGTGAGCGTCAACTTGCTAAAATCCAGATGAAATTTGCTTGGGGATATCTTGCAAGCATAGCTTAGTCAAACCGATGTCCCCTTATATCGCAAACTTTAACCACTTAAAGGACATTTTTTTCTTATAATGGTATATTAAAAGAGTTTTGGAAAAATGAGATTTTAAGAAAAGATATTCATTTAGCCTGGCGTTGGTTTCTTTTGAAAGAAGTATGGTTCTTTATAATTCATATGCAAACTTCGGATTGTTTTGCTCGAAAATTCTGTGATTATTTTATGCATTATTGCATAAGCACCTCTTTGAGCCTTTAATATTGCGTTACAAAGCTATAAAGTTACGTCTGAGATGTTGTCTGGCACTTCCGCTGGTAAATTTGGAGATATTGGCGACCGATTGGCTACTTCTGCGGCGAAGTTGGCGAAGGCAAGAATTTTCTTCTGGATCGAACCTGAACTTTCAACCTATTTCACCGGCTTCAGAACTTAGAGATTATGTCACTCCACGTAATGAAGTCACTCCTGTTGAAAAGTATAAAAAAAGCAAAACTCCCAAAACCATAAAGAATCAGTTGGATTTTATCAGCAATCAATCTCGTGGAGCTATAAGAAACTCTCGAGCGCTAAGTTGAGATTTTATCGGTAATATCTGTTGTGATTTTACGGGTGCTGCATTACACTAGGAAGCATGTTTTTTCCTGAATACTTAGAATAAATAATTTTTATTTTTAATCTGCTTTATTGTACTGCATTTGCTGCACACACCCACAAGACAATTTTTTGTTACAATATTTATATAATAAACGCAACCAGGTCCAACACAAAATTTCAGAGAACGTTCATTCGTTTAAAACGTTTTAATTGGTAATAATTTTAAGTGTAACAATTATTTTTTCACTTTTTTCCAAGAGTCAGTTCTTTTTTTATTTCATCAAAAAAACCTTATTTTTTTCTGGTTTTTCAATTTCGAATAACTTTATGGTGGATATTCTGTAACATACAGAAATTGCAATTAAGAAATGCGAGAACAAGGAAAAAATTTCGTTCGCAATATGCTGATAAAAAAAATACGAAATAAATATAAAAATAAAATAAAGCAATGAATCTGAAACAAAACCTTAAATGTTTATAAACATGTAGATATTTAGTAATTATCAAATTAGCGATAGCCAAAAGACATTGTAGAATAACTCTTTTTCCGGTAAATGATCCCGATTAACTACACTGAAGTTACCCGTAATTGAGTGTAATTAACCTTGGAAAAAAAATTAGGAAATTCAAGAATGATAAAAAAAATAATAATGCTACTGATTGTGTATCTGTTGGTTAATCTTTAGTGGTGCGATATTTCTCCCAAGATGATCGTGGATCGTTAATGAAAAATTATCGAGCTAATTTTTGTCCTTAATTATTCAGAGTACCAATGTATAATAAGCGTTAAACTTCCAGAAATAGAGAATATGTGGATGGAGCGGAATCAAGAAAGAAGAAATTTGTCAGAATTACTCCTGCTAAAAGGCACGGATTGAGTAAAAGAAATGGCAAAAAATAAAAGCACTGAATTAGTTTCCAGTTTCCGTGATTTCATCGCATCCTCATTTTAATGGTATTTAGCGGAATTCTGTGCGGATTGGTATCAAGTAAGACATTCTTCAAACAAACCGGCATTATAATAAATAAAATGGTTTTTTCTAAAAAATGATAGTTCCTGTAGGAAATCTAGGGATACTTGGTCTCTGGGAATACTTGACCACGTGATTTTCTGTGATCAGAAGATAATCTGATAATTCTTTGTGTGGGCCATTTATTTGATCTTGCCATATGGTATATGGTGATTTTCATCTAACCTGATGTCATCGTAATGGTGTGTGATAAATATATTTTGGGGTCCAAAGTAAATTTTCACTTATTCCCTCAGTGGATAAGAAGTTTAATAATAAATATACATGAATTTAAAAATATTTCCTGAGTTTTAAGCATAGGGAGAGAGGGCAAGTTTGGTACTGGGGCAAGTTTACACAAGGCTTATACTTCACATAACATATTGGCCTGTATGCCTACATGTCAAGCTCGAAGAAGTGTCTCGGCCTCGATTAATACTCTCTCACGCTAGTTTGGAGTCGGTCTGAAAGTGATCGAATGGACAGCTTCTTTTCTGATTTTTTTTACCATTTTAATAAATTTTACCCTCTTACTTCATTAACTTTTAATATACTACAAGGCCTATTTGAATATTATAACTTATTATGATTATCCTCTTTAAGGTTAATTTTGTGGTTATTTTTAAGCTATTTAGTTGATTATTTTTATTATGAATAGAGCTTATATGCTGAGTTGCCATAACAAAAACATGATGGGGCAAGTTTACATACAGTGAATGGGGGCAGGCTCTAAACAGTGTAAACTGCCTCGTCGCCTTTTGCTATAACTGGCACAAGTAGCACCTGCATTGCTAAAGTTACCCCAACACCTGAAGGGGTGTGGCACATTTTCCTTTTCAAACTTCTGGTGAAAAGTCAAATTAATTTGTCAAAGAGCACTTAAATAGAAAAGTTAAAACACTGATATTACAGACGCATTAATCGTTGCTGAGTAGGTACTAAAATAACTAGTTTAATTAACATTTAAAGAAGTTTTGCAAAGCAGATTACGGAAACCTCCTTTTTTAAATTATGAGTCTTTAAATATCGAATTTATATTTCAAAAGCGTTGTACCTCATTGAGGAAATTAAGTCTGAATTTTGCTAAATGTTATACCGTCCGATAACTGCTCAAAATCCCAAGCATTAACACGCGTAATAACCAAGTAATTACTACTAAATACAGTTGTTATCGTCTACTGCTTTTGCTAACTTTAACCGGTGATGTGGTTTATATACCATATAAGGGCTAGTTAAATTGATGGCTGCTATTCTGTTCGTTCAGATCCAAAAACAATGGCTTTATTTAAGAAAACAAGGCCACATTCTGCAAGGTTTTCATACCCTTTTATCTAACTTGACTTGTTTCTATGTAAAAAAATTTACAATCGATATTACACTCATTTAGTATTTTGCATGCAAAAGTTTTGAAATTTTCTACATATGTTTTCCAGATGAAATACATTCGCTTTTAATATTTTCAAAATTCATTAATCATTGTTATCTATTAATCGGGTGATTTTGCATCACTTGTGCAAGACAATCAAGATTACATTGGGATTATCAATATCAATCATTTGAGTTATCAATCACGCTGATTATCAATCAGGGGATTGATTATCAATCATTATTATCATGATTATTAAGATGATTATGCAAGATACCAATCATTGCTATTCATTAATCAAGATTATATTAATCATTCATTAATCAAATAGTCGATAGATTTGATTTTAAAGTTTCTAGTTGGTGCTAGTGGCGCCATCTGTTGCGAATGAGGAAATTAAGTTTCATAATTCCATAAAATTTATATTAATAATGAATTATACCAAAGACTCAAAACTGGAGAGAATAATTAAAGAGTGTCTTAATTTAGCGCAGTAATAAATGTTTTGAAATGGTTTTAATTACATTTATTGCAACTAAAGACGTAGAAGTAGTCCTCAGAAATATCCGTTGGAAACAACTGAATGAAGTGAAAAGCAGTTGTTTTGAAGTGACGGCGGCGAACGAACGGATTTTATCATCGTTCATGATCAAAGAAATGTTGTTGGTAATTAGTGGACGCAGCAAATTAAGAGTAAGTAAGATAATGAGTCTTGTTTACTGATCTATACCGTTAACAAGAGGCGAAGTGTAAATTAGGCTTGTTTTACCTACTTTTTAATGAATCTCAAAAGACGTTTAACGACGTAAATGAAAGCCATTATTAATTTTAAGGATCACAGTTTTAGAAGAGTGGAGAGAAACGTCCAAATTAAATGAACGACTGATTTTAAGGGATATGACACAAACCCGATATTCACCTAATGAAACCTTTTAGGAACGGATGTTAAATTAATTTTGACGAATTAGAAAAGAGGGAATTTGCCTATTAATTTTAAATTATTATCTCAATGGCCACATATTTTATAAGAAATATTGAATTTTCGCTTTAATGTAGTGATACTATTTAGGTTAATTAAAACTACTTTTTGCTGTTAATTCAAAAAAGTTAAAAGAATGGTTTCTGAAATCTAATGTATCCTTATTAAACCCATATCACCGCCCCAAAATATGCGGAAAGGGATTGAACCTTTCATATTTACAATTAGTTGAGAATATTGACATATTAAAAAACAAGTTTCAAAACACTTTTATTAGTATACCAAATGTATATTATTTTATTTTATCATCATTTATTATAAATATCATGGAATTTTGAAATCACCCTCTTGCTCAAATTCGCTACCAGTTGTCCCTCCCTCATGCATGGGAATTAAAATTGCACAATTGTATTTGATATTAAGTTCTTAAAATAAAAAATAAGCAATATTTTTTATAGATTACACAATTTTCAGATCACAATCAATGACAATAATTTCTTTTCGCATCACACAATCAATGACACATTTTTCACATCACACAATCAATGGCAATAATTTTCACATCAACAATCAATGACATATTTTCTATATCACACAATCAGTGACATTACAATTACATCACAATAAATCAATGATACAATTTTCACATCACAATCAATGACACAATTTTCATATCGTACAATCAATGACATATTTTCTATATGACACAATCAGTGCAGACACAATTTTCACATCACACAATCAATGACAATTTTCGCTATCACAATCAATGACACAATTTTTTTTCACATCACACAACCAATGACATATTTTTCACATCACAATCAATGATACAATTTTCAGCATCACACACACCAACGACACAATTTTTCACATCACACAATCAATGACACAATTTTCACATCACACTGGGTTCCACGACACACAATTTTCACATCACACAATCAATGCATTGGCATTTTCCAATGATCAATTTCTCAATCGATGAAACTCTGCCCCTTTCAGGAACTGAATTAAAAAAATCGATGGAGAAAATCTCGGTCATCTTTAAGTCAATTTGAATTGGTGCGCAGTCTTTCCATTTTGATATTGAAAAAGTGGCTTATATATATTATGATTTAACTTTTAATCTTCTTTAAATTAACAATCTTATAATTTGTAACGTCTTCTTTTCGCCATCCTTCCAACTGTTATTAGTGTAAAATTAACGACTTATTGGTGTTTTTTTTTGAAACAATCGAAATTTCCACCACTATTTAAAAAAAATGATTTCTTCTTCCTTCCTTTCCTCATTGTTTTGTCCTTCAAATACAACAATAACTTCTCTAATCAATATTCTTGAATCGATAATGCAAATTCAAAGATCCCAGACTGATGTATTTTACCCAAGAAAGCTAGTTAATGAATATATATTTGCCGTATTATTTCTGTTCAGAGATCCTCGGAATCTGGTCCAAACAACCATCCCAATCATCCAAGTTATTACTATTCTTTCTGACGTAATTAGAATCTCATCCTCATGGTTAATTATAGACTTAGTAAAAGAAGTTCTTGTGATACCGTAATAACTTCACACAATTCCTTTATCAATAAAACAACTGAAGGATCCCAAATGTATTCCATTTTGCACTTATTACATGTCTATACAATTTGTAACGTTCTTCAAGAAATAATTAAATTCACTGCATATTTAATCTGTGAACTTTCGAAATCTCTCTCAACAAGCATCCCATCCTCCAAGAGTTATTACTATTCTTCCTAGACGTACTAGAATAATCCTTGTGGTTAATTATAGACACATAGGAAAGAAGCTCAGATGCAGAAATAGCAATACGTAACTGGAACGAAGTACATCGAGGCATGGGGCGGCGTTCTGTCTGAGACACGATTAACAAGCTAGAGCAGGAGTTCCCATCCTTTATTCCTCCGAGTACCCCTTAATTAATCTTAATATTTTGGAGTACCCCCTGTTTTCATATCCTCCCCCACCAACCAACCGTCTATGCAAAAATATTTTTTTATCAATAATGTTAAGGGCTTAGGTAAGAGTCAAATGACTCAAATTAATCAAATTTGCTGGACTTATTTTTGATTTTACATTTTATTGCATTTTTACAATAGTATTAATTCGACGCCAGAACAAATGAAATCAGTATTGTAATAATTTCGCATTATATTATAAGAATAGCTAAAATTGACTCTCCTTAATAGTCATCTGTTCAAGTGTTATAGTTATTAAATAGCAAGTATTTACTTGCGGAACCAAAATTCGGTAAATTTTTAAACTCCATATATTTTCTTGTTTCCGCCATTACCAGCTTTGATTTCGCGGATCCCCTACCACAGGTTGGGAACCTCTGAGCTAGAAGGATGGCATTTGGTACGCACTGATAAGCTTTGATTTCAGTGCTTCATTTGAAGCTTCATTTTGCTTCCCCCAGGGATACGCGTACCACAGGTTGGGAACCTCTGAGATAGAAGGATGAAATTTGGTACGTAGTGTTGAATGCTAACAACTGACAGCACTGGTAAAGCCCGCGACACTAGATTTTTATATTTGTTTAAACGCTGTGCACCTGACATTTTTCATTCAAGTTCCTTTGCGATGTATGTACATTTGGAATTTGTAAAATCTGAATTATTTCTTGAGTGAAACTTCTTTCTGTTGAGTCAGGGACTCAGAAGTATGTTTATTAACTCTCTTGAATTAACACTTTGAACAGTTTTACCTTTTCTCAAGTGTAAAGCATTTATAAATTTTAGCAGAGATGGCGGTGAAATCTTGGTTTGCTCTAACACGTAGTTTTAAGATTAAAATTACAGAATTCTCCCTCTCCGATTATGATAACTGAGAAACACAACAAGTCAAATGGATGATATTTAGCATATGGCTTTATCAGCAGAAATGTAGATGTGTACCATGTTTTGGACCAAATCGGAACCCTCACAGCCAGTTGAGAATTTTACACAACATATATGCACGACATATTCTATTTTCTTAAACCCGAAGACTAGACTTTTATGTAGAGAGAACCTCTTCGACATAGAGGCGGAAGGAGGCAAAAACACTGATTCTTTTCAGCGTAACTGAAGTAAAAATGCTTTTTGGAAAAGCAATAGCAAAACTTTTCTTGCCAGCGGCACAGGAAGTACTATCATACTTCAAGAACATTGGAAACTTTGCATAATATATATCTCTTAAGAAGATTTCAGTTTTGCATTGGGGCAATAGATTTCTTCTTTGGAGATAGGAAGGGAAATACGCATATGCAAAAAGGAATTGCCGTCCACGGAAGTAACAGTTTGTTCTGAATTTTGGTCTGTACTGAAGAAAATAGCGCTTAGCCAATCTAATTTGATATATAAGATTTTAAAGTTTTATTCTGTATTTTGAAGCATACAAACCCATATACAGATTGTCTTTAAAATAATATGATAATTCTAAGCCTTCTAGTGGGTAATTTATTGAGTTATTTGACAAGCAATTTCGGTTGCTGAAGACAGCAAATGTGTGCCAAACATCATTTTCCATAGGAAATTTTGGGTACACCTTCAAGGGAAAATGAACAAATAAGCATAATCATGTTATATGTATAGCGATCATGAAGATAAAAGGAGATGTTACGAGAATTCTCAAAAAATCATTTGCAGACGAGCTACGTGTACATGACCACGCTGTATTACTGAAGCAAACTTAACATGTTTACGTAAATGACGTCTACAGACGTTTAGTGCTTGGGATTGTAGATGCAAATGATGGCTATTGACGTCCTATATTCTTAGTATTATAAATAAATTATTAAAATGTATATCAGTGTTGAATTTATTTCTTTTGAAGGTCTCCATAGTTCTGGCAAGAATGAATGGTAAAATATTTATCATTAACCCTTTGGGTACATTTGACGAGTAAGACTCGTCATCTGCTTACTTGGGCGAAGTTACGGAGGACGAGTCTCACTCGTCGTCTGCTTACTTGGGCGAAGTTACGGTGGACGAGTCTCACTCGTCATCTGCTTACTTGGGCGAAGTTAGCTGCAGAAATTGCAGCCCTGTCTCCCCCGTCATCTGCTTACTTGGGCGAAGTTACGGTGGACGAGTCTCACTCGTCATCTGCTTACTTGGGCGAAGTTGCGGTGGACGAGTCTCACTCGTCATCTGCTTACTTGGACGAAGTTACGGTGAACGAGTGAGACTCGTCATCTGCTTACTTGGGCGAAGTTACGGTGGACGAGTCTCACTCGTCATCTGCTTACTTGGGCGAAGTTGCGGTGGACGAGTCTCACTCGTCATCTGAATTTAAGAAGAATTATTGGCGCAAGTGGTCCTGCCAACTTATAATATCTGTGGGCGTCCTACAAGTAGCGATGCGCCACATCGTTTGCAAACGAAAAATTGGGCACATTTTCCGGAGAATATTCCGGCAACAGAATTAAAGTAACACCCTACAAAACGGTGTCGCGTATGTTATAAACATAAAATAAGAAAAGAAACCACTTGACAATGCAAACATTGCCAGGTACCTTTGCATTTACCGACATGTTTTGAAAAATACCACACTGTACAAAATTATTAGACTTTAAATTGGTTCTTGTTCCATATAAATATTTATATTTTGTCTCATTTATATATTTATTTATATTTTGTAACTAAAATGCTGTTTCAAAAATATATTTATATCACCAATATAAGTATATTCCAATTAAAATGTATTACTTTTACATATTAATCCATATAGCGACAAATTAAATCCGTCCCATGGGCATAAAAATCTTCAAATAATTCAGTACTCAAAGGGTTAAGATCGCCTATCATTTACGCTCCTTTACAAATCTTTCTAAAAATTGAATTTTGTACCTCTAAATTATCTCTAAATTTTTATTATTCTAATATAAGTGTTTATCCTTGAAATTATATTTTTATATTATCGAAAATTCTAAATGAATTCAAATTAACTGAATTAATGCGAAAAATAAAGTTATGTTGGTTTCTAAAAATATACATATATTTCTTTTTGTTAAATTATTCCCAAAAAAATATCGTTTTAGTCTGCACAGCTACCAAGACATCTAAGGCCGTCTTTTGTGTATCAGCGAAATCGAGATATTAAAAACATAAAAAATGGCTGCTATAGACCTCCGCCATTTTTTAGAAAAATTTATTAGAAAAAGTAATAATTTTATAATGCAAGTTTGAAATCTTCATGGGTCTCTCCAAAAATCAACTAATTAATGAAAAAAATTGCTTTTGTCGTCCATAACCGATCTCAGAGTGAGCGTCAACGTGTTAAAACCAGATGAAATTTTGTTGCGGGGATATCTTGCAAGCATAGCTTATCAAACCGATCTCAGAGTGAGCGTCAACGTGTTAAAACCAGATGAAGTTCTGCTGTGGGGATATCTTGCAAGCATAGCTTATCAAACCGATGTCCCTTATATCGCAACTTTAACCACTTAAAGGGACATTTTTTTCTTATAATGGCATATTAAAGAGTTTTGGAAAATGAGATTTATTTAAGAAAAGATATTCATTTAGCCTATGCGTTGATTTCTTTGAAATAGCATAATTTTAAAATTCATATGCAAACTTCGGATTGCTTTGCTCGAAAATTCTTATGATTATTGTTTTATGATTATTGTGATAAGTATCACCCTTTGAGTCCTAATATTGTTACAAAGCTATAAAGTTGTTTCTCTGAGATGCTAATCTTGGCGACAAACTTGGCGACTTGACGATAAATTTGGAGATATTGTCGACCGATTTGGCGATAATTTTGGCGACTTCGCGGCGAAGTTGGCGACAAAAGGAATTTTCTAGAAAGACCTGGAACTTTCAACCTATTTCTACCGGCGTCATGAACTTTCTGGAGATTACGTCACTTCCTACGTAATGAAGTCACTTCCTGTTGTAAAAGTATAAAAGCAAGCTCTCAAACCAAGAAGAGTTTGTTGGATTTTGAACAGCAAGCAAGCTCGTGAGCTATAAGAAACTTTCGAGCGCTGAGTTGAGATTTATCGGTAATCTCTGTTCTGGATTTTTACGGGTGCTGTCTTAATAATTGTACTACGTTTCTTTTCCTGGAATACTTGTAAAATAAATACCTTTATTTTTTTAATCCTGCTTATTGGACTGCATTCACGTACACCCACAAGATAATTTTGTTACAATATTTATAAAAAACGCAACCAGGTCCAACACAAAATTTCAGAGAACGTACATTCGTTTAAAACGGTTATTTTTTTAAATTGTTGCAGTTAATTTTTGTGAAGTGTAACAATTATTCTCACTTTTTCCAAGAGTCGTCTTTTTTTCATTTCTCACTCTAAAAACCTTATCATTTTGTCTGTTTTTTTCAATTTCGAATAACTTTATGGTGGATATTTGTAAACATACAGAAATTGCAATTAAGAAATGCGAGAACAAGGGAAAAAAACTCAACTGCAATATAAAGATAAAAATACGAAATAAATATAAAAATAAAATAAAGCAATGAATCCGAAATAAACAAATGTTTATAAACATGTAGATATTTAGTATCAAATTAGCGATAGCCAAAGGCATTGCAGAATAACTTCTTTTTCCGCAAATTAACTTCGATTAACTACACTGAAGTTACCCGTGTAATCGAGTGTATACTAACCTTGAAAAAAATTAGGAAATTGAAGAATGACAAAAAAAATAATAATGTTGATTGTGTAATTGCTTGGTTGATCTTTTAGTGGTGCGATATTTCTCCCAAGATGATCGTAAGATCTGTTAATGAAAATTATCGAGCTAATTGTGTTGTTAATTATTCAGAGTGCCAATGTACGGGAGAGCGTTAAACCTGCAGTTGGTAAGAATATGTGGATGGAAGAATCAAGAAAGAAGAAATTTGCTTCCCAGAATTACTCTGCTAAAAGGCACGATTGAGTAAAGAAATGCGCAAAAAAATAAAGCACTACTAGTTTACTTTCTGTGATCATCAGTATTCCCTTTACCCTTTAATTGGCTTAGCGGAATTTCTGTGCGTCATTGGTATCGCGGTGACATTTCGTCCCAAACTGGCATTATAACATGCGCAAAAATAAATAAATATTTTTTTTTTCTAAAAACGATAGTTTTTTCTAAAAACGAAACTAGTGATACTTGACCCCTTGGATTACTTGATCCTACGTGATTTTCCCAGATTGCAAGATATTTGATAATTTGTGTGGGCCATTTCTATTTGATCTTTGATCATATGGTATATTGCAGGGGAATTTGCATTCTAATCTGATTAGAAAATTCAAGAACGATAAAAAATAATAATGTTGATTGTGTAATTGCTTGGTTAATCTTTTAGTGGTGCGATATTTCTCCCAAGATGATCGTAAGATCTGTTAATGAAAATTATCGAGCTAATTTTGTCCTTAATTATTCAGAGTACCAATGTATGGGTCAGCGTTAAACTTACAGTTGGTGAGAATATGTGGATGGAGGAATCAAGAAAGAAGAAATTTGCTTCCCAGAATTGCTCTGCTAAAAGGCACGAGTGAGTAAAGAAATACGCAAAAAAATAAAGCACTACTAGTTTGCTTTCTGTGATTATCAGTATTCCCTTTACCCTTTAATTGGCTTAGCGGAATTTCTGTGCGTAATTTGTATCGCGCTGACATTTCGTACCAAACTGGCATTATAATAAATAAATATTTTTTTCTAAAAACGATAGTTCTGTAGGGGAAACTAGGGATACTTGGCTCCTGGGAATACTTGACCCTACGTGATTTTCCGAGATTGTAAGATAATTGATAATTTGTGTGGGCCATTTTTATTGGATCTTTGGTCATATGGTATATTGCAGGGGAATTTTCATTCTAATCTGATTAGAAAATTCAAGAACGATGAAAAAAATAATAATGCCGATTGTGCAATTGCTTGGTTAATCTTTTAGTGGTGCGATATTTCTCCCAAGATGATCGTAAGATCTGTTAATGAAAATTATCGAGCTAATTTTGTCCTTAATTATTCAGAGTACCAATGTATGGGAGTGCTTTAAACTTACAGTTGGTGAGAATATGTGGATGGAGGAATCAAGAAAGAAGAAATTTGCTTCCCAGAATTCCTCTGCTAAAAGGCACGTTTGAGTAAAGAAATACGTAAAAAAATAAAGCACTGCTGGTTTGTTTTCTGTAATTATTGGTATTCCCTTTACCCTTTAATTGGCTTAGCGAAATTTCTGTGCGTGATTGGTATCGCGGTGACATTTCGTCCTAAACTGGCATTATAACACGCGCAAAAATAAATAAATAATTTTTTTAAAAAAACAATAGGTTTTTTACTTGCTGTAGAGGAAACTAAGGATACTTGACCCTACGTGATTTTCCCAGATTGTAAGATAATTGATAATTTGTGTGGGTCATTTTTATTTGATATTTGGTCATATGGTATATTGCAGGGGATTTTCATTCCAATCTGATAAGTCATCGTAATGGTGTGTAGATAAATATGTTTTGGGGGTCCAAAAGTAAATTTTCACTTTTTCATTCCTCAGTGGATAAGAAGTTTACTAATAAATATATGATGAATTAAAATATTCCTGAGTTTTAAGCATAGGGGAGACCGGGCAAGTTTGGTACAGGGGCAAGTTTACACAAGGCTTATATTAACATATCATTGGTCGGGGGCACTACATGTCGTTTCATAAGAAGTGTCTCGGCCTCCATTAATACTCACGTAAGTTTGGAATCAGTCTTGAGATTGGTTCGTGAAGTGGACAACTTTTTCAGATTTTTTACCATTTTAGTAAATTTTTACTCTCAGTTATTGGCTTTAATATAGCTCGTACTGTTTGAATATTATACCTTATTATGGATTATCCTCTTTGGTTGTTATTTTGTGGTTATTTTAAGCTATTTAGTTGATTATTTTTATTATGAATAGAGCTTATATGCTGAGTTATAACAAAAAAATGGCGATGGGGCAAGTTTACACACAGTGCATGGGGCAGGTTTAAACAGTGTGTAAACTTGCCTCGTCGCCTTTTTTTGTTATAACTGGCACAAGTGGCACCTGCATTACAAAGTTATTCCCAACACCTGAAGATGCAAGGTCATTTCCTTCCTTCTCAAACCTTCTATACTTTTCAAACTTCAGAAAAGTCACCAATTGGTCAAAGAGCACTTAAAATAGAAAAGTTAAAACACCCATATTACAGACGGATTACTCGTTGCTGATGGTACTACATGTGACTAGTTCTGTCACCAATTGGTCAAAGAGCACTTGAAATAGAAAAGTTAAAGCACCGACATACAGACGGATCAATCGTTGCTGATGGTACTACATGTGACTAGTTCTGTCACCAATTGGTCAAAGAGCACTTAAAATAGAAAAGTTAAAGCACCGATATTACAGACGTATAAATCATTGCTGATGTTACTACATGTGACTAGTTCTGTCACCAATTGGTCAAAGAGCACTTAAAATAGAAAAGTTAAAGCACCGATATACAGACGGATAAATCGTTGCTGATGGTACTACATGTAACTAGTTCTTTAATTTTCAACATTTAAAGAAGTTTGCAAAGCATTCACGGAAACCTCCTTTAAAATTATGAAATTCTTTAGATATCGGAAGTTATATTTCTGCAAAGAGTTGTACTCATTGAGGAAAGTTAAGTTCCGAATTTCAGTTAAATGTTATAACGTTCGATAACTGCTCAAAATCCTGCCATTAACACAAGTAATGATTACTAAATATCAAGAAAGACACATCGCTATTGTTTTGCTAATCCTTTGACAGCAGATGTGGTTTATATACCATATATATAAGTTAATTGATAATAAGTTAATTGAGTACCAACTTATCCAAAACATCAGCTTTATTTAAGAAACAAGCACACACATTCTGCAAGGTTTTCATACCCTTTTATCTAACTTGACTTGTTTCTTTGTAAAAACAAAATTTTACAATCGATATTACACTCATTTATTTGCATGCGAAAGTTTTGAAATTTTCGAAACATATGTTTTCCAAATGAAAATACACTATTTTAATATTTTCAAAATTCATTAATCATTGTTATTCATTAATCAAGATTTTGCATTACTATGCAAGATTAATCAAGATTATTATTGATTATCAATATCAATCAATTATTATCAATCAGTATTGATTATTAATCAGTTTATTAGTCAATTATTATCAGTCAATTATTATCAATCAATATTGATTATTAAGATGATTATGCAAGATTAATCATTGTTATTCATTAATCAAGATTATGCATTAATCATTCATTAATCAAATAGTCGGTAGTTTTGATTAAAGTTTAATTTGATGCTAGTGGCGCCACCTGGTGGTGAATGAGAAAATTAAGTTTCATAATTCCATAAAATTTATATTAATAATGAATTATAAATCGAAGATTCAAAAGCAGAAAACAATTAAAATAAAAAAACTTAATTTTAGCACAGTAATAAATGTGTGTTGTTAAAAATTGCTTTTATTACATTTATTGAAACTAAAGACGTGGAAGTAGTCCTCAGAAATATCTGGAACAACCGAATGAAGTGAAAGCGAGTTGCTTCGAAGTGACGGTGGCGAACAAACGGATTTTATCATCGTTCATGATCAAAGAAATGTTGTTGGTAATTAGTGGACGCAGCAAATTAAGAGGCAAGTAAGATAATGAGTCTTGTTACTGATCTACATCGTTAACAAGAGGCGAAGGTAAATTAGGCTTGTTTTAATTACTTTTTAATGAATTCAAAGACGTTAACGACGTAAATGAAAGCCATTATTAATTTTAAAGATTACAGTTTTAGAAGAGTGGAGAGAAAAACGTCCAAATTAAATGAACGACTGATTTTAAGTGGATATGACACAAACCTGATATACGTCTAATGGGAAAATTTTTAAGGAACGGATGTTAAATTAATTTTGACGAATTAGAAAGAGAAGAATTTGTTTATTAATTTTAAATTATTAATCTCAATGGCTGCATATTATTTTATAAAAAATATTGAATTTTTCTTTAATGTAGTGATACTATTTAGGTTAATTAAAAACTACTTTTTTAAGGTTAATTCAAAAAGTTAAATAATGGTTTCGAAATTTAATGTATCCTTATTAAACTCCATATCACCGCCCCAAAATATGCGGAAAGGGACAGAACTTTTCATATTTACAATTAGTTGAGAATTTTGAAATTAAAAACAAGTTTCAAAACACTTTTATTAGTATACCAAAAGGTATATTATTTTTATTTTAACATTTATTATAAATATCATGGAATTTGAAATCAATTCTCTTGCTCAAATCCGCTACTAGTTGCCCCTCCCCTCGCGCATGGAATCAAAATTAAAATAAATGTATCTGATATTAAGTTCTTTAAAATAAAAATACAATATTTTTTCATAGATTACACAATTTTCACATCACACAATCAATGACAAAATTTTCACATCGCACAATCAATGACACAATTCTCACATCACACAATCAATGACACAATTTCCAATGATCAATTTCAATCTATGAAACTCTGGCCCCTCAGGAACCGAATGAAAAATCGATGAGAAAATCCCATCTTTAAGTCAATTTGAATTAAAAGTGCACTTTTCCATTTTGATATAGAAAAGTGGCTTATATATGTTATGATATAACTTTTTAATCTTCTTTAAATTAACAATCTTTATAATTTGTAACGTCTTTTTTCATCCCTTCCAACTGTTATTAGTGTAAAATTAACGACTTATTGGTGTTTTTTTTAAAACAATAGAACATTCCACCACTATTTAAAAATGCTTTCTTCTTTCTTTCTTTCCTCATTGTTTTGTCCTTCAAATACAACAATAACTTCTCTCTAATTCAGTATTCTTGAATCGATAATGCAATTCAAAGATTCCAGATGCATTATTACCAAAGAAAGTTAGTTAATGAATATATATTTGCTGCATATTTCTGTTCAGGATCCTCGGAATCTGTCCAACAAGCATCCTAATCATCCAAGTTATTACTATTCTTTTCTGGACGTAATTAGAATCATCCTCATGGTTAATTATAGACTTAGGAAAGAAGTTTCAGATACTGCAATAACTTCTACACAATTCTTTATTGTATCAATAAAACAATTGAAGGATCCTAAATGTATTCCATTTTTGTGCACTTATTACATGTCTATACAATTTGTAAACGGTTCTTCATGAAATAATTAAATTCACTGCATATTTAATTTCAGAATCCTCGAAATCTCTTCAACAAGCATCCTAATCCTCCAAGAGT
>BGPR01000269.1:773384-834068 GCA_013235015.1 Araneus ventricosus | reverse complement strand
TTTAACATTTCAGAAATCTAAGTTTTTGGAAGTATATTATCAACCAAA
Organism: Araneus ventricosus; assembly: GCA_013235015.1. NCBI lineage: Eukaryota > Metazoa > Arthropoda > Arachnida > Araneae > Araneidae > Araneus > Araneus ventricosus. Next base: position 834,020 of record BGPR01000269.1, on the reverse strand, counting down.
CATTTGAAACTATACTATACAACAGCTTTTTCCAGTGCGTTGCTTAGACTCTGTTGACTGAATATTCTCTGAACTGTGGGTCTAATTTTTACATGCATTCAACATAAAAAAATCATGGCTATGAAAAAAACATCTGAAAAGCTCCTTTCTTATATCCCTTTACACATTTCTTTCATAATGTAATAAACAATATTTTTGTTAATTATTGTCTCATTGAAAACGATGGGTTAGACTTCTTATTTTGAAGCTTCCAAACATTTTTAATGGAGTTCAAATCTGGAGAACGAGCTGGCCATGAGAGATGTTGAATGTCCTCGCTGTCTAGAAAATCTGAAATAGCGAGCGTTCGATAACGTGATCCGTTGTCATCCATAAAAACAAATTTATTACGAAGAGCATCTCAGAAAAGGCGAACGTGAGGTAGTAGAACTTCATCAATGTATCGTTGGCCGGTCATAGTCCCATTTGCAACCACATGTAGGGGCGTGCGGCTATTGGTTATTATTCCGGTCCATACCACGGTAATACATGTCGAATGTCGGTCTCTTATGTATATTTTTGGACCGATAGGCAGTACCATTCTTAAGCCAGAGCAGTTGGTATCTACGATCAGAAGACATACTGAATCTACTCTCAGTGGCGGCGATTGGGTGAAGAAAATGAGGGGGCAAAAAATTAACTGATATCTAAAAGTATCCGGGAGTAAACAAAATTTTAAAAAAATTTACAAAATTAGCTAGCTTTTCCGAATACTATTGCTTTTTTATGATTCCTAGTTTTAAACAGGTAAAAAGAAATAATTTAATTTTCCCAGAAAAGTAGGGGGGCGACTGCCCCCTCTGTCTACTCTCATCTGATCTGAGAATAGTACGCAAGCCTAGTCTACGATTGGAAATAGGATACACGGTGCAGTCAGGTCAACGGGCGCACAGTAGGTCTGTGGGCGTATAGTTGTCCCGAATATCTGGCTTCTGTCCTGATTTCACGCAACCTTCAAGATCTTCTTATTGTATTCCGTACAAATGATAATTTTCGACATTTTGCTTTCTTTTGAGGTTGATATGAGTGATAGGGTCATTCGTCTTTAGCAATTAATTATCCAGCAGTGTCTAATACTTTGCATGGACATCTACATATGAGAAGACTCTGCTCTATGGGTGAAGTGATTGCTTACTCTGAATAAAAGAAGCGGTGTCAGGAAGATGAAGCTGTCTCAACGGAATCGCGAGAAATGTTTGCTTCGCTTTGTAAAAGTGGATGTAACTTGGATTCATCATTAACAGCCTGAGACAAAAGAGCAATCACAATCATGCACAACTCAAATTTCGGCAATTATGAGCGTTAAACTACACGATTTGCTCTACCAATTTTTTTTCGCATTCACTCTATTCTCCCGATTTCGCTCCTTGGGAACAGGTAGTAATTGTTTGGATTCCTACATGAGAAAATGTTTTTCAGGGAAGAAAATTTTCATCGGATGATGATTTGATTGCCGAAACAACAGTATACTTTGAAGGTTTACCAAAGATTGTTTGCAAATTTTGTAGCTCTTGGTCCAGCGGTCTGTCTTGTAGAACGCCAACACACACATTCTCCTTTATTATTAGTAGAGATTACATACAAGACTGTACGTTATGAGATTATAAGTAACTATTTTTTATGTAACTGTTAGTAATACAAAACTCAACTCAATATGAGAAAGCGCAAAACAAAAAATAATTTTGTCTACGAAGTAGGAGAATAAAACAAAAAAGATCAATTTAGAGTTAAGTTTATTTTTGAAATGTTGAATATAATTTCAAATTCATTAGAAATTCGGTTTAACTAAATAAACTCGTAATATGAAAGTTATAGTGTTTTGTTTAGTCTAAAAAATATTAATACTTCCGAAGGAACACAATCTAATTGCCAATATTTCGAAAAAATTCTTTCGTTTTAAGAAAAACATTAAAGGAAATGAGCCACTTAAAGAAATCACATTAATTAAAGACATTAAACACTTGCTACCTGTTCAAAGTTCTCAAGAAAAGAAACGCTTCACTAACAGGGGTGGCGCCACGTCGATGGGGAACATTTTTGTACGGGATATTCAACTGTAGTTAATAAATAATAATCTGGCGAAAATTTGAGACCAATTTCATTACATGATCGTCCCGCCGCACAGCAGCAGGTCGTGTTCCCTGTCGGGCAAATCGGGCCTCCCCGTCGGACAAACTCTAGCGTGATTCCTGTTCACTAAATTTCCAAAAATAATATAGACCGAGTTTTTGGAAATTTGACCATTAGCTGGAGAATTTTAAAAACACGTTTTGACGAAAAAAAGTTTTTTTTTTTGAAATTAAAATTAGTAAATAATTAATTGAGATGAATATTTCACAAGAACTTAATCAACAATTTCATTTTAACAAAAAAAAAAAAACTGAATTCTCTCGCTTTCAATGATATCCACATTTATATCGGTATGAAAATCGTCCTGTGGGTGTACGATGAAGGCTAACAAAGAGGGTCTAACAAAGAGGATCATGGAGAATTGACGCTTTATTACACGACTATTTTAGAAAACACGAAGCACAGGTGACAAAAAAGCAGCACTTGTATAAATTAACAACACAAGCAGACAGAAAACCAATAATAATAACAGAAACAGCATTTAATAATGTTCAGCGTCTAACAGCTGACCAACTCGCACTGCGAACAAACTACGAAGATATCCCCGCGTTTGGGCTCCTTCGATATTTATAGTTTTCTGACATGACGTGACGTCACATGGAATATTCCAGAAGAATCGTCGTATTTTTGTTCCTAATGGAGATTGAGCGATAATTCTTGTATTTTCTAGAACATTCATTCTGTCGCCAAGGTCGGGATCATTGTCTTCCATGCAATACGAATTCCTGTAAATCTCTTTCCAACTATAAGACTAACATAGCAGGGAACCGACATTACAGTTTTGTAACAATATACTGTTACCTAGTTTTGATTAATAAAATTTTTGTTACATGTTGTGTCATTCTTATATTATTGCTATTTTGTAACTATTATATTCTTTGAAAACATATGAATTTTACAATAAAACTTTTTGTAATAAAAATTTTCTGGATATTTAACTTTCTCAGATACGAAGAAAGAGAAAGCATTGTAATCTTCAAAAAATTCGAACTTGATATTTTGATGAATCTCCATGTTTTAGATCTCCCTGCGTTCGAAAAACACAATTTTGGAATTTACTGTCTGTATGTATGTGAACACGATAACTCAGAAACCATTATAGGTAGAGCGATGAAATTTGGTATGTGATTTTTACACATAATTTGCAAGTTTCTATCAAATTTTGGACAAAATTCGTCAACGGGAAGTCTGTCCGTCTGCGTTTATGTGAACAATAGAAGGATAAAATTTGGTAAAAATTTTGCACCAAATCCGTTTGTATAATAGCATACTTGCGAACGCAATAAATCTTTAACACAATGACTTAATTAAAATTTGGTCTGTGGGCCTTCTAACCTTAATTGTAGATTCGTAATCTAGCCGGCTTCTTGGTTTTACTTCCGTCGATGGCCTTGCTGCGTTAAACTCGTGGTATGCCGTTTCAATTTTTCTGCATCTGCGTTAGGAACATTTTTTGCGTTTTACTGCCTTTTAGCTTAATTTTTCTGTACATGTGTTAGGGATAGGAGGAAGTTTAGGGGAGACCACTCCCGCTGGTTTTTATAAATATTGCTGATATTAATGATCTCAGTTACCGATTTTCATCACAAACATCCTTTTTATTGTTCCTTATTATCTGATTTGGTTTTGTTGTATTAATTTTGTGAGAAAGATTTTTCATTAAAAACTTTTTTATATTTTTCCATAATAGTTTTATAATTTTTGATATAAATAGAGATAAACTAATTTTGTTGACTTTTTAAACAAATTAATAAATAAGTGACACTCATCACTTTAATTTTTTAGGGGAGGACTATTTTTAGCCAATATGAGAGATGGGTGTGCCAAAACAGGATTTTGCTTCCAGTGCCAGTCTTATGCATACACTTACAACTCTGCCAATTTATTTTTTATATTTTACCATTAAAGAAATAAGCTTTAGCAAAGAATATCATATTGTAAATTATTGAATCAATTTTCATATTCACATTTTTTTACATGGGAAGCAAACAGGAAATTGCTATGTTAGCAACAAGTAGCACTCATAACTCTATCTGTATAAAACAACAACTTGCCACTCTCAATTCTTTCTAAGAATAATAATAAAAAACACGATAGTACAGTTATTTGACAAAATTTTCCAATTCTAAATTCAAGAGTGCTAAAAAAGAATTAAAATTGTTAAATCCTGATACAAAAAAAAAAAAAAATGCTTTCATATCCAATAGCTTTTAAAATTAGAATCAGGTGCTTTTTTTACATTTAAACAAACCATTATTTGTGGAAGATCTTATAAGGAGTTCTTTTCCAAAGATTATAAATGTAAAGACTATGAGATAAACAATATAAGCACAAACAGAAAAATCTATAAATTTCTGCTATATGCAGAATAAAAATTTTTATACATGATTTTTATCTTAAATTTTTTAGAAGAACACATCTTGGAAAAAAAATAATGAAAATTTTTGCAGAGCATGTAGATGTTCTGACAAGACCTGGAACTTTTGCTAATCTAACCATAAAAAAGAACTACTGATCGAATTTTCCGAAATTGGATTAATTTTGCTATCAATAAGTAATTAGAAACTTTGATATTCATTAACCATGAAAGTATGAATAATTATCTTGTAATCTGTTTTTAAGTAATAAATGATAAAACATTTTCATAGCCATCTAATCTAATTTCTAGAATTCATGCAATTTTTTGTAAAATAATAGTTGGTTAAATGATATACGAAATAAAAAATTACTCTGATCCCATATTTTATACATTAGATAGAAAAAAATCTCATATACAAAAGAAATCATATTTTTATACTTTTATTTGTTTCATATAAAATTCTGTCAGCAAATATAGATGGTGGATATTAATGATTGATTCGATAATCTCTTGCTTGTACTTGATGCAAATTAGGTAGGAGCAAACTGAATGTTTACTTATTGCGCTTGCAAGGCGCTTCTGCACAACTTACTTCAATTTGAAATTGTAACTGTCTTATTTGACATGTAAGTGAAACCCTCCAGCAATGAGTATAAAAAAAAAATTTTTATTTATAAAAAAAAAAAAAAAAAAAAAAAAAAGATTCATCTACATTTTATACTCAACCTGCATGACAAATTAAAGTGTCTGAATTTGGTAAACATTCTTACTAAATAATTATGCATCATAATTATTTTTAAACTTAATATGCAAAAAATAAGCTACTTTGAATTTTTTAAATAATTTCCAAAAAGGTTTACAGTGAAATAAAATTTAATGAGAGTATGATATTGCATAAAATATTTCTTTTTCTAACTAATTACTGAGTAAAATACACATGTATATATATGATACTATTAGGAGAAAAGTTTTTCTTTAACCCTTAAAAAGCCCCATTTTTAAAAAATTGATTTTAAAATGTTTTTTTGTTACTTTCATTTCTTGAATAAACATAGGAAAAAGACTTTTAAAAAACCCTGTTTTGTTTTAAGTGTGTTTATGGCTAAAAAACAGCTTGTTACCAATTGACAACACTGGGTTTGGGTTTTACTTCAAAAAAAAAAAAATTCTTTGATAAAATTCTATAATATCAAACACATATGAATTTTAATTGATAACACGGGAAAGGAATTTACTTCAACATTGTGGAATAAAATATGGTAATCTCAAGCGGACAAACAAAGCTAAATAGATGCAGCCTCAAGTGAAAAACATCAATTTAATTATATTTTTTATTAGCTCTCAGGCTGCGATCTATATGGGAGACCAGGTTACTATGGACCACTTTTGTAAATTTTGAATGTTCTTTCTCCAAGTACTGACTTCTTGTGTTTTAAAATATGCATACATGCTATCTACATATTACACTCACTGTAAATTTATATTTATCTATACTTTTTTTAATATATATTTTTTAGTAACAAGTGATAAAGTGGACCATTGTACCCCAAGGCTATGGACCACCAGTAAATTTTCAAAAATATATTAATGTAGTACATTTTTTAATAGCATAAAACATAGAATGTATCATATTTGTTTATTCATGGATTCGGTGCATACATATAATGCGAGATTAATGAATATTAAACTTGGCAAATTACGTACCAAAAGATTTTTGTATCACTGAAAGTCTCCAGTTTTTTTGTGAAAATGTAGGATTTGGAATACTCAATACAATTTTTTGAACATTTACTAGAGATTCACCTACAATTATAAAGAGAAAATGAACAAGTTTTGGTTAGGTTTCTGCTGCATAAATCTCACATGAACACAATCCTCATATTTTTTTTCCCTGTTACTAAACCAATAAAATCGATCACTATCTTTTCTGTCATAAATTTGACTAAAAAATGAATTGCTAAACCACTGCCATTCACTACCAAAATTAACATTACACTGTGAAATGATTCCCTCATCATTGTATTCTGTATCATTATAAACAAAATCTAAAGTTATTAGTGAAAAGTTAAACATATCCTTTGTAATAACAGAATTAGGCGAAATTAATATATTACCGATAAAATAATAATTAAATACTTTACATCATCTGTAGAAATGTTCTTATGTGACAATACTATCTCTTTTTTAATTAATTTTAATTCATTCAGCATTTAATTTATAAATAATATCCACAGATACAAACTAAATAGGTATATTAATTTTTTAAAAAAAAGAATCATACTAGTTCATTTAATTTTAGAGTAAGACAGCTGTACTTTTTTTTGAAGTTTAAAAATTTTCTGAATGTTTATAAAATTAAAATAAGGAAAAAAAAAAACTGAAATAAATAACTTAAAATCTTTGCTTACTATTCTTTGATGTATAATTTGAGTTACTTTTGAAACTTATAAATATAATACATAGATTACACTTAAGATATGTAGACAACATGATTCAATGGTTAATTTGCTCACTAAAAATAAAGCAATCCTTATATAATGTCTAACTTTTACAAGCATATGGGATACAGAACTAATGGTCCATTGTACCTCATGTAGAACTTTGACAACAGATAGATTAAAAAAATAAGAAATTTCATATTCATTTATTTTAGCTGCTTTAACTATAATAATATGTTATCTTTTTTTATTGTGTAGAGCAATGTTTTGCAAATCACAGTGCTTTAATCCAGAAAAAAAAAATATGCTTCACTGAAAATATATACTTTTAGCTGCTACAAATCACCAGTAAAGAATTACATGGCTTAATTGTAACTTAGGCACATGGTTTTAAATTTTTTTCAGCACTACAGGCTTTTCATCTATGTGCCAAAAAAAAGAAACATCCAACAACATAAATAAATAATAAGGGGTGGCCCATTGTACACCAGTCTCCCCTATGTTGTAAAATTGATTTAATAACATTTTCAGTAAGCATTCAATTAGCAACAACAGGCATTACAGCTTCAGCCTTCTTTTCAAGATTTTAGAAGACAAAATGAGTATGTTGATTAAAGGCAACACAAGGCATTTAAGGGTTAAACTGCTGGAGAATTTTTGAATTTAAACTTAACTTTAAATAAAGGAAAGCAGATAATGACAAGTGTTTCAACATACGTTGTATAAAAATTTACAATATACATTGCATGATTAAAGCATTTTGTTAAACCTTTTGATACTCACTTATTTGAGAAATCTTATATACACATTTATATGAGAAAAATTTAATTTATTGGTGCATAGTCTGAAAAAGTAGTGGATTTTATGTAAAAATTAATTCACTTCAATGATATAGTACATAGCATTGAGGGAACATGAAATATATTAGAATTGCAAAAAATGTTCATGGCAATTACAGATTGATAATGATGTTAATTATGCCTGATGCAAGATCCTTTCTATGATAAGCTGCGCCGAAACAAGGGTAATTACAATTTGAAGACCTTTGCTCAATAGCTAAACAAAAGCAAACACTGCCTTTTTGGATTGTGCATTTGATTTAAGAATGTAAAATATGTGCATAATAAAATAGATGTTTTATAAAACATATCTTATCAGATAAAAAAATATTTATTAAAGATATCTACTAGAAATAAAAATTTATTTTTAAGGATATTTATCAGATTAAAAAATATTTTTGCAACACACTTAACGCTTCTTAATAGAGAAGCACATAATCCAAATCTATTATGCTCCCTATATATTAATTACACTCGAATAGGTCTTTGAATTTTCAAAATCACCACTTGAACTAGAGGGTTTATGGGACTTGAAGCAACAAAGGCTGTAATTCACAATCACCACCATGTGCGTCTCCGAAGAATACATAAACAATCGGTCACGTTCTCAAGGGAACCAATCACCGCGATGTTTACATGAGCTGCTCAATTTCTAGAGTGCTTTAATGTTGCGAGCCACGATTGGTCAGTTACTGATGAATTTTGGTACACATTTGGAGGTACACTTTTCCCTCAGAGGAAAGATATTCTTACTCTGAGACTTTTCCTCCCTTGTCGTTCGCCCAGTTCCAGAAGCCAACAATCGCACTACAGTTCAGTTCAAAGGCAAAAATCAATATCATTGAATTTTTGTGTTGCACCAAAGTCGATTAATGTTATTAGTACAAAAATTTACATAATTTTTTGCAAAAAAAATTACAGATATTATAACAAAAGTATCTGTTATTCAAAACTGCTACCTTACAATGCTTCCTTGATTTTAACAAACTACTCTAGTGCGACACAAAAGTTTGAATGGTCACGTGACGGCGGGACGCCGAAAACAGCTGATCGGAGTTGAATGATCGGATAAGAATGCATAGCAAGCTAACGTAGCCATTTTTTAGAAATAATGACAAATAGCCATAATTAGTTATTCAATCAATGTGAAATATATTGAAACTCAAATATATTTGAAAAAAAAAAACATTCAGAGATTAAGATTATGTATTGAGAGTTACAACTATAAAAGAAAGCTTCGTCATACGAAGCTCATCGTATTTCTGAAGGGATGAAGATCACAACAAACAGTACCAAATCGACGACACTAGAGAAATAATTTATAGCAATAAAATTTTCTGCCGAAATACTTCGTTAAAAGATTGAAGAAAAAAAATCTAATAAAATTTCAGTTGACAACAAATGGAGTTAATAAAAGAGGGCCTGCGATTGTTATGTATTAAAACTAATATTCTATTATTGTTATCCAAAAAACCTGCTTTTATAGGCAATAATCATAAAATTAAAAAAATTGTCAGAAATATATAGTATTAAGGAAAAATTTTAATTTTCTATAAAAGAGTATATAATATAAGCGAATTTTACATTTTACGTAAAAAGTATCTATACCAAGTGTTACAAAAAAGCATATAATCAACACAGAAGAAATCAATTTTTAAAAAAGCAAAAGAAACTATTTCCATACAAAGCAAAAATTCACTTATTTCGAGTTGTGACAATACATAAGAATGCATCGTTGCACGAACCACTGTCGTATTTCTGTAGCCATAAAGATTACAAAAAATAGTCCTTAATCGACTATCATAGATGAATCAGTTTTATCAATAAAATTTTCTGACGAAATAATTCGCTAAAAAATCGAAGGTAAAAATTTAAATTGATATTTCAGTCGTCAATTTACATGTCGATTATACATAGTAAAGAATAGGAGCTCACTTTGTTTATTCCGCCACAGCTGTTTTATATACTCTCGAACCCAAACTGTGCAAAAGGTCCATTAAATTCAAGATTTATATTTTTACAGGCAATTAGGCAATTAAATGTTTAAAATGCTAAATAGACACAATTTACAAAAATATTCAAAAGCTTTAGACCATTCATCAGGTTGATTTTACTTTTCTCGTATCCAGGGGTGTAGTGGATCCGGAACGCCATTCCTGCTTAGCATTTTTTTACGTGAAATAAATAACACAAAATTGTGAAAATGTCCTTAAAACATAGCGATTTTTTGTCACCTAGGTTAGAGCGCTCCGGTACTGCTTTAGAGCGTCCTGGCACTGCTTATTTGCCAGGGCATTATATGATTATTTTCGCCCCCCCCCGCCTCTCAGTCGCCATCAGTGGCCTAAACGGCGCCCGGCCCAATCAGCACAAAATTATTATAAGATATTTTTTGACGTTGCTAGATATTCTGAATACTGAACGATATTTCGTGAAGATATCGTAGCAATATTATAGAGCGTCTTGTGCTACAAAAACACACGGTGTTATTTTTCACTTCCTAGTCTCCTATTAGGCTTTGAATGGTGGCATAAACGCGTTAATGTTCTGTGACCATGGCGCCCCTAAGACTGGCACCCAGGGCATCTATACCACCTTGCCCCCTCTGGTCGCTACGTCATTACAATACCACTGCTCATATCTATCTTTTATCCTCCAAAGAGCAGCTTCAGCAGAGTGTCCATCCTTCCAAGCTTTGTGAATATTTATTTTACCGAGTTTCGTCTTAGCTTTTTTACAGAAAAATGTAAAAGAATTAATTTAAAATTATTTAGCGTGAAGATAAAGAAAGAAAAAATTTCATCCTTTCGATTTTTTTCCATGGGCTATTTTGTTCAAATTCAAATTAACAACTTAATAGTTTCATTTTCTTTGCTATCTAATAAGATGATACCTTCTGTTTTGCAAAGGGGCTGTCGTTTACATTCATCTTAGAAGGCATATAATACTTGAGATGTTTATAGATTCTACGTAATTTTTGCATAAAATTGTAAAGCTAACTAATGATTAAATTTTAGTTTTAAGACTAAAAATGCGATAATTAGATGCACGAGTATTCTCGGGCTTTTAAGTTAAGTGGTTAAAGTCTTGAAGAAATTATGTGGAATTATGCATTCCTCAACCCACTGCTTTGAAAAAAATTGAGGCGATTTTTGCACTTTTTCTGTTTTTTTTTTTTTTTACCTTGTTTCCATTTCATACCTATAAAAATATCAGAGACCCACCTCTTCATTGGATTTTGTCCAATTGTCCTTCCCAAAACGCAAATCCATTCCACACTTCTTGGTGAAATTTTAAAATACGATCAATATAAAGCCTCAGTGCTAGGTTTGATTTCGTACTTAATGTCCCAAAACGTTTGCAAGTTTTACAACGGGAGGCGACAAATACGCTTTGCTGATGGAATAAAGTAAGCAACAAGCGGGAAGTAAATCTTATTTATCTTTAGAAAACATTTTTAGAAATAATGAAAAAAAAATGTGAGCCTGGAACAATTGAGAAATTTAGCATATGTGACATTAGCTGCCGAATTTTAAAAGCAGTAAATATCTAGATTTCCTAAACCAACTCAATAAAATATTTTCTATCTGATCGAGATGCTCGCTTCATTTATTTGAAATTATTGGTAATCATTACGTCAAAATGAAATTATATTCTTTTGCACCCAACAACAAACTATCAATTTCAATATCGCAATAATTACCTGAACAAAACATGGTGATAAAATTTAAATCATGATTAGAAATGTTTTGCAATTGAAGATAAAAGCGAATTATAACAGCTTTACTCAAAAGTAACGACAAATGGAAAAAGTCGTCTAATAAATCCCGGAAGTCACTATAAATATATTTCGAAAGGAAAGGCCCAGGGAATAATTGCTTATGATACATTAAATCCAAAAGAATTAAGTAATGTATTCGAGGAGGCTAGGGGAAACAAAGAAGTACAGATATTATAAAATCAATCAAATGAAAATTGTTTAGTGTGACTTCAAATGGCTATTTGTAAATTTCTAACATACAAGATAATATTTTAATTGAAAATTGATTGTTTCAGTTTAATGCACAGTTTCAAATTGAAGAAACTAAAAGATACAATATTGAGTTTTGTGACTTCAGTTCTGACATAATCTCGGTGGGAAGCTAGAACATATATTTATTGAACTTGGATGTAAAGTACTCCCTCTTAAAATATAGAGAGCGTGAAGCCAAGAAATGAAAAGTTAAGACTGTAGACAAAAAAATAAGACTCATTACATCAGTCCTAAAATAGGTAAACCAAAAAAGAATTGCAAAAGGAATTTAGATATTAATTAATTAAAATTCCAAATATGGTTAGAAGGATTGGCATGGAAAGGATTGGCTAATCCTTTATTGTCTCAGTTATCCGACATAAACGAGAGTTCTACACGTTGGCTAAATGTAAATGTCAAATATAACGGAAAGAAAAAGACACTAGATGATCCGCCTGAAGGTATGCTAAAGGAATTGAATGCAGAGTGGATGTCCACTGACGAGGACATTCCAAAAGCTGCCACACTGACAAACTTGGAATTTTGCCAAGCTGTTTGTGAGAAAGACGAAGCAATAAACGTTGATGATTCCGATGGGGACAAATGTGCTGAAGAAAACCCTCCAAAGCACGCCGAAATGAGGCAAACACTTGATATTTTGAAACGCGGCGTGCAGCATCGTATAAAAAAATAAAATAAAAAAAAATACGAGGAAGAAAAATATTTTGGTGAACTGTTAAGCAATAATCGTTGAAAAGCAGCAATTAATGAATTTTTTAAATTGTTATTTTTGAAATAAATTATAGATAGTCCCGAGGTGAGTGTTTTTTTCTTCTTTTCCCTTGATGTGATAAAAATATAGTTGATTTTACACAATTCGGTTATTGTTATCAATAAGTTAATGTTCTAAAAATTTTTGAGTCCCGAAGTGATTACATAAGCGGTAGCTATTGTAATGAAAAAAAAAAAAACCTACAGAGTAACTAACTAAACATCTTTCGATTTAAGATATTCATTGAATTGAGAACAGATATCAGCTAAAACGAATGAAGAACGAGAACCGCTAACGTAATGATTGAGGATCTATAAAAATGAAGTTAAGTTGAACTGCAATGGAGAAAGCTCATTGTATGAGCCTTGTTTATAATTTCTCTACACTAGTGGGGTAAAATCGGGTACACATGTTAACTCTATGGGAAATTAGGGAAAACTAGATTTTCAGTGGAAAAATAACATAAATTTTTATTTTATATGACAATTTAAGAATAAAATATTTTTTTAAAGATTTAACAATAGTTATAATAATTGACAATTCAAGAAAAAAGACGATTTTTTAAAAAAATTAACAATAATTACAATAGTTGACAATTTAAGAATAAGGACAATTTTTTTAAGATTTAACAATAGTTACAGTAGTTGACAATTTAAGAATAAAGACAATAGGTTTAAGAATAGTAATAAGGAAGAAGGTAAGTAAGAAAAGTAATAAATCACATAAAGTAGTTGTCTTTATCATCCGCTTCACTGCAGATTTTGTTAACTCATTTAGATTTTTTATGAGACTGCTTTGAAGTATTGGTTCTTCACTCTTCTATTTTTGATTGTTTTGTTTTAAGGTTTTCTTTTTATGTTTTTTTCAGTCACCACAAAACTATTTTCTCTTCTTAGATTGCATTTTTTTTCATGTTCTCTTTTCTTTTCTTCTAACTGATATTCTAATTCAATTTTGTATGGTGAGAATGTTAAAATGGCAATTTTACCTTTTATTTTATCATTTGCTTCAGTTTTCTTGCTTGCAACTTGGGGTGGTGGAATTATATCTTTGGATGATATAGCAAACACTGAAGACGTAGCCAAGTTGTCAATCCCAAAAACTTGTGGTTACAAACTTTTAGAACAGCAAGGCTCATTTGGAAGGGGTTCGGCATTCTTGGGTTGTAGAAGAGGCCTAGGCTTATCTGGAGTTTCAGGCTTTCTCTGAGTTTGTAGAATCGGGTATGCTTCTGTAGTTCTGACCTCTTCTGGAACGAGTCTTCCTCCTAGGGGTGGGTTCTCTGCTGGAACAGGGTTTGCTTCTGGAAATAGGTTCTCTTCCAGAATGATGGTTGCTTCTGGAGGAACAGGCCTCTCTGTAGTTATTGAAGAGGCAAAAAAAGTGAACAGGAAAAATGTTTCTGTTGAATAAAATAATTCCTGTTTATTTGATGCCATTTACTGCAGTCTGCATTCCAGCTGCTTTAAGGAAAGCAGCACCATACAGTTTGGTAACTTGTTGAATCGTGACAGACCTTCCAGGATGTGTTGCGAGCCACTGACGTACCTCTTGTTGGTAATAGGTGCTCAAGGGCGGATCTAGGATTTCGTTGAGGGGGGGGGCTATGTATACAACTAAAATTGTTTCATTTTATTTTTTTACTCAGAAAGTTTTGTCCTCTTCACAAGATAGGCAATAAGTCATGGCCAATCTCCTTGACTTTTTTCTTGCAAAATATGTCTATCTAACCACACGTTCCCATTTTGATCGCCATATTTTGAATTCTGATTTTAATTGAAACTCCGAACTTCTAAAATACCTGTTTTACTTCAAAGCTGTATGAATATCATTGTCGTTGTGAATTGTATTCTTCAATGGTATAAGGTCTTCCAGAGGTAAAATTCCATAAAAGTCTGGGTTAAACTTTAACTCAAGCTCCGAATTAAGATGATCAATTAAAGATATAAATATCACTCGTCTTAAATATTCCTCAGTGTTGCTTGAGAAAACATTTTCTCTAATTGTTTCCTTGCCACATATTCTAGGAACTTTCATTTCGCTGTTAACATCGTCAGATACACTAGTGGCCGAAAGTTAAGTATAATTCATGAAATGCAAAAGAATTAGAGTTAATACGGCTACAATGGTTCAAAATTACTTGTAGAGAATTGTTAGACGCACAATCGTAGGAACTCAGGTTTTACAGTGAAGATTCGGTCACGAGGGCTCCTAGGAGAAGATCCAAGAAGTGAAAATGATTTGGGCTCACAACATTGCACAGAAAGCTGATAATTATTTGTGACTTTCATCAATTCTTACATAAATTTTCGTAAAAATAGCACCTATACTCGGGGAGACAAAATATTTTTTTAAGAAATCCCCCCAGCTTTTTCGCATATTTTATGTTTGTATTATTTAGAGTTTTCAACCGCATTATACAAATAGAATATGTGGCAATGTATTAGCGAAAAATTGTTTTAAAATTAAAAGTAGATACTTTGAATATTCAAGGAAATATGAGTATTTGTTGTAAATAATTTTTAACTACATATGTGCAGAACATAGTATAAATTTCTTTTATAATTTCGAAGCCAGATTATGTAGGGCAGCTTATTTAAAATTTCCCGCTGAATACCTTATCTATTCAGAAAGACAACGGAATTGCAGCAAATTGAATTTAAGTTGCTGTCTAAGAGAAACTAAATTATGAGGGTTTTTCCTCAAATTTATACCGTAAAACGACTTTGCACCGATTCTTGACTTCAGAAAGAATTTCGAGATTCTTTACATTTATTTCTCTAAAACAAAATTTTTTTCTGATTTTTACCTCGTTGAGTCATTACTAGAGAAACGTTTTGAAACGAAATTTTTGTCATACAGTAATTTAATAATAAATTATGATTTTTCGAACTTTTGGAGTAAAGTTACTTTATTGGTGAGGATTCTTTGCACCGTTTTTTTTCGGTATATTTCGGCAAACTCACTCTGTGCAATATTAGATACATTTATTGAAAACCTGGGTGGAAATATAAAAGAAAAATAAATTTTATAAATACTTGATTATAATCAACAATTTTACACCTTTGTATTCCGTCAAATCAGGATGACGTTTTAGAAATCTTTTTATCCAATTATTGCCGGGTGTGTTATTAATATATCTCGCTGTTACCACACCCCAGGTAGCAAAACGTGTTGCTCGATATTGTTCGATATCATATAATATTATATGATATTGTACAATATTATACAATATTGCGAATATTGTTCAATATTGTACAATATTATAAAATATATTTGTGCTACTGGGGGGCTTATTAGTATTATAAGGATTTATTATCATTTTAAGATCTACACTATTGACAGGAAAACCGAAGTCACTGATCTAGACTATATAAATTACAATGGTCTTTTCCTTCTCATTGAAGTAAACCAGGGGATTATCAGGTTTCCTTATATGAAATTTTCTTTCTTTTGTAAAGAAACTGTTCGCTTAGGGTACCAAAAAAGGCTTCTGCCTCTTTAAAAGTACAAGTTTTAAAGTACTTGTGAAATGGCATTAAATCAAGCTTCTAGGGCCTCTGGAGAGAAATCCATATAATTGTAAGTTCCTAACTTCCTTTTATACACCCTGGGAATACCTGAAGTTAAAGCAAGCATTATTCTTCTTATTCTTTAAAACAAAATAAATTAAAAAAATCAAATGGAGTTGCTTTGTACCCCAAATTTCCATGATGCAAAGAAACCCTCTTATTCGGTGCAAAGTAACCCCACGCCAGAAAAAAATTGATTACAACTCAACTAACAAATGTAATTGGCATCAAAGCAACAAAATGAAATATAGGTTTATTATCTTTCACATTTAAATGCACTTGCCTTCAGAAATGTATTTTCTTCACCAGAGACAGATTTTCAGCACTAAAATTTTCGCTGAAAAACTGGCTCAATATTTTTTTTCCCTTGTTACCTCTTGAATGATTATTATATACATTTAAGGCATGAAATACACAAGTAAATGTTACCAAGAAACGTAAAAAAAAATCTCAATCCCGTACCTCTAATCAGTAGGTCTCTATTTCACTACTCAGCAAAAATTTTATACTGGTACAAAGTTTCTTCCAGAATTGCAAAGTATCTCCCGTTTTACGGTATATTTTAAGACTGAATCTTCGCATGGGTATTTAACATATGTCCAGCCTTTACACAATCTAATATAACTATATATTCGAAGATTCAAATTTAAAATTTATCAACTTATTTTCTTAAAAGGAAGTTTCCTGTCGCCACTGCAAACTGCATCAGCAATCTTTGTTTTAAAACGATCGTTGCACAGTTATGCATTAATGCTGTATTAGTATGCAGTACTTGCATACAGGCAATAGGATTTTGTGATACTGTATCAACTTGATACTTTGTATCAGGGAGGCAAAAGTATCAGATACATCTAAATGATACTGACCAAAAGTATCAGGTACTCAGTATCAGTTCTCGGACTTGAATGATAACGATAAGTAATCGCTTCCGTCTCGTTCCTTTTAGGTCGGCTGATACGAAGTATCATATGATACATTTTGTATCATACGATACATTTACTTGTATCATTTTGATATATCAGATTGATACAGTTCCGGGTTGGTTACAGCTTTGCACTTCGCGTTTTCGGTAGAGGAATGATGAAGTGCATGTGACCTTGGTTTTGAAGTCATGACGGGTGGGGGTGGGGAGGAAGAGAGAAATAAATAGTTAAGTGTATCGAAAGGCGGGATTCCCGAGCTGGGAGTGGCATGTGTGGGATTGATATGCTATGCATTAATTTTGTGGAAAAGATACGATAGGATTTCAGCATCATACACGCGTGTAGGAACATCTCGATCGAGAAAGATCCCCGAAGTAGGTAGGTGCTTCCTTATTAACGAACGATTAAAATAGTGGCGAGAAGAGAGGTACAATTTTTTGTATTAAAAAAAACTAGTTAAAAAACATTTTTGCATAATTGTGACATCCGTTCCATGAGAACTCATTTTTTCGATAGTGATATTGATCTTAAATGACAAAAAAAACCAAGATTATCTTCTGACAAATTAAAAAAATTAGTTTTTTAAAACTATAATTAAATTACTTTTATCTCTCTCTTTAACACTTTTGTTGCTGTATCTTGTATGTTCTCAATGTTATACTTTTGTTAATATACATACTTCTCTCTTCTCTTAATTAAAGAGAAATTTCACGTTTTTTTTTGTTTTAAGTTGTTCATATTAAACTCTATATACTAATAGACGTTTAGCTTTAAAAACTATTATCTCCATCTCTTCCAAAATTTCTCGTTAATTTTAGCTTTAGTTGCTAATTTTAATTTTGTACATTATTTCTTAAAACATTTTTAAAATGTAAAGACTTTTCTAAAACTTAAAAGACTGATAGCAGCAGTTTCATTTTCATTTTGTTTTTAAGTATTTCATCGTATATTTATATTTATTTTCTGTTTAATTATATTTTTTAAATCTCTATATTCTGAAAATTCTATTCATGTTCAGCATTTAATTTTTATGTTCAATTTATTTTACTAATAATAATTCTGTTGTTTGAGTTACTTATTTGTTTTGAATAAAGAAATTCTTAAAGCAAAATATATTTATTTAATCACAGAAAATACCATCAATCTTATATACTTAATAAACATTGCAAGAAAAGGTGAAAAAATGCGTTAGAAATAATTTTATTCCAGGTAATGATGAAATAATATATATAGGTAGTTTTAAAAACACACACACACAACACATGCTAGCATTGCCAAGGTAGAAATCTCGTATCACTACCCGATTGCCTACCCACAGGAAGGGATCGGTTATCGGCTGTATTAGATACAAAAGTATCAAGTACAAGAGGCAAAGGTACAAGAGCGTATCAGTATCAACTTATACCTGATAAAGCAAAACCTGGTATCAACCCAACTCTAACAGGCAACTACTGCATACAAATATGGCACTCTAAAATAAAAATAAAAAATACAAGGTAAATGCAAGGATAAACCAGTGAGTGCCTCCAAAAGCCCTGCAACAAACTTCTCGCCCCTTGAATTATCGTTAGCCGCAGAGCCAAAACAACAACAACAACGAAAAAATAAATAAAATTACAAATAAATTTTCCTCCATTCTTGGAATTACTATATTACAATACTATTTTTACTATACTACAATTACTTTTCTGAAAAGTCCAGATAAGAAAAGTAATAAAAAAATAAATAAGTATCATTATCGGCTCTCTGTGATTTAAGGCCCGAATCCTGGATCCACCCTTGTAGGTGTGCAAAGGAGCCATGAAGGTCACGACTAGCGGCTGCATCCTGTGGGAACAATGTGGCGGCAAGCATAATAAAGTAACATTGTTTCCTCGGGTCAAGTTGATCAGATCGAGGCTCTTCGTATGGGTGGCATGGCCTCCAAAATCAAGAGAACTGGTTTTTCAGTTGATGGTTTAGAGAACTGTATGAATTTTTGAAACCAATACATAAGACTTTCTGTTTGCATCCATCCAGAAGGGTGATATTGAGCAAAGCTACCTGGCGATGTATCATCAATGAGGATGGGGTTTTCTCTCTTTCGAGGGAAAATAAACATTGTTAGCATAAAGTTACCGGCCACACTCATACATGTCTCAGCAATAACTAAAACACCACGTTCAGCTGATACCAATGCTCCAACCTGTTTTTTTCCTCGTAAAGCAAGGACTTTTGATGGCTTGTTAGGAAGAGTTATTCCTGTCTCGTCGACATTTTATATATCACAAGGAGAAACTTTGTACTTCTCATACAAATCCTCTAACAAATAAAAAAAAATTCTCAACAGCCTGTTTGTTGAAACCCATGGCTCTTAATATTGTAGTGCTCTCTGAAAATCGGAGGAAAACCTTATTCTTATGTGTTTTCAGAAAACCGTATGACCAGTCTGTTCCGGCCATCTTGGTTTCGTCATTGAAATTGTGATTTAACTTATTTTTGTACGCAAGATCATATGCTAATCTTCGGATATCTGTCGAAGTTAAATCAAAAAGCCTACTTTCTAACAACAATATATGCTCTACTAATTCTTTTTTTTTTCCTGTTCGGAAAATGCAAGGGTGCTTGAACCCATTCCACCATTAATAGCCACTTTTTCAGATTTAAGTTGATTTGCTTTAGCTTTTATAATTATATTTTCTAAGGTATTCTGTGGAACATAGAATTTTTTTGCAACTAGCAAGTACCCCTCCTACGAGACAACACTTCTTCTACAGCCCTTTCCATGCTCTTGATTTCATGATTGTCGGTTTGTCTTCCTCTTGTAAATTCTTGGCATATTGAATCCTTCAAAAAAAAATATATATATAATTTAGTCTTAAATAGTGAGGCAAAACCAGTTAGGGGAAACTAGGGATACTTGACTCTAGTTTTAATTTTTCTTATATTTCTCGAATACTTTGAATGTTATACTTTGATTGTTAGCAGCGTAAAAGGATTTGTTATTTAACATGCGAAATGTACTTATTCTAAAGTGATATCTCATTTAATCTTAAAATAAATATATTTCATGAAATGTCTAACCTTAGCGATGATTGACCGTGCATGCAATTAATTTCTCTTTCAAATTCTCTCGCTAATTTTATGTAAGCGAAATTTGGTTATTAGAAAATAATTAAAAACGCTGAATTGAAAGTGCCTTAATCATCAAAAAATATTAATGAAGCTAATAGTGGAAATTAAATAATATGGCAACTATAAGACGTAATTGTTATTAAAAAATCTAGTTATTGAATTAAATCTAATTATTAAATTAAATAAAGTATAGTTATTAAATTAGTTCAAAATTAAATAAACAATTAAAATATTGAATTAATTACATGATAAAAGCTATAGCAATGGGACATGGAACTTAATATCGTCACTAGCCCATTGAAAATTTTGCCCGGTTTTGGAAAATTAGAATAGAAAAGAATAACAATAACGTGAAAAGAAAGAATCTAAATTTTGTAGAAAACAAGAAATTGGAAAAACATAATAGACTTACTGGGTTCTCCTACTATTTTAATTATCCAAATCCAAAAGCATAAGAAGAAAAATAATCAAATCCAAAAGCAAAAGAAGAAAAAGATATTCTACGTAATTCTTTCTTCTTTAAAATTCAAGCTAACTAAGAGACGAACTCAGCGAAATGACGATGTGTTAAATAAAACCAAACGATTGCAAAGACTTCGAGCAAAAGATTTTTTAATTTTAAATGCATTTTAAGTTTTATATGAGAAAAAATGAATAAGAATCGTTTATTTGCAAGCGAGGAAATAATGGGATAAATAAATTTCAATTCTTTTTAAAATGCTGACTAAAAGAATTCTTTGGATTATTTGAAATTATCACAAAAAAGAAAACATTGGAAATAGGAATAAATCGGAAAGCTTTCCATCAGACCATTTGACTCAAAGGTCAAATAGGAGTGGTCCTCACAAACTAACAACTATCTCACAATCTAAGAAAATCCTCTGGGGTCGGGTATCCGTAATTTCCCCTAGTACCCGGTTTACTAAATCTTTATTGTTTGATAGGATATAAATCCTTATCAAACATATAATAAGCCGGACTAAATATAGTTTCTATAATTGTAATGATTGATAAGTAGGCATAGTTTAAAAAGAAACGAACATTGGAGAGCAGACGTCATAAAGCAAATAAACCTTCACAGACGAAGTGAATTCAACAACAACAACACGGCAACTATGACCATTCTTTTTTCTTCACTAATGGAGTATAATTCAGAATTTGTCCACTAGAAAGCACAATCAATAACGCCAAAATCAATGTACCCAGTTTTACCCCACTCTCCCTTGTAACCTATTCAGATGAAGTATTTCCTATAGACAGTACTTTCTAGAATAAAAGATTAATGTCTCTTCATAAAGTCTTTAAAGAGAAACATCCTACTTCTTTAATTAAATGCTTGCTCGAGGATTCCATTGTGATAGAACTGATCATGTACAAACAGTTTAAAGGAAAGAAAAAAAGAAATCAGAAGAATACATCAAAAACTATTTTCAGATAAATTTAAATGAAAAGTGCAAAAAAATTCTTGAAATTTCATTGGTATAAAAGTTTCAAACAACTCCAAATCAATATTTTTTAAACTTGAATCTTCGAGCATTAATCATCGAATTGCAATTCTAATTATGCATTTAATTTAAAAGTTCAGATGGGTACTCAGGATATTCAAATTTCATAAAATTCAATATTAAAGTAGAACCTCGGGAATCCAAACCCCAGGAATCCGAAATTTTGGATAATCCGAACATCTTTTTCTTGATTTCTGAAAACATTTTATTAAAAAATGATGGAAAATAACATTTAGGAATCAGAAACAAAGGTAATGTTTATAACTAATTTAAAAGAAACATTTGAATTGGTTTTTAAGAATGAATACAGAACCTTAATTAGTAGAAACAAAATCGGTTATCTTCTTCTGACGTAAGGAATTAAACCAGCTTGACGATGCGAATCACAGCCAGCTCTTTCCATACTATTTCACAGAGCACCCAAAGTCAATACTCTACTGCATTTGGTATATCAAGAGTAGTTTACTGAATTTCCCGGCATCCGAACAGAGGTAAGCCTAATTAATTCAGATTTCCGCGGTTCTCGAAGATTCAAATTTAAAAAATATTGATTTGTGGAAACACCCTCATCATTTTGTATCTCTTAGAGAATAACAGAAATTCTGCTGGCTGCAATGCCTACAACTTTCTAAATCTTAATGATATTCAACAGGAATTTTTATATAGGCTGCCTTAGTATTCGCCTGTTACTTCGACGTTATGAAAGAAAATTTATGCTATATTTCGCGCATGCGCAGTTAAAAAAGTATGTACTACAAATACTCATATTTCCTCAAATATTCAAGGTATTTACTTTAAATTTTAACACAATATTTCTCTAACATATTGTCGAGCATTCTGTAAGTTTCGCAAAGTTTGGAGTAAAAACTCTGTATGCCATAAGCAAGAAACATGCGAAAAATTTGGATGTTTTAAAGAAACCTTCATATCTTCCCGAATATTCATGATATTTTTATGAAAATGCATGTAAGCAATCTGTATAAGAAACAAAACGATTGACGAAAAACGAGGTGAGCCCAAGTCATTTTCGTTTTTATCAATTTGTGGACTGAATGTCCGCTCTAAATGTCCTCCTGTTCCACTGTAAAATGTGAGTTCCCACGGTACTCCACAACTGACTACTGTGAACCATTGTATTCAAATCAACTCCAAATATTTCGCATTTTACCAATCTTGCAATACGTTTGTCCAGTAGTGTAATTCTAACACTATAATTGTTAACTAGTGCAGGTTCAAAATAATTTGCATACTGATTGGGAATTCAAAGCAAGTTTTGAAGCCATCCCGATTCGTAACGCGCATTAGGGAAAAAAAAAAGAATACCATACTGAATGCATGAAAGAGGCAAAAGAAAATACTTGCTATTCCAGTAATATTTCCTGTTCTGCTGATTCATCGCTCGAGTAATTCTGATCCTCCGATTCTTAATACAAAAATGCTAGAAATATAAGTAAAAATGTAATGTTGTTCTAGCAACGGAAATATTGTCCTTTCAGAAGAAAATTGAAGATATATTTCTTTTATGCTACAATATCTATGAAATAAGACATTTTTTCACCAAAGCCATAGAGTAGGTCCCGTGCAAGTCAAATTTTGAAAAACAAGCCGAGAAATTTATTTTGAAATTGATTATACTGGATCAAAATTAGTCATTTTCATATTTTGATTAAATTCCTTTGAAAATGTAAGAAAAATAAATGGAAAAGTATTGTTACATCGATGTAATATCGCTTCCCTGCCTTGGTAGTCTTAAGGTTGGGAAGAGAAATTTACAAGGATTCGTATGGGACGGAAACCAATGAACCCCGACTTCGGCAACAAATTTGACGACAATTTTAGCGACATATTTTGCGACTTTGGCGGCAAGATAAAAGTTCCAGAAAATACAAGAATTGTCACTTTATCTCAATTAGGAATGGAGTTATGGAGATTCTACTGGAATTTTCCATGTGACGTCACACCCTGTCGGAAAGACTATAAAAACCGAGCTGATAACGAGGGAAGGGACCTCTTTGGAGTCTTGTTCACATTGCGAGTTAGTCAGCTATTAGACGCTGAGCGGTTTTGTTCGTGCTGTTGCTGTTATTATTGGTAATTTACTGTCTGCTTGTGTTGCTTATTGTGCAACTGCTGATTTTCTTGTTTCCTGTGCTTCGTGTTTTCCGGAATATTCGTGAAATAAAGCGTCATTTTCAATTATTCTCCTTGTTGGACTGCTTTCACCTTATAACCGCCTGACGATTTTCGCACTAGTAATATTCTTTAACTGTGAGGAAATCTATTTCCCTTGTTGCACAGATAGTTAAGTTAAAGAGATGATGAATAATCTTGGTCTATTTTTTACCCTTTTAACCAGAATTGACTATAATAACAGCTATTCATGTGAAGTATATTTATCTGGATAAACCTATGAAATTTTATTGTATATTTTTGAAATGCCTGAATATTTTTGCCAACTAAACCCAACAGTTAACGGTATTTAGGAGGGATGCTTTCTCTCTGTTATCTTGAACATTCCTACTTCCATTATGAAAAAAATCTCTCCACCACCAATTTGACTGTGTTTGGCTGTGACGTTGCAGAGGTGCACATTTGATGTGACATTTTCCAAGAAATTTTACTAAATAAGGCATCTTGCATTTCATTTTTGGTTGATAAAGGATACCGACAATAAAAAAAATAGACAAATTGAGCTTTAAAACCTGCTAATATGGCTTAAATTCAGAATCTTGAAAGGTCTGACATGTGCAGGTTTCTAATCGGTGACAAACTCGTCTGCGAGAGAAACAATGCAATTAATTTTTGTTTCAGGTGAATGTTTATTTCCTTTAAACACATTTTTTACTTGACTACTTAATAAATGAACATAATCTTGACTAAATAAAAATACAAATAATCCGAAAACCATTTAATTTAAACATAAACCTGCGACGTTAGCGAAAATAGAGAGTTTTACGGACGGTTTAAATTAGGTGCAATTGTAATAATGCATTAACGCAAAAATAAAGAACCTTCATATATAAAGTACAAACAGAGAGTTTTCTTTTAGAGACAATGAGTAGTTTTTTACAAAAATGCCTTGAATGCCTTCATTTTTACCGTTATATCTTTTCACATGTAGATAGATATTGGTTAACTATGAGTTTATATAATTAAAATTTGTGGATATTATAAGTATTCGTACTTCATTTTTTAAACGATAGAAGAATGTAGTCATTGATGATGCATTTTATTTTTCAAAAAGGCGCACAGTGTATGAGGTTATACACGTGTTTCCAGATAGTTTATTGAAAGAGTACAGCTTCTGCCTAGATAGTGATCTAGGGTCAGAATTTCAATATAGTGTCTGTTATACTTGGTTTGTTATTATATTATGCTACATCGCATCATCTAGATTCCCGTTTTTAGAGCCGAAAGGCCCTTTCCCAGTTTGAACGGGTAAAGGTGAATGATCTCTTTGTTACTGAAAAAAACAAAAACATGATGGCATATTGTTACTAATTGCTAAATCAGTGGTGGCTCATTCATTGGGGCTACAGAACTACATCAATGAATGAGCCACTATTTCTATAATTAACTATTTTTTTCTGGTAAGAATTATTGGCATTTCGTTGCTGACATTTCGATCACCTTATGAAAAAAAAATGTCATCTTATAACAGCAGGTGGGTTGTAAAAGCCTATAGTTGCTCCACGAAACTTGAACTCACGCCGGAAATGTGAGGAGAAAGGTTTCTCAGCTGCAACTCAGAATTTTGACGTGCATATCAAAATGACGTATAAGGGAATGTTGCCTAATTTGGACCACCTGAACATTCTTTAACGACAGTGATGGAGTAGTAATTTTAATAAAACAAGATTGTAAACTATTTTAGTAGTTTATTTTTTAAAAACAATGTAATTATCTTTTTTTAAGAAATACACCTTAACACTAAACGTACTGGCATTTCCCCGCTGCATTGAAATTGCCTTTGGAAAACGGTCTTTCGACAGGTCAAGGTAGATTTAATGTTAAAGTAGATAAAAATGTAATGTAGTCGATCTAATTAAGGAAACTGATTTCCCAGAATGGACCACTGGTTTCTCAATTTGGATCACCAATTTCTTCCTTCACACTTAAAGCAAAAGTACTTTTGATTATTCTCTGATTCACACCAGCACATAGTGTTGGAACTCAAGTATGCATTTTATGCACTATATAATTTCTTCTTCTTCCTTTTTTCCTCTTATAGGATTAAAAACTGTATAAGGAAAGCCTTAGTTTTTATTTTCTTTTTGAACCAACATTTAATGTTTTTAATGTCCTTTTTTTGCTTTAGCTTTCTCCACTTCAAATTTATGAGGACTACTAGTGATTATAACTGTTTTGTAGGCTATTCAAGATAATAGTACCATCTATTTGAACAGTCGAATTTAGGCAACTGTTTGTGATCCAATCTAGGCAACATTTGGAAAACAACAATAACAAAAAATTTTCCTAACCTTATCTTTAAACTATTTTAATAAAATTATTATAGTAAATTGTAGCCAAACAATTTACATCTTTGATGATATATAATAAAATATTTTGCCACTTACTTTAAAACTGAGCAAGAACTTTTAGTCTTTTGTTAAAATATTTAATTGATGATATCTAAATGCACTTGTTCCTTAGCTGCAACCACCTAGCGCTTTCTCTAAAAAATGATTTCATAAGCCACATTTACACGTTGCAATATAAGTTGCCAATTTTATGGTCCAATTATTCAGTAGAATTGAAGTTACGAAACCGATCCAAATTCGGCAAAATAGGAATAAGCGATGTAAACAGAGCTGCAAAGCTGAATGGCCTTCCCTAATCACAGGGAAATTCAGAAATTGAAAATATTTCTCTATCTTCCTTTCTGTTCTTTTCCCCTTCCCCTAAATGTTTTTTCCCCTTTTTTATCATTTCGCTTTAACATTCACAATATTTTCTGCTTAAATTCCGACCTTAGAAGATGCGGGGCCCAATTGGAAACAATTTTGGAAAACCCCGATATATTTAAGTTTTAAGAAATAATACATAATGAATAAATAAGCAATATGGAATTTTAATAAATAAATTAATAATATTTATTGTTAAAAGTTTTAATAATTAAAAAATAATAATTTTAATAAACTTGCTATTATAATACTTAAAAATTAATTTAAAAAAATTCATAGAGTGAGAACTTTTTTAATACTTTTTTGATGGAATACATTGTAGAACAGGTAAGTTCTCGAGTGAATTAAAAGCTTTAAAATATATTTATTCATGATCACTAAGCAGACAAAGTTTGGAATTATTTAATTAAGGAAAACAATTCAGAAATATAAAGAAAGAAATTTCAATTTTCAGTCTGACTTCGAAGTGAGCAAAGAAAAAAAAATCGAATTACATAAGGTATTTTAATATTATGTTAAAAGGAAAATCTAGGGCCGTCCAGAGAACGACGTGTTCGACTTAAAAACTTTCAAATTAGTCAAGTTCCACTGTAATAATAATGGCAGCTTATACTGTATTTGCATATTAGCACTAGGAATGCATATTTTTAATAGAGAAAAAAGGATAAAAATTCTCTAAACTCTTTTTCAATGAATGGACTGTTCATGTCAACGATTGAAGAGACAGTGATGATCGAAATGCACGGCCTCTGGAGCCACAATCTTCGATTCCTGACAGGAATTTTAACTTTCTTTAGTCCTTATTAGAACTTGATTGAAACCTGAACATTTTAGTACCTGGGCGGGATGAAGTATTCTGGAAGGGAATAATTTTATTAGCTACATTATCGCCTTGCATGTCTCATTCATTCAACCACTCCGCCTCCATTCCATTTTTCCATTCATACACAATTCACACTCAACGATTTAAAACTGTGACAGTTCATAAAATTCCTGAAACAATTTATTATTTTAAGAATGTAATTTTAACATCTAATGACTATATATATTTTAAGAGGCTAATACTACAGAATTCCAAGAGCGAAGATGTTTCATTGCTAAATGTATGTATGCAGTTCCTTGAACTTTATTGCTAATGTAATTTCTTTCTGAATCGGTGAAAGAAGGAAATTGATATGGTAAAGTTGGGGTGGGATAACTCATTCATATTAAGTACAACAGACAGGGTTGTAGCGAGTGTAAGTGACGCCCGGGGCATAATATGATTTTTCGACTCCCCCGTCATCATCAGTGACTTAGTTCGTGTAAACTGCGGCCAAGGCACGGTGTTTTTACTCTCCTTATCGTATTTGACTTTTAAAAATGACAAACACATTAAAGTTTTGTCACCATGGCTAGTGGCGTAGCATGAGTAGGTTGCGAAAAGATAATAATATATTTTTTTTATTCCGGTAGTCATCAAAGGCTTAACAAGCGTAATTATCGCCAGTCAGTATGGTTTTATTTTTAAGCCCCTTCATAATATTTTGATTTTAAAATGACATAAATACAGAAATGTTTTGACTCCATGGCGCTCCTAAGACTGGCGCCTGGGGGATCCATACCCCCTTGCCCCAGGTCACTACGCCACTGACAACAGAGAAAAAGTTAAAATGTTCAGCTTTTTAAGTGTTATTCAGTTGGTTGTAATAAATATTAGTAACTGCATACTGCATAATTAAAACTTACGTTCACTTTTAATAACTCTAAAGAAACTCCTTCACATTGAATTAATATTTGTTTATCTGTTGTATAACAAATAGCATCCTAATGGTTTCTATATCAAATTATTATAATTTTATAAAAAGTAAATTTCTTTGCAATATATAATATGATTAAAGTTAATATACAATATTAATTTGATTAGAATATATTTCGTATCTCTTGAGATTTCGAATATGTGTATTTTGATGAATTTATTCCGGGAGAGTTCAAATAATTATAAATTCCTCTCTCACTATTGTGGTATAATTTATAAATGTTTTCTTAGATTTAAAAATATAAAAGAAATATATAAACTAAGCCAAAGGTAAACAGCCAAATTAAAACTCTCATTCCATTTTTTATTTCTATTTAATTCTTCTGTTAAGTTATCGTAAATTTTGTTTAATTCTAAAGATGTTAAGAAAATACAGTATTAATATAAAAGAAAAAACAATAAATAATTATGTTTACTCAGAATAATTGTATTCTTAATTAAAAAGAAATCTACATTTGTATGTCTCTACACTTAATGAGAGTCTCAGAAGCTGACTGTCTTCAAAAACTGCCAATATATTGGGACAGTCAAAAGCTATCCAGGTTTAGTAAAACTTGGAGTATGCCTCTGTTCACAGAAAGGAAACGAAAATACCCACTCCTCTCTACAAAACAATGTCATTCCTTTGATATAGGAATGGAGTGTGAATGTCAGAGCCACGCCTGTTTCTTCCCACGTAAAAGCGACATGCCTTATTAATAATGCAATACTATTTGCGCTACAGGTGCATTTATATATTTTTTTTATTAAAGTAGGGAAAATTGGCCAGGTATGTTGACTTCTGAAACAGTGTCAGTCAACTATAAAAAATCTGGATAACATTGGTTTGCAATCGAATTTAAGAACATAAAATATTCCTAAGGATAATGTTCTGAAATCAAAACGATACCTGATTTTAATCTGAATAAATTTGAATACATTCTTCAGGGTCCCTAAGACGCGGTATCTATTTGGAGCAATAGCTCCAATAAATGTTTGCCCTGCTTAAATGTTTTCTTTGTTTCTCTGTTTACTTGATAAATTTGTTATTTATATAAAGATGGTTGATCTTCAGAAAGAAAAATAAACATGTTTTGGTGTACATTATTTAATCAGCGCTCTGTCGTGAACTGAGAATGAAGCAGATGAAACAGTCATTAAAACCTGCTCATTTAATGCAAGTGTAATAAATAAATGTGACAATTTTAAAATATAACATTGAATTTAAAATTTTGTGAAAATAGAAGGCAATGCCTTGAGTATCATTTGCAACACTGTTCGTCACCAAGTTGACGAACCGCCACTTTATTGGACATTTAAGATTCTGTTGACAGAGTTAAAAGACAAAAGAGTGCGGCCCACCGAATCAGATAGGAAAAATGGAATTATCTTCAAATCGCCGTTCAACTTTTCTTCAATTATTTAATTAACGAGATGCAATTTATTTAACTACACATTTACCTGACTACTTTCCTTATGTTCAAGTTATACTAATTTTATTCGATTCAGTTTTCTATAAAATTTCTTACGATGAAAATATCTGAAGTATCTGAGAAAGCTCATGGCTGACTCTATATGACTTAAGCCACCTTCCTTCATCTGCCGAAAAAAAAAATCAGTCTTCCAATGTGTGTTCAATGTTAAACCGTTTTCCTCAGTACGTGCGGAGTCCCCATAAAATTCTCATGAAGAAACAGTAAATGGTCGCTCATCAGCTATTCTAGGTTGCCACGCACTGCGGAATCGTGCAACAAGACTTCTCAGAACTGATACGGAGGAACGAACTCGGCATCGATTTTTGGACCTTCCGCTGAGAGAACCTCTCTGAATTATGAATAGGTGAAGACTAAAACAGGAAAAGAGGAGCCTAATGAAGGACTACATGAATAAAAACAGATTCAAAATTGTAGGATTCATTCGAAAGCATGCAATGGTTGAAAGATCTGTTTTCATCGCATTTCCCAAAATAGTTTACGGATGAATTTTTAATGGATTTAGTCTTTATGCTACTGGCTATAAATCTGTTCGGACCAGTCTCTTGGGACAAAAGTTTAAGATCAGTTGATCTGGTAGTATTCAATAAATTAAACCTCAAAATAAGCTTGTCGTGTCCAAGTGAGACAATAATTTGGTAGAATAGTTTTTCTCACAGCAGTTTTAAACCTGAACCAGTCTTCATAGCTCCTTCAATTCTAAAATCGTACACATAATGAATGAGATATATTTCCCAAGTGTGGGCGTATATATCGAAGTAAAGAAAAATAAATTATAGCATTATGTACAAAATTGTGTGACGGTGTCCTTAGAAATTCTAGAGATGGCGTATTTCTTTTAAGTTATTCTTTGAGTATACAGGGTTCCCACTTATATCCCCCCATTTAACTTCTAAACGGTGACAGCTTAGGCCATAAAGTTGGTGTCTAGGTATAGTAAAAAGGCTATGCGTTACTCGATGAGACAACTTACAACGCCATCTATCGGCAAATTTTCGAATTAGCGGTCCTATCTTGAAACGGTGAAAGATACGAGAAAAAAGTCAATTAGAAAGTTGTAGAGCACTCTCGATTTAGTATGAAAATATACGTTGCGCACATTAATACTCAAAACAGAATGCAAAAAATGAACATTTGTTTGGTCACGATTTTGAAAATTGTCATGTCATAAAGAGTGGAAGAAAGAAATTGAGACACGTCCCTGTCTTCTGGTTCATTTATTTATATTGCTCAAAATGCTCTCCGTTAGCCACTATACATATTTGCACTCTGTACTGGATTTCTCGCTGCACATTGTGCAACATGGCTCGTGTTACGGAGGCACAAGCATCAGTAATGCGTCGTCGAAGATCCTGCAATGTTTGCGAGGGGTCGCATGTACCTGTCCTTTTATGTGTCCCCATAAGAAGAAGTCCAATGGGGTCAAGTCAGGTGAGCGCGGGGGCCCCTCTACGAAACCACCATACCCGATGACCTGATTCTGGAATGTCTCCATTAGGTACTGCTTAACGTTTGAAATCTTATGCGGAGGGGCGCCATCATGTTGAAACCATACATTTCGGAGTTGGTGCAACGGTAGATTCTCAACAAAGTCGGTTATTACATCTTGCAGTAGCTCCAAGTACCGTTGTACCGTTAACGCTCCCTCGTAAAATACAGGTCCAGTGAGCCTGTCATTAAAAATTCAGCACCAAACATTAATCGACCAGCGTAGTTGATGTCGAACTTCGACAGCATATCTTGGATTTTCCAGTGACCAGGTATGAACGTTCTGTCTATTAAACATTCCGTTACGCGAAAAACATGCCTCATCCGTCCATATTATTTCTTCCAGGAATGTTGGGTGGTCCTCTGAGTTATTCATCACAAAGTTGCACCTCGTGTAACGTCTCTCAGCATCTCTTGGCAGCAATCCCTGCACAGGTGTGGATGAGCACCTGATTCATTGAGGATTGTCCAAACGCGGCTTTTTGAGAGGCCACAATTTTCACTGATCATTTTTGTGCTGCTCTGAGGATGGGCGAGAACGTATGCTAGCACATCTTCAGGTTGCACTTTGCGTCCTACATTACGACGTCTACGAACTCGAGGTCGGCTGGTCACGCAGCCCGTCTCCCTTAAACGTTTTAGAACTTTTAAGATGGTCTGCCGTGTAGGATGCGGGCCTTCAGGAAAACGTTCACGATACAGCCTTGCAGCTGATTTTGCCTTACGCCCGCATTCACCGTAAATTAACAACGTCTCGCAATACTCTTCAATGCCAAATTTTGCCATGACCCTCAGCTTTAATGTACAACCCAGCAAAAACACCCTTTTTATACCTTGTGAACAGGTATGACTTTCTATTTTCATTTGCATAATACATGAAATCTAAGTGATTTTTATACCAGACATGTTTGAGTTGAGCTGTGTGTTTGGAGAGACGATTTTGCAAGATCAGCAGAAAGTTTTCATGGTTTGTAGAGACATTCAGTAAAACACGCAACCGGTGGGACAGAACCATGGTCCTCATGAATGTAAATTGCGTGCGTTTCCCTTACGCCACAACACAGGCTGGTCTTTAGTCCGTAAGATGGTCTTTTCTCGCTTCGCTCGTGTTTCACGACGCCATAGTGTTGAAAATCACAATCAAACAAATGATCAATTTTTACATTCTGTTTTGAGTATTAATGTGTACAAGGTCTCTTTTAGTACTAAATCGAGAGTGCTCTACAACTTTCTAATTGATTTTTTTCTCGTATCTTTCACCGTTTACAAGATAGGACCGCTAATTCTAAAATTTGCCGATAGATGGCATTGTAAGTTGTCTCATCGAGTAGCGCATAGCCTTTTTACTATACCTAGACACCAACTTTATGGCCTAAGCTGTCACCGTTTAGAAGTTAAGGGGGGAGTATAACGGATATAAGTGGGAACCCTGTATATGCACAAAGGTGCGTGTTTTCAATGGTTAAAAATGAAGTAATATTATTTTTATTTTATTATTTAATTCATGCTGACGTGGATATATTTTTACTCACTCGTTCTCTTTCATGCAAGTGCCCATAAACTAATGGTAGCAAAAATCTTTCATCACTTAGTTAAAAAAAAGTTTTAACTGCAAGAACATTTTAAACTTTCTCCTTGCAGTTTTAATTGCATGGACATTTAACGGATCAGTTGCAGCCTTTGACATTTTTGTTAACAGAAGAGACGATTGCGAAACTCAACTCTCACTGACAATGAAAATTCTGATAATTTGTTTAATGGCATACATCTCTCCTTCTTAAGTAGAGATATTGTTCATCAGATTAATTTAATTGTACGGAGAAAAATTTACGCAAAAGTAGATGTTATGTTGTAATATTGAATTAGATTCAAGCATAGATGTTAGGGGTGATAATTTAGTACATAGCATTTATGTTTTAAAAGAATAACTGATTTTTTTCCACTTTGATATATTAATTATTGCGTCCCAAGTACCGCAAATCGTGCACTTTTATATAATTTTCTTTAAAATTGTGCCCTTTTGAATTTCTCTGCATCGCCTCTGAGCAAATTTAAGTAATCGTTTTCCCTCATTTAGTATTTTTCTATTTTAAGTTACTTCGAGGAGCTTCTGGACGCATATTGATTTTTCTCAAGCTTATTGTCAGTTTTTGAATTGTATTTTGTGGTTTTTCAAAGAAAATACCGTATCTGAGCCAGGTAAAAGAGTATTGAATCCTATAATCAGAATTCTCATTCGAATATTTGTCCTGTCCTTCATTTTAAGTACCATTATGATCAGTTTCCGACAAAAGAACTGAAGAAACGGATTTTGTTCGAACAAAGCAACAATTACTGTAGTTTGGAAGGTTTTTGTGCTAATGTTTCCTTACAGATGCATTTTTTTAGTGCTATGAATTTTTAAAAGATATTATTAAGTAAAAACTCATTAGATGCTATTAATTCTCACGGACATTTTTAAATTTTTCAACATGTATAAAATCACAATTAATGATCTATGTTCGGGATATTTTAGTTTGAGATCTATTAAATGGTTTTCATAGCCAAGCACTGCATTTTCAGATCTTTTTGCAAATAGTACAACTTCTTAGAGGCTATCCAATCAGGGCACTTGGCTGCAAAATACATTTACCAGGCTCTTTTTTTCCATCTCAAATATTACAAGCTTTCTTGGAAGTGTATTCTTATCAACTAAAAAATAACATATGTTTACTGCTTTTTTTCAACAACACGTATTTTTTCTGTATAATGCAAACATTTGTTTTGTGAAAGTATGGATTTTTAGCTGAAGTGTATTCAGAGTTCTTATACGTGGTAGTCAAGATACGGTTGATTTTTCTAGAGTGATAAAAGTGTTTAAGATATATATGCCTACTTCCGGAGATTTTTTTTTTTGAAAAATATAAAATGTCAACTACATAAATATCTATTTATTTAAACGTAGGTGAGTTTGCATAATTATTTTGCAAAATTCAAAGTTTAGATTAATGCTCCTGCAAGCAATTTAGCTGAATTAATTTAATTTTCTTAATTCAGTTCAGAGCTGTGATACTTACTTACATCATAAATTTAAAACATATTCTAGCAAATTTAAGGATTATAATTTTTTTGTTAAGAGAAATCTAGTACCTTTAAAAACTTCAAAAGGATCTACTGTTCTCCATATGTAGACTGAATTTTGAAAATTTATCTTCTTCAGATACATGGCAGGTGAAAAAGCAATAACTCAATCATTTTCGACGAGTTAAAAAACTATTAAATAAAAGCAATAATTCACTGAGTTTCTTTTATCAAATTTTATTTGAATTAGGAGCTTGCCGTCCTATTAGATGTATGTTTTTGGCAAAGATTGTTTGATTGAATTTTTAGATTAAAGTTTCAACTTGTATCTATCCTAGGACTTCAGTTTATAGTTCCGAATCTTGGAGAAATGACATGCATTATATTTAATTCACAATCTTGCCAAAGAAATTTTTACACAGCACTATAAAGGAAAAATGTTTGACAGTCCATCAAATTTAACCTGCTACGCGCATACACGCTCACGACGAAATCATAGGTGAAGTCTAAACTCAAATCAGCAGTCTTCTAATACCAAAGCCCCACAGATGCAGGATTGATTCACTTGGAAATAATTTTAGTGTATATTCTAGTTTGCATTTGCTACTCTTTCTTGAGGCAATAGTTAGAAAAACCAGCGGGAGTGGCCTCCCCGAAACTTTCACGCATACGGCCAGTAATGTGGGGTGGGTAAACACCCAGTGGGTAGGTAAATATTCTTGAGGTATTTACCCAAGGCCTGGTTATTTTGAGAAAAAAAATTATGAATGGTTATTTACAATGAAACATATCAAATTCATGAATTCCCCAAAACTTAATATTTTGCCAAAAAAATGCGTATGTTTTCAATTTTTCCTCGCGCTGAGGTACCACAACTTTATTTAACGTTTTTGAGTACGAAATCTTACTACAGAATGATATCACACAAGATTTCACCATACCTTCCATCTGGAGAATGTCAGAACTAGGTTAAGGTTCAGGGGGTTGCCATAATTTCCGAAGCGCGTGTGAGCGATTCGCTACAATTTAATTCGTAGACCGCCAAGGTCAAACGCCAACTATAATAACTTAAGTGAAATAAGCGAAACGCTCGCCAACACATAGTCGTAATGTGCATTTTGAACTAAATATGCAATTTGAACACCTGTTTTTTAACCGATTGAGATGAAAATTGGGCACAGATCTATAATTAATGTTAGCATCCGTGATAGCAAGTTTTATTTATCTAAGCCAAAGGGCTTATGAGATACAAGTATGCGATTATACAGACCGACAGACAGTCAACCCTTTGACGTATTTGGCCCAAAATTTTATACGGACCTACATTCATGACGATAAAATTGTGTACCAAATTTTATCCATCTAACTATTCCAGTTTTTGAGTTACAATGTTCACATGAACGCGGACAGACAGACTTCCCATAGACGGATTTTGTCCAAAATTTGATAGAAACCTACAAATTATGTTTAAAGATCACATACCAAATTTCATCCCCGCAGCTCTAATAGTTTTCGAGTTATCGTGTTCACAGACACACAGACAGACATAATTCCAAAATTGTGTTTTTCGGACTCAGGGAGGTCTAAAACGTGGAGATTAAAATTGTGTTTTTCGGACTCAGGGAGGTCTAAAACGTGGAGATTGGTCAAAATCTCGAATTCGAATTTTTTGACGATTACAATACTTTCTCTTTGTATACTTCGTATACGAGAAAGTAAAAAGGCTATCCATGAAGTCCACAAGCTAGTGGCAAAAGGCTGCCCTCAAGCGGCCTAGTGTGTTAAAGCGAGGAATTTCTGAATCGGAGGAAGAAGGTCACGGGCTCTACCCTGGCTGTGTTTTTAACCCGCATTATTTGAAAACTGATAGACCGATGTGCGCCTTATTAACGTATTGTCCCCTGCGGTAGGACTGGCAGTTGGAGACTTCCCGTTTTTGCTCCACGTAAAACACACATGTGGGTTAATTTCCCCTAAAAGCCATCAGGGAAAACAGCCTACCCCATACATTGAAATTAAGTCAGATTTCTACCTCAGATGCATCGGGTTGCATTGTCCAACAGAAGCTGCCGCATTTCCCCTTTGTCATGAGTCCACGTCTAGTTGCACTAGGCCAAGCGGGATTAGTCAACATCACAAGAACAAGTGACACCACTTGTTACTAGAGATCGCTATCAACATATGAATGAGTTACTAAGTATTTTACTATACTAACTTTGCATTCATTTTTTTAATAATGGCCTGCCAGCCGTCAGAAAGTGATTTTTCATCCATTTTGCTAAAAATGAGCATCGAACACAACCCACTAACTTCTTTATAGGATCGTGAGTTTTTGCGGTTCTCAGGTAAATGGAAGTGACTTAATTGCGTTGAAAAATATTCACATTTCTTAATTTGATTTTTATTACATAAATGCGTAAAGTTATGAGATTTACTCACCTTCATTTGTTGCTCTGAGAACAAGCACCAATGTGCACTCTGGGTATCTGTCTCTGCCTTATTCGTCTATTTTCAGAATTTCAATCTTCGATAACCAGTGTTTACATCTTTTCCTAAATTTTTTCAGTATCATTATCAAAATTACTTCGTAAAACTTCTCAAAAATTACTTTTTCACCTCTAAATCCCATATTTTTTTCTTTGATTTCAACAATGTTTCGGTCTTCATGGGCATCTTTGCCATCTATTGTTTTAACACTTTTTAGTTATAGTTTTAATTTGATGCAACGTTAACCTTTTGTTTGGCACAGTATTAATCATTTTAAAAGCTCTTGTGTGTACCAATGAACTCGAAACCAAAAAGTGTAAATCTATGCATTATCACAAGATACCTTTTGCTTCGGTCAGTGGTCTTCGCCAGCATACACCTGCTGTTTGAAGTATCCTCACAGGAAAAAGTTCACTAGGGTCATTTTTGTCCGAAAGATTACATCTTCTCCTTTCGTTCCACGTTTTATGACGTCACAGTTTCGGAAATCGCGAGCAAACAAATGTGCTTTTTAAGTGTTTTGTTTTTAGTATTAATGTCTATAAGGTGTCTTTTTGTACGAAATCGATGATGTGCTCTACAACTTTGTAGCTGACTTTTTATATTATATTACTTCTCTATATAGTTCCGTTTTTGGGATAGGAAAGCTACTTTTGGAGTTTGCCACCAGGTGCGCCTTAAACGATCTCATGGCGTATCGCGTAGCCACTTTACTATGCCTAGACACCATTTCCACGACTATGGCTGCGGTTTTCTAAATTTAAGGGGGTGTAATTAACTTTAGTGGGAATTCCGTATATATGTTACGATCAATGTGATAAATCGTTTATTATATATAATAACCGATTACTCACATTGACCATAACATATACACTGATGCACGAGGCTAATTACTAGTAAAATGCATAATAATCTAACGGTTAACATGGAAATGTTAGAAAACCGTCAGGCAAAGCTGCAATTTTGATACGAATAAAAATTGAACGAATCTAAATTGTATCTAAATTATCAATCTGCTTAAATTGCATCTAAAGATTAATTTAAAGTGTAATTTAATTTCTTTTTGAAGACTTATGTTATGACGATAACTTTAATTATTAGGATTAAGTTATAAGCTTCAGTGGCGAATCCAGGAGTCTATGGGGTTGCACCCCCAGAGCAAGACAATAAATCTTTATTTTATTAAAAATCACTACAGCTATTTTTTTTCTTAATCTTCCTTTAAAAAAAGTGACAATATTTCTTCCTGGCTTTTGACAGGATCGAAAATTTTTCCACTTTTATAGTCATTCCATTCGTATTTGTAGCGTTGACGCTGTCAAAAACATTTCTTTGCTACTTATTTCAGAGTATTTTTCTATTAAATTATCGAAAGTATTGTAGTGTTATTTATGATTCCTATTGTCAGGTGAGTAGAGTCTGTAAAGTGTTCTGGTTTACATAAGCCAAAAAGTTTGACATTCGTCACGACGTCACAAAATTTTTTATACTTCATCCCCCCACCCAAATCCTGGATTCGACACTGATAAGCTTATATAAATATTAGCTATTACACCGCAACGAAAAAAAGTATTTCATTTGATTTTAATTTTTCACATATGAAAAGAAAGTATTACAGTCGTTAAAAACAGTCTGCAAAGAGATTTTGATGAACCTCCATGTTTTTGACCTTAATGAATTTTGTCTGTCTGGCTATCTATGAACACGACAACTAAGAAACGCAGC
Organism: Araneus ventricosus; assembly: GCA_013235015.1. Lineage (NCBI taxonomy): Eukaryota > Metazoa > Arthropoda > Arachnida > Araneae > Araneidae > Araneus > Araneus ventricosus. Next base: position 795,383 of record BGPR01000269.1, on the reverse strand, counting down.
GAGCTAGACAAGTGAAATTTGCTATGTGTTCTTAACACGAAAATTATAGATTTCTACCGAATTTGTGACGATATCCATGCAAGGGAAACTTGTATGTTTGTTCATCGTTCTGCATGTAGACACGATAACTCAAAAATAATCAGCTTGATGGTTGAAATATGGTTAAGGTTTCATCACTAAAACTGTCGATTAGTATTAAATTTTGTTCCAACTGGTATACAGGAAGTGTTTCAAAATGCATACTCGATTCTTTTTACTGTATGACGAAGTTGAACATAAACTATGCTACATTGTGAAAGTTTACGCGAAAGTGGAAGCGGTGTTTATTCTGTCTTTACTATTGTCTCTATTTGTACATTTATAGTAGCATAAATTATGTCTTCTGACGTTTTTGAATAACAGCTTTGTTCACAAATTTAAAAAAGTCCTTTAGCATAAAACTGAGTAAGGCAGTTAACTAAAGAAAATTGTTCAAATCAAAAAGATTTCTTCCGAAGTAAAAAGTGGAGTTGACTCAAACTATCAACTACTGATAAAATCACCATTCATGTATAGTAACACTTTCATAGCATAGTAGTCACACAGTAGTCATTTAATTTTTAATATTCACTTTAATTTCTTCTCTAAGAAGAGTGAATTACAACTAGTTCAACCCTTAACGTAGATCATTATTCATTTGCAATATTCTTAAAGATAATTTCGTTAAATGATAAAGACTCTTTTAATAAATTGATCGAAAGAAATTTTAACGACATACGACGTGTCAATCGATGCACATTTTCCAGAACATTAATTTCATTTGCTCCAGTCAACTTGCTTCAACGCTTTCCTGACTCGAAACTCTGTTATAAAAGACAAGAAATTAATGAGGACTTTCCAAAACCCCATTAACATCATCTGATATTGACTCTGGATATTCCTCTATCAAGCACTGAATCAAATTCGAAATCGGCTTTTGAAGTTCGATAATGAATTTCTTTTGACTTCCTCGCATGTGAACTCTGCATAAAGAAAGCATTCTTTTCGGATAAAAATTCCACATTGAAATTTTTACTAATATAGGTGCTTTAGATTCTGTTTAAGTCCAGAAAAACATTTTTGGAATTATGTCTGTGTGTCTACCCGAGTGTACGTGAACACGATAAAAAAGCAGAAGCAAACCGCAACAATTTACGTAGGTAAAATTTGGCATGCGGTCTTTACATCAAAATTGCAGACCTGGACCAAATTTTGCTCCATATCTGTCAGTGGAAAGAAGCATTACTTTATTTTAACACATATTTGATTTACAGCAATTATAAAAATTTGATTTAATGCATTATAGAAAATAACAAGATAGTAAACTTAATAAGCGCAATTTTTAAAAACATCATTCATTAGTGTACTTAAAAGCAAAATAATTTTTTTCTACTTTAAGACTTTCATTTATAATTCATTAATATAAATACTATGGTATCTAAAAATGATTTTTTCTCAAATTCAATATCATATGGTGTCACTTGTATGGAATTAAAATTTAATTCGATTAATTGATTAAAAGATAATTAAGTTCTGAAAATATTAAAGTAGTGTATTGCCAAGTAGAATTAAATTACAACATTTAAAAACTCCAGCGCGCCAGGAAGCTAGTAGAAAATCGATTACAAAATTAAGTCTACAAACAAGAAACAAACCAAATTAAATAAAAGTTTGCAATAAAATTAATAAATATAATTTTTCGAAACAATCTTTTACTGATCTGAAGAATTTTAGAAGACTGCTACTTTTGAAAAGCAGAATTCTATTTCAGTCATTTTCTAATTTTTAGTCCTTAATTTATAATTCACTAGCCGTTGTACCCGCGGCTACGAACGCATTTCTATACATACGACAGAAAAAGAAAAACGCGTATGCTTTTATATCGTATAGATTTCGAGTTTAAATATACAACCCCTATTTTAGTACCCTCAATCCTAACTAATAATGCCTAATTAATTACTATTTTAAAGGTTTCGAATAAACGACATTTTGATCTCACCATTTGGAGCATATATGCAAAGAATGCTTGGAGATTTCATTCCAGAACATGCCATGGGAGGAACAAAGATGATAACGGTAAATTAATTTGGTATAGTACACTGATCCCAAATGATAAGTTTGCAATTTGTTGGACAATGGCCTTATCAGACCTTTTGCTTGCATTACATATAGGATTCTTAGTGCGAGGAAAACCAGAGATAACTGTAACGGAGAGTGTGCTGTGCGGTCACCACCCAAAAGTCTGATAGCTATTCTTGGTGGAGCAAGGGCAAGAGCTATATGGCATTTAGATTCGATTTCAGTAAGGATAAAATTAATTAAAAAATGTTGTTTGAGTTCCACATGAGACTTCAAGTGAGAGAGGTTCACCGTTCTCTTCAGCAATCAAATTCCCCATTACTATGTGCGAGAACATAGACAATGCCATAAAAACTGGAAAATTTATAAATGAACTATAATTTTATTTAATGAGATAAAGTAAAAAAAAAAACCCAGTCAATTAAAAGACAGGTAGGCATTAAAATTCTTAAAGTGCTAAAATCTGAGAAAAATTAAGGCAAACTATAGAAGAAGTTGCAAAGATTTTAAAAAGCAGTGTTTCAATGTAATTTTTCGCACGCGCATATTAAAAGCTGGGAACTGCTGCGTGCGAAAGTGAAAATGTCTAAAGAAAGCAATTTAACATTGGAAAAAGCACAGATGTGATTGCGGCAGATGTGATTAGGTTTAATATTGCAACAAACGAAGAATTCTTACACATTATGTTTAAATGAATATTTAAAATTTATTATAAATGAGAAAAAAAGTCATACATAAATGGAACAGGCGTCACTGAAAAGCTAATTTTTTAAATTTTAGGATGATTGTAAAAATAGTTTCTGTGCTATGATATGTTCTAAAGCTATTACAGAAAAATGCTAAACCTTTTAACCACCCTTTCACCTCCTTTAGTTGGAGTTAGAAACGTTTTAATTGCATAGTTAATCAATTCTAGGTACTAAGGAACATGTGTGCCGAATTTCGTTCTAACCCGTCAAGAGGTGTGGAATTGTATAAGGTTCAAACACATAAACAAACAAACATACATTGAATTTTAGATATATAGATTACTATAAATATTATGGAATCTTGAATTAAATTTTTTCTCAAATTCACTACAGCTGGTGTACTCGTACGGAATCAAAATTTATTAAATTAATCGAGTAATGAATCGAATAAAATAATCGATTCAAAAGAAACATTGTCATCTAGAATACATAAGTATACAAAGTTTCATAACTCTAGACTCAAATCAGGAAATAACTGAAAAATTGATTACAAAATTGCATCGTTACAAACATGAAACATGTCAATTTAAAAAGAATTGCATACAAAAACCTTTCATTCCTTATTTTCTACCTGTCGAATTCACTTTCAAATTTAACGTTTTAATTTTTGGCATCTACGATTTAATTCGTATCTAACTTCAAGTGATTAAATTAAATTGTGAGTATGATTAATTAGTGATTTGTTGATTGAATTAATTGAAGTTATTAATTAAAAGTTTAAATAAAATTGATGAGTATCAGAATCAATGCCTGAAATAGTGTTCTTATTCGAGTTTGTATTATTATTGGAAATAATAAACTTTCCTGCTGTAGTTACTTATCATATTATTAATGATAATTTGAATGTAGCTGCAAAATATCCATGTCACATTGAATATTTAATTTTTCTAATTCCATTCCTTAAGTAATCTTTTCACATTAAAGACTATGCCGAAAGAAAAATCACGTAAAAGTAATTTCCTTTGGTTAATTAATATCTTTTTAAACATTTTTATTTCTTGAAACAACTTGATTGTTTCATGAGTTTAAAAAGGGAGTTTTGCAATCGATTTTTTTCACTTACTTCCTGATGGATGCATTAAAGGATTGAAATTTTTATATAAATTTATTTCCATATGAATGGTGCCATATGGAAGTGAATTTGAGAAAAAAAATGATTCCCAGATTTCATAATATTTAAAATAATGAATTATAAATTATAATGATTAAAAAGTGGAAAATAATTAAAATAAAAGAAACTTTTAGTACACTAATGAAAGTTTTTTTTTGCTATATCTTGAGAAAAAACTCCTTGTGCACCAACAAGTAAAACACAAGGCTTACAGAAGTAAGTAAAAGACTCAAAAAAAGGGGTTGAAGGAGGCTTCAAATTAAATGATACAAATGCAAATTCCAAACAGAAAAGGGGCAAGAAAAGAAACAAATATATAATAAATTGGTCACATCCAAACGAACACACGAATGGTATTAAGCAATGGAGTGAATAAACAAGGGGAATAGATACCGAAACATAATAATTGTTTAAAAAAAGGTGCAGATGCAAAATAACTGGTCACATAGACACATAAAAGAAAAAAGGAAAATAGCGAGAAATGGAGTAAAAGCTGTACAAGGTGCGGGAAAATGAAAAAAAGATTAAAGCATTCAAAAATCATATAAAAGCACACAAATACACAAAATATCACACAAATAAAACACACAACTTTCGCACAGTTGACAAAACAAAAAGGTCTGATCCCAATATAATTGAGAAAAAAAATTTGAATCCCAAAAATTGAAAAGTGAAAATAAACAAACAAAAGTAATAAGGAAAAAAAAAATTGCAAATGCCAGCAAACAGATACAAAGTTTAAAAAAAATGTTTTTAAAAATTATTTTTATTAAACTTTTCAATCTTTCAGTTTAACTAGAATTTGTTATTTTTTAAAAATATTTTTGTTATCTTTAGACTTTTATTTTTTTTAGTCGCTGGTTTTTAATTTTTCAGTTTACAAGAATTCCATTACTTATTCTTTCGTTGGTGAGGCGTGGAAGCTTCAAGAGTGGAGTGCCTGTTCAATTATTGCCCTCATCAGTAGATCGCGGCTCAAAATTACGAAGTCTATCCCAAAATATCCCTCATATTGTTTCAAAACGGGGCGTTAACGTAACTAAAACTGAATTAAAAATCTTTCTTTTATTTTTATTTCCTATTTGGAATATCTTTACCTTTATATTGATCAGTCGCTTGATTTTAATCTTTCAGTGTAGCTAACATTCCATCATTTATGCTTTTTTCTTCATTTTTTTAAAATCTTTTGTACCTTCTTTTGTTTGAACTAGAATGCCAACATTTATTCTTTTTTTGTATGCTTTTATCTTTTGATCCTCCCATTTATCTTTAATTTGAGTACTCGCTTGTTTCTAATATTTCTGTTTAACTGGAATTACATTATTTTTTCTTTTTCCATTTATTTTGAGAAGTCGCAGATTTTTCATCGTTCAGTTTAGCCAGATTCCCGTTTTTCATTAAATTTTTATCTTTCAATTTTAAACCTTTTTTTTTAACATTTGCTCTTTTCTAATGTTTTACTGCAATTAAATTCCTATTGCAATTTTTTTTTTCGTTTTCGTTTATTTGTTTCAGTTCTTACTAAGGGGACCCTAAGAATTCCGGAAAATCAATAAAAATATCGATTTTCAAATTTTGAGTGGAAAATGATCCTCGAACCGTTGACTTAATAATCTGAAAGTTTCAAAACAATCAGACAAATATTTAGTGAGATATGAACTTATTTTGTCTAACATTTCGTCACGTGCCACGCCCACTTCCAATGTTTAAATCATGCATATTTCATGTATAAGTTGCAAAGCCACCTAATTTTTTTCATGAAAGCAAAGCAAGATAGTTGTTTCAAACAGTAGCCGTTTAATCTTTGTTTGTTTACTGTTTTACTGCTTTCGCTTCTTTATTATTTATGAAGCATATCGTCATCATCACTGCTTTCGCTTCTCATTTTGTTTGAATTTCTCACTGTCAATAAAATTTCAATAAAATGGTTTTAAATTTTTTCTCTGTTATAATGGATATTTGATAAATAGTACTGCAGATCATTTATTAAATATTATGACTATAAAATTTGAAAAAAGTGAAATTTTTCGCATCCCTATAAATGAAGATGCTAATTAATAATTATAGTGATAATAAATATTAATAAAAGTGATAACTTAGGACTCGCAAATATCAGGTTATTGCTCTGAAAAAAAAACTAGCTTGATATAAGTTGTTTTTATTACAATTTTATTGTTTTTAAAACTTTAAAGCTGTTTTTCTCAGTTTGCTTTTTTCCAAAATTGTGTCTGCTACAAAATGAAAAAAGTCGATCTCTTTTTATTCTAATTACTTGAAATTTTTTCTTTTCACTCAAAAATGCATGCTTAATAGAATTAGGGATGGATTTGTAAAAATTTTGATTAGAAATTTTTTTAAAAATGTACAAAGTGAAAAATTCTGATATTTTCCAAAAATTTGCACAAAATTTTGAACAAAATTTTTTTCTCTGAAACTAATGTAGATATCAAAAATCCGATCCCTATTTCTGTTAAGTATATTAAGAGGTCCCTTTAAAAAAATTTGGAGAAAAAATATTAAAAATTGTATGAGAAGAAGCATTTTTAAAAAAAGGGTTAATTTTTAAAAAAAATTAAAATTTTTAAATTTGTAATTTTTCAAAATGAAAAATATGTTAGAAATTTCAGTTTCTGCACAGTTTACATCTATCTACTACAAAATTGAATAAGTTTGATCAAAATTGTAGAAAAAAAATTTTGGGGTGCCAAGTCCCCTCATGTTTTCTCACAAAATGCAACTGTTTTTTTTCTTTTTATTTATTAGATTTTTTAATCAATTACCACTTACAAAACCCCTCTTTCAGGCCGGTTGATTTTTTTCGCCATTTTCAAAAACCCTATAGCAGTGAGGTTTATTTTTAAGCTAACCTTTCACTTCGCTCGTATTCAGATATTCTTTCAACAATAATGCATTTTTTAAGCTACGAAAGGTCAAATACAGTAGAATTTTTTTACCGCTACCAACGGGACCTCCCCGATGCGGGATAAGATATCTTTTCTGGATGTTTGACTATATTGTCGATACAAATACAAACAATCGAATGTTAAAAATCACGTTTTGCAATTCGGCGCTCAGGGGATTTCTTCAGAAATGATGAGTATGGTGAAAATGCTTTGAATCCGGATTCTCTTTACAAACTAAAGAAACAGCAGTTGCAATGTATCGAAAACATATACAATAAAGCACCGTTATACGTCTTTCAAGGGAATGACGTGAAACGACGTATAAATGAAAAGACGTACAATAGAAATTTTACTAAATAACTTTGATTATTACAAATTTAATACTACTAACGGAAATTATTTTAAAGTATTAATTCCAAAGTTTTTTAGATAGTGCTTAGTATAGAACTACATAGTATGGAAATCACGAAAGGAACTTGAAAATTAAACATTTTTCATAAAGGTGAGAAAAATCATACTTTAATGGCATATCTTGAATACTAATTATACATATCTTATACGATTTATGTACACACAGGTAGGCGTTTAATTTAAAAAATCTTTCACCATCTTGTCTTCGAACGTGCTGATTGTCTGTGAGTATTAAGTACAGTATTACGAATCGAATTAAGTTTACTGAATGTTCATTCACTATTCTTTTAACAAAAGAAATAAGTTCGAAGTTTTTCAATGGAGCCCATTTCGTCTTTGAAGGAAGGTGGAATAACTTCTTCATCGTCGCTTAAATTAGCACCAGACAATTTGTCTTCTATTAATTTATCAATTATAAATAATTTCGAAGTCATATCTTTATCACACTTCACTCTCTAGAAAGTAGGGAATTTTCACATCCTAGAACGGGGGTAAACGATGTATAACCGAAGCTTTGCTTCGTATAAACGAAGTACTTTATCATTACAATGAATACGAATGAATCTGGACGGTGAGGAAACGACGTATAAATGCAAACGACTTATAAATGAGAAGCGTATAAATGGTGCTTTACTGCAATTGATTTCTATGACTAAGTATGCAATAGGTTTCATGCATTCGATGATTTGCATTTGTATCGACGATATGTTTCTAGAATAGAAATTGCAGCATGTGAAGTCCATTCGTAAACTTTTTCGGTATATCGACCACAATTATATAAATAATATCTAAAATCGCACACATTATTTAAAATTAAAACACATAAGTATTTTTGTACATTTAAAAAAATTAAATACCATATTAAAAATACAATAAATAGATATTATCACGTAGAAGATGCACATTTCTCAGTGTGTTTATACCTAACTTCGACTGTCTGCCTGTTTATAAGATCGTCGCCGGAGTTTTAAAATTTATTGTGCATACGATAAAGCATCATAAAATCATGTGCTGACATAGATGAACATAACTCGGCAAATTTTAAGAAAGTCTGCTATTCTTCGTCTGACTCCTTCCATCTAATCTTCTCGTTCTGCGTGTCGTCTTCATCTTCATCATCGCCCTTCTCTTTTTCTAGTAACTGACTGATTATTTCATTGATATCAAGAGAGAAAAAGAGAGCTTGAAAGGAACCGAATTGCCCACGTCGACTCAAACCTTCACATCCTCTTCACTAATTCATAACATACCGGGTGGGCAAAAAGGTAGTCGAAATGTCCAAAAATCATTAAAAAATAGAAAGACTGTCGAATTAAGAAATAGTTTGTAGGGAAAACATTCTATGCATATGGATTTTTTTTATCTGACATGAAAAAAAAATTAGTTAAAAAAATCACGAATAGGGGCGTTGATGAAAGTGAATGAATAGGTGCACAAAATGAATGACAGATTTAATATTATTATTACGGCAACAAGTGTTCGACATGGCCTCCATCACAGGTATAGCACACCGTAGACTTTCCACGCAATATTCCCAGTTAGAGATCATACGATGGAGTTGTTGGGTGTCTAATTTGCATATCTTCAACGTAGTCGTTCTTTAAAGCGCCAACTACAGGTAATTTTTTGTACACACACACACACACACACACACACGTACACACACACTCACGCACACGCACGCACACGCACGCACATGTAATAATAATAGCATATTAATTCACAAGTAAAACAACATACGCATCAAACATTTCAAGAATTTTAACTGATTACATAACTCAATTTAAATTAATCCAATAATCAAAATTATTAAATTAATGCCAAAAGTACCTATAGAAAGTTTTTGGACATATAATATTAATTCTGTTACTATTATGACTAAATTAATAATTGAAAAAGACAATCCAAATATGGAGTTTTCAACAATTTAAGTGATCAGCTCGACTTTGAACGAGCTTGTCATTTTTAAATCTTGATTTTATTTGAGCAAAACCATCAATGAGACCAGTTGTTGAAAACATAAAGGGTAAATTACCATAAATATGCAGAAAAAAGAGGGAATAGAGTCAGAACCCTAAATTGCATACTATCAGAAAGATATCTAACATTTATTTAACAAACATAAAATATTGCACATTATTCTAAATTGCACTAAATCAATTAATTCTAAATCTAAGATATAAATATATTAACAAGGAATTAGTGAATGAAAGTGTGAGAAACCCAGGTAGCACAAGATATTGTCTTATATCATAAAATTCGAGAAAGTAATATTATACAATATTTTTCCCAATATTGAAACAGTGTAGAACGTAAGACTTTTTCAATACTGTACAATGTTTTTTCATAATATTGGATAATGTCATATAATACTGTATAATATTATAACATATTGAATAATATTGTACTATACCGAATAATATAATAATATAGTGAATATTTTAAAAATACATTTTAGAAGCATGGAAAAAGTATCAATCACTTAATTCCTAAGTGTTGAACTTCCGAGTAACATTTTGTTATTTTTGAACACCTCTACTTATAGCGAGCTTTGAACCCGGGACCTTTTGCTTAGAATACCGGCAACTTACCACTGAGGCAGAGAGACTTGCAGCAGAAAGCGTAAATGATGAAAATAAAATGTAGTTACAGAGTTCGGATCTCTACGAAATTTCATGTACATTCACAATAAATTCTGAATAGTCTTTTTAATTAAATTATCTTTTATCGTTACAATTTCGAGTTCAAAATGAAATTAGAAGTCAAAGAGGAAGCAATTTTAGGTCTTATATCTAAGTTTGCTAATTTAATAAATTAAGGCAAGGTTTAAAAGTAATTATAATAATATGTTTGAAAGGTTTTCAAATAATTTTGAAATTTATTTATTCCTCTTTCAATGTATTACAAGACGCCTTTAACATTTATAATAACAGTATTGATTGAAAATCAAATACAAGATTGGCAACAATAAATCACGTGCATATTTTTACGATGAAAAAAACACTCAAATTTTTTTCACAGAACAAACAGATAATCCAAATGTGAGAGCTGTTTTATGGTTAACTTCATTAGCTGAATCCGGCCCGCCTTTTATATACAGTAAAACAAAATTATTGTGTAAACATTATTATTCAAATGAACATTTTGTAAAATATCTTTTCAGTCATATTATTCAATGCTGATTAATATAGTGTTACGGTGTCATTGTGCTGCCATCTGTCGACCGTAAGAATAACTTCACCTCAAAATAAAATATTTATAAGATTCGACGTGGATTAATATAGTGTTACAGTATTATCATGCTGCCATCTGTCGAACGTAAGAATAACGTCACCTTAAAATATTGAACAATGCTGATTAATGTAAAACTCATAATATCTTTTTCGCTGTATTGACTAGTATCATATAATATTCAGCATCATAAAGAATAATTGTTCCAGTGGAGTTTTTTTGAAATAAAACATCCAATCGAGTGATATCCTGAGTTAAAATGAAGGTTTATATAAAAAAACATTGTTTTTATATTATTTGTAAAAAATTAGTTTCTCGGAAATACTGATACATACAATATAATACTTTGTTACGGTATTCAGTGTTCCTCGGTGTTCATAATATTGTATAACATCGTGCAAATATTATATAATATTTCTGTGCTACTGGGGAACTTACTTTACCGCCATCAAAATATCCTTCAGCTATAAGTCACTCTTTCCTTCAGCTATAAGCCACTCTTAAAGACTCAATACTTAGTCCGCATAAAATATTTATATTCTTGGAATTGATAATAGGTCTTAAATTTTATTAAAATGTCATGAACAAGTTAAAATTCTAGAGAATAATTTACAAACTTAAATTTTTAAAAACATACTAATTATTTAAGTATTTATATGGAACAGTTTTTTTAGAGGAGCTATATCAAAAATAGGGGCGCCACCTATATTCAGGAAATTGAATTATTTCAAACTAACTAGAATATACTAACTTAAATTGTAAACATAATCTTAGCAGTAAAATTCTTAGAAGCAGATCCCCAATAGAGAAAAATAAATTTGTTTACCCAAATAAATATATATTTTTATTCTAAGTAACTTAAGTATCTCCTATCAATATATGTAAATAAAAATGTTTTAGAGATTCCAAACAATATAGTACTTTTAAAAAAAGAGTGTAATATTTTTAATTATATTATTGTTATCTGTAACTAATCTATTATTTCTAATTATATTGTTAATTACTAAGTTTCTAAAAATAGACTTGCTAAGATTACTATTCCACAAAGGAAATCTATTAATATCCAAGTCAAATGCATTTCTTTTATCATATATATATATAGTATTAATTTTTCCATCTAAAATTTTTAATTCTAAATCAAGATATTCTGCTGTTAATTCATTATTATTAGTCTTAATTAGTTTTAAATAATCAGGATAACTATTAATTTGTGGCTTATGTTCTAGATCTATAATAAATACAATAAGATCATCAATAAATCTAAACATTAAATAAGAATTATTAGAAATGAAGTCCTTCTCATAAAAATGTAGATATAAATTAGCCAAAATATTATTAGCTGTTCCCCCCTGTGGAAGTCCCTTAATCTGATGGAAGAGTCTATTATTAAAAATAATAAAGTTTTTTTAATACTAAATTAATAAGAGTTTTGTATTTATGGATATTTAGATTCTTATTTAATCCAAAATCTGTATACATCTCCACAAGAGCGTAGACGAAATCTTCTATTTCTATACTCTTAAAATTTATTATTTTAATTATCTTGGAAATAATTATTTCTATTATCTTGGAAATCATAAGTTTGTATATTGAAGACATCAACATCTCATCAACATATATATATATATAACCAAAATATAACTTGTTATATATGAACATACATAAACAAAGTAAATAAGACATATCAAAATGCAATTCATAAACTAAAAATTCATTAATTAAGCAAAATAACCAATTCTAAAATATAATCTAAAGAATTGAAAATACTATAGATACTAAGAGCAAAAGGTAAGTTTAAATATTTAGATGTTAACATGTAAATGAACTCTGTTGCTATCAAAACTATTGAAAAAAGGCAATCCAAGTATATGGAATTTTCAACAATTAAATTAGTTGCTTGGCTGTGGACAAGCTTAGCTAGGTTAAATCAATTTTTCTGTACAAACCATCCCTGTTTCTAAAGTTGTTGAAAAAACAGACTGGGTAATTTACCCTAAAATGAAAGAATTTAGAATGAAAAATCATACACTAACACTCTAACAAGATAACTTTTTATCCCATAAGTCTAAATTTCGCATTTAAATTTATACTCTCAAAAGTGCCCTTATTTTGAAATTGCCGATTGATTGGGGGTCTGTTACAGGAGATTTTACGCAGATTCTTTTATAATTAGCCATCCTGAAAATTTTCCCTTTAGTCACCGTCTGCTTTTCTGCATCTGCTTCAAAGCCATTTATACTACTTTAAATATTTCATAAACATCCATACATTTTAAGTACCCTCGGAAACACAAAATTCGATACATTATTTAGTCCTCATTGCGTTCAATCATCACGTAAAGAAAGTATTGAATAATGCAAGCCCAACCCGGAAAGGTTTCCTACGAAAAGCTGGATGCATTATAAAGTTTCACGGACGCGATGTCATTCATTGGAGTTTTTACTTATTCTGTGTACCCATTTCATTTTGTTTAAAGCCGGTTTTGAACTTCATACGAAAGAGGATTTTAGCATTTCACGTGAATCTCATCCAAAAAAGCTGGAAGTTCTTCGAGATTCAGAGCACGTCCTAGGAGGCTTAAATATTAAAAGAGCGGTTCTTTGTTGGGTCAGACTAGTAAATAAGAACGCTTTCCAGAGTGCTGGTGTCTTTAGAAAGCTTAAAAACAAACGGTAGAAGGAAATTTAAAGATTTTAAAGCTATGTTGACAGTGGAGGGATTTTTTCGTATTGGGAACTTCGTTATATGTAACAAGATCTTTAAATGTTATTTGTTTTTTGAGGTACTCTACAAATAGGATAAATAAAACTAGTTTTTGCATTGGTTTGTTATTTACTCTGTGAATTGAGTTCTGTAAGTGACTAGTTTAAGAATATTTCGTTGGTTAGCCTTTAAAAAATAATATAACTGCTAGTCAAAGCTTTAATGAGTATTTGATTTGTGTTACAGAAAAAAAGAAAGAAAGAAATCAGAAAACTTAAAAGCATTCATATTTTTTTCTTTATTGAAGCAAACATAAGATTTCATATATTACTGATATTTAAACTTTGCTTTTTTTATAAAGAACTTGGCATAAAATATTATTAAAAATAGAATACAGATATTTATATTTGGTAAATCGTAAACATATATTCGCAAACAAGTAAATTTATAAAATAAACATCAATAAATGTCTTTATTGCTGATCACGTCAGTGTTATAATATATGTACGCAATAAAAGACATTTTTTAATTCCATTTACTTAATTACAATTCGCAATTCTTCTTCATTAAAAAATGAAAACTAACTTATTAAATATTTGTTAGCAACTTAAGATTATTATGATTTTAATTTTGACGATACATCTTTCTCTTGTGCTGAAAAAAATCATAATTTAGCCGAAGATTGCTTTAAAACAAATACACGCATATTTGTATTTATTACGAAACAATTTGTTGTCAGTAGAAATTCTAAAAAAATGCTTCAAAACAAGAAAGTTTTAAAAAGTATCCATTATCTTGGCCATTAGAGCATATTAAAATCTCCTTTTTTGTACTGCTTGTAAAATTTCCAACCATGAACGAAAGAAATCTGCTTCTAAACTTCAACATAACCCTAGATCTGAAAAAAAGTAATGAGAGTATCATTAAACAAAAGTATTCTAACACTTTTAAATTGTTCGAACTTTCCTAAGGGGCTATTATAGAATCAGAGAAAATTTTCTCTTAAAAATAAAAAAGTTCGTTGTTTTTTTTTATTTTAAGGAGTTTATTTTTCCTTGGGGTTCTTTTTTATTTCAAGAATCCTTGTCAAGCTCGTTCGATATGGAAAATCTTAGATACTCATTCATCCCGATACTGCAGATGTATGGCGTTTTCTATTTAACCAGAGTTTTTTTTATTCTGTTCATTTACAAATGTTTCGCGTAAAAAGTTGGTTTGAAAATTTTGTTAGGATTTTTAAGGTTTCTTCAGAAGTATTATTTTACAAGCAATACGTTGCACTTTGACAACAGTAAATATTTTAAGTTCGAAATGGAAAATTCTCAGAATTCAATACGTGTCGCACAGAACTCTGGAATTATCAACAAATAATTCTTTAAAGTAGTCTAGGGTATGGAATGCATTTAAAATGAAATGGTAATAAATAATTTTCTTTTAAATAAGTGTTTAAAATTTAGGCAAATACTTTGGACTGCTTGAGTGGAGTCTTTTCCCGGAAGAATGCTGCCTAGAAAGGTTTCTAAGTTGTAAAAGCGATGCAATAAAGAGAAGGAAAGGAATTTAATAACTACAACTCTTAGTTATAATAATAGTCTACAACTCTGCATTATTAGCTTACAATTTTAAAACTCGAAAAATTATTGAAGTTCTAACAGTTTCACATTTAAGTTGGACATATTCTGAAATAATGATACCAAACGTAAACCGAATTACGCCTAGCCCAGTTTAGCAAAAATTGTGGATTGGTCCACTCTGCTTCACAATGTCGCTTAGAGACATTGTGAAACAGAGTGGTACACATGCTTTGCGAGAGAGTAAAGAGTGAGATTTATAGCCCCGAGTGGAAGTACACATGCTTTCTATGGGGAAAATTATAAAAAAATGGAAATTGAAGAAACTGAATTAAATGTTTTAGTTTAACTTAAATTTAAACACAGTTTTATAATATGAAAAATTAAATGTTAGGTGAAAAAATTAAGCTTTCGTGTCATTGTAAAAATGTTGCGGTTCCTACCGTAACTAACAGCTGATTACTACAAATTTAAGAAATAAGTAACAGTGTTGAATCCTACCAAGTTATAAATTTACTTTATTAATACATAATGCTTAAATTTATAGCAAATTATAATTAATCAAAAAACTTATTACTGAATGTGGACTCCATTTTCCAAATTTTTGTGCAAACGCAGTCCACGACATAAAAACATCTTGCATAATATTTTTTGGATAAAATAATATTGAAAGTTACGATGACTTTTTACCAATGGATTTAATTCAATCCTTATATAATTGGACTTAAAATAAAATCCGATATACGTGAAAGGACATGTTTATTCACAAATAAACTGAATTCCATAAATCCTTACTAAAATAGTCCCGGCGAAACGAATGCTATATTGGACTACACGTTATATCGAACGAATTTCTTAATATGACGAATAAGCAGTAGAAAAGAAGGAACTTCATCTCTCCTGTTTCCTTTCGTCATAATATTATTGCTCCCTGGAGGTGCTTATGAAGATAAACAGAAGCTACCGAATTCCAGTAAGGACTTCTTTTTTCCATCTAGAAATTTGCAGACTTGTTTTATATGAAACGTCGGCCTGGAATTATAGATTTTGATACGTCATTATACGGGTTGGAAGAACTTTTTGGTATAAAAAGTAAAAGTGACATTTTTTAATTCTAAAAATATTCTTTTTTGTTACCTTTTAATATTTATAATTTCTTTTCACTTATTTACTTGATTTTTTTTCCTTTTTGTAATCAGGATTATAATTTTTTTCTCTTAAGTTTAATTATCATTTGCTTTAATTATGAAAAACGAATGTTTAATTAATAATTTTTCAATATTCAAGATGGCAACATTCATTTAGACGAAGTTTATTCTTTGAATGTTTATATTCTAACAGTTTTTTGTAATTCAGTATTTGAGCAAGTTTTATTCATTTATATTCTTCTGCAAGAAAAACATACTTATTCGCATTGTTTTAGGAGCATAATTTTAAGACTAAATGATAATAATTCTACTAAAGCTCTAATTCAATGTTTACAATTTTTTAAGAAGAAATGAAATCTTGGTTTTGTTCTGGTTATTGTGTGAGGCAAGTGTTTATTAAATAACAGTTTCATTCAAAAAAGAGTCAGCAGTTTTGGATTTTGTTTCTTGATTTGAATTCTGAAAAGGTAAGTGCCTTCTAAACATACCTATGAATTGAATTCATGACAAATATAACATATAGACTATTTTCGTTTCCAAGTGTTTCACAAATACCATTTCAGTTTTATTCGAAATTTTATTATGGTTATGAAGAAACTCACGATCAGTCCTCATGATGAAACGATTTTTCTTTTAGCTCAACTTGTAATTAGTTTGGATCAATAAGAAGTAATAAATAAGAAAGTAGTCATAGTACACTCATGTCTATAAATTAAGGATAATTCAGAATCACACAGAAATTGAACTCTAAAATAAAAATTTCACCTGTAGAATTATCACACACGAAGAAGAATATGCAAATTACAGGAAACCACCAGATGGCACGGATAGTACGTCACAATGACGAGAGTGTAAGAGAGGGGTATATAAGGAATGGTGGAAGAGAAGTAAAATTGTTCACAAGCGCTTTAAAAGCCTTTCAGTGCAATAACCGCATAGTTATGGCACAAAGGAAGCATTTGGATGATTTTTTACATGGTAGAATTATCGGACGACTGGAATGTGGACGTACCCAACTGGAAGTATCCGAGGAACTTGGAATCGCCCAGAGTGTCATCTCCAGGCTTTGGCAACGATTCCAAGATGATGGTAATGTGAGTAGATGTTACAGCTCAGGTCGCCCCCGAGTTACAACGCCGCCGAATGAGGACCGGTATTTGGCAGTTACTGCCAAAAAAAAAAAACAGACGGAGCACAGCATCAGACCTGTCTCGTCAGCTCTCTTCAGCTACCGGTACGACAGTTTCAAGGCAGACCGTCTACAGACGCTTAGGGCACATTGGTCTATATGCTCGTAGGCCTGTCAGATGTGTTCCACTTACCGCAACTCACTGTCGCCTGCGATTAGCCTGGAGTAGAGAGCATGCATTGTGGACACCGCAACAGTGGTCTTGTGTGATGTTTTCCGACGAGTCCAGGTTTAGTTTGCAGTCTGATTCTCGCCGGACTTTCATATGGAGAACGCCAGGTACCCGTTACCACCAAGAGAACACCATTGAACGACACCGTTACGGTGGTGCAGGATGGCTCGTTTGGGGAGGAATTATTCTTGGTTCCAGAACTGACCTGCATGTTCAGAGTGTAACGATGACAGGTCACATCTATCGGGATGTCATTCTGGAACAACATGTACGTTTGTTTCGGGGCGCCATGGGTGCTGAATTTCTGTTTATGGATGACAACGCCCGTCCTCACCGTGCAAACATTGTAGACGAATGCTTCAATCGGAGGATATCACCCGTATGGATTGGCCAGCATACTCACCGGACTTGAATCCAATAGAGCATGTGTGGGATATGCTTGGCCGACGAATTGCAGCCCGTCAACCCCCTCCCACCTGTCTACCGGAACTTCGGAGGGCATTGCTTGATGAGTGGTGTAATATTCCCCAAGATCAGATTGATAATTTGATACTCAGCATGCCTAGGCGTTGCAAGGCCTGTATTGCATCGTCCGGGAGACATACTCCGTATTAACCATCATACTAACCATGTTATACTGTTTTTTGTAAATAGGTTCTTTTTTGAAATTTGCTCCAGGGAGTAAAAATCGCAATTTTTATTAATTATGTCAAACATATAGCATCTGTTTTGCTCTTTACCTTTTGTTTAATAAATAGACTTTACAAATAAGTCAAATTTGTTTTGCTTCTGTCTCTTTCTTTGCCTGAACTTCATTATCCTTAATTTATGGACATGAGAGTAATATCATAGTACTGGATAAGAAATATAGTAAATTCCAGGCCATCCTTATTAAATGGTGACCTATATTTATATGTAGAGAGAGAGAGAAAAAGAACTAGATTATGTGCTCGCTAGGATAAATTATGAAGTTTTATTATAAAGCGAACCTTTTTTCCGCATTTCTTGAGCAAAATTTATCTATGTCACAGGAAATTCTCTCTAAGATGCTCTCGAAAATAAATTCTGGTGGAATTTTTCTAGGGAGAGCCTGGTCTATATATATTTATAACCTTTGACAGTGAGCTGTTATTAGTTTTCCGTCCTGTTCCTCAAGATATTTTCAGTTCCTTTAATTAGATCCCCAGTATTTCACTTTTAAAGATGATCCACGGAATTTCTTTTCCTAATGATTTTTACTTTCTCGTATTCGAAATATACAAAGAGAAAGTTCGTAATTGTAAAAAAGAATTCGACCTCGAGATTTAGGTGAGTCTTCACGGTTTAGACCTTCCTGAGTCCAAAATAACATTTCTTAGAATTCTGTCTGTCCGTCAACAAAATAACTCTAAAAACTCAACAAGCTAAACCTATGAAATTTGTTGCACTATCCTAGCACCAAAAGTGCGGATTTCTGTCAAATTTTGGGAGAACTGAGTCCAAGGGAAGTCTGTCATGTGAGAGCACGATAACTCAAAAACTATACGAACTACAGTGAGTGCCAAAAGTTTAAGCACAACAATAATTTTAAAATAAAATTTTAAAATATGCACTTTATTTTAAATCAGTGTTAATATATGTAAAATAAATATAGAATTGAAATTATACTTGATACAATCATGCTTTAAACTTTATTTTCAACCATCGAATTTAGAAACAATACAAAAATATGTGTGTCAATAGTTTAGGCACATCAGACATTTATTTTTTACAGTCGAGTAAAAATAAAATGATAAAACTTGATTATTGTTCCTTTTTATTGAATTACGTGAAATACATGGTTTTTCATCGATAACAGTAAGTATTAGTTATACCTGTAGTTCAAACCAAACTTCCTCAATGGCCAATTTCAGTACTTCAACTGAAAAATACTGTTTACTATTTTGATAAACTAAATTTGAGAATTTACCCCACATGTTTTCTTTGAAGTTGAAATAGGGACTTAGGGCTAGAACACTAAAAACCGACCCCATGTTGGAGCTAAGTCACTGTAATATAGATTTGGAGGCATGTATTGAAGGGTTGTCATGTTGAAAAGTCAAATATCTTCCACCAAAAATGTCAACAAAGGAAACGAAATGACTGACAAGTGTCTCTTGGTATTTTTCAGATTGTTTTTGACCCTGAGTAGGCTAGGTATGTTTGACTATTGAAGAAAACCGCTGCCCATACATTCATAAATCCACCACCATATTGTCATCTGAACATGCTTCTTAGTTCTTTTCGAAGAACATGCCAATAGCATGAAATCTCATCAGGTCCGTCCAAATTCCATTGTTTTCATCGCTGAATTTAACAATACTCCACACACCACCAAATATGTGCTGTTTGGCCTACTTTAATTAAACTTTTTTGTGGTGTGGTGTCTTTCCAGGTATTCGAGGCATCTTTCGATTTTTCATATACCCCAATTCTAAAATTTTTCTATGAATAGATTTTTTCGATATTTGTCCTCCAATGATATTTTTAATACGAGAAAGAGTAAAATTCCTAGTTGAAGTCAAGATTCTGATGTGCATGTCATCACGAGAGATGGTCACTCGTGGCCTTCCAGAATGAGATTTTCGTTTAAAGTTTTTACAACAAGCTAATATTTGATGAATTCCATGTTTTGACATCTGTAAAGTAGCTGCAATTTCAGAGAAATGGACTTCTGTTTTGCTCCCATACATCAGATTATTTATGCTTCCTAATATGAAAATTCTTTAGGCATAGCCATTTTGAGCTAATGCCAAACAAACAGTCTGGTTCTTTTTATATACCTAGATATCATATACGTGCGCAATTGCTTGTATGATTTCATTAATTTGCATAAAAGCAGTTGTGTGCTTAAACTTTTGACACAGCAATTTTCGTTCCATTCTTAAAATTTCTGATTAAAAATAAAGTTTTAAAGTTAATAAAGTTTAACATGATTTTAAAATTGCTAATTTGTGTACATATAAACGACATGTTCAAATAAAGTGGATATTTGAAGATTTATTTTAAAATTAATGCTGTGCTTAAATTTTTGACACGCGCTGTAGATAGAAGAAATATGGCGTGCGGTTTTATTACTGAAATTTTAGATGTTTATTGAACTTTAGACCAAAAATACCAATCGATGTCTCGACTGTTTTTGATCTATCTATTAATACGTACGTTAAAGCGGGAACTTGAAAACGCAACAAGTTAGGTGGGCGAATTTTAGTTTATGATCTTTTTCCGCCAAAAATTTAGATCTATATTTACTTTTGGATTAAATCCGTCGAAGAATAGACTGTTTGTTTGTCCATGCAAATCTGAACAAGATGACTGAAAAACACAACAAGAAAGTAAACAAAATTTGGTATGTGGTCTTTACGTCAATATTGCAGATCTATATCAAATTTGGATTCAATCAATCGGTTAACAGGAAGAGGTGCAAGGTGCACACTGATTCTCTCAACTATACTAGGGAGCTAAACATAAAACGAGCAAATATGTGCACATTTGCGAGAAAGTCGAGGGGAGAATCGCTTTTTTTCCCTAGCGAGTATTGGTTCCTCGTATTCAACGTCTTTAACTTTTTTAGATTGGAAACTGTATATAAATGTGAACACGATAACTCAAAAACATAACAAGCAAGGTAAATGAAATTTGGTATGGAGTCTTGAAACCAAAATTACAGATCTATAGTATATCAAATTAGGACTTAGTTAGTTGACAGGAAGAGGTGTAAAGAAGGTTAACAGGAAGAGGCGATTCTCTTAAATAAGCCACGAAGCTAAACACAAAAGCGCCAAATTGTGTACACTAACTAGAAAGTCGAGGTGAGAACACAGTTGGGTTTTTTTCTAGCGAGTATTGGTTACTCGTATTCAACGTCTTTAACTTTTTTAAAATAGGAAACTGCATGTAAATGTGAACACGATAACTCAAAAACATAACAAGCTAGGTAATTGAAATTTGGTATGGAGTCTTGAATCCAAAATTACAGATCTATAGTATATCAAATTAGGACTCAGTCAGTCGACAGGAAGAGGAGTAAAGAAGGTCAACAGGAAGAGGCGATTCTCTTAAATAAGCCACGAAGCTAAACGCAAAAGCGCCAAATTATGTACACTAACTAGAAAGTCGAGGTGAGAACACAGTTGGTTTTTTTCCTAGCGAGTATTGTAAACTGCATATTCGTTTTGTTTCCTAAGAAGCGGAGCTTTAGAAAGTCAACAACAGAGGCTTTATTTTCTTATTACCTGAATGAGATCTTTCCCCTCAATTTTCTTCATTTGCATAAGAATTTACACCTTATTTATTCCTGTCTAAAGTGGAGGACCACCGCTTTTGAGAGCATTTTTTCATGACGAAAATAACGCAATTTCCTCTCGCTTCTGAGTTATTGATGACCTAAGCAAAAGCCGTTAGATTATTCCTGCTGTCTCAGTTACCGCAATATCGGCATTATTTAAGGCCTGCATATCCTAAGGCAGTATTTCTGGATAATTGAGTTGAAAGAAATGTTTTGTTAGGTGGTAGTTTCGTATATGCAGCTTATGAATGAAATTATCCCACTAATGTTTTCTTCTGAACTTGCTTTTTGAATTAAAAGTCTGCGAGAAAATCATATTAACTGTTTTAAGCAAATTTTTTGAAAGAAAGCTCTATTGAGAATTTCTTATTCCCCATCATTATATCCGATTACTAGAATCCTTTGATT
>BGPR01000269.1:528234-773374 GCA_013235015.1 Araneus ventricosus | reverse complement strand
GGTATTGGACTTTGAAAAGTGGTTAGATGTCGCAGGATACCAGCTAGAAAGCTATTAGAGGGTATTGGACTTTGAAAAGTGGTTAGATGTCCTAGGACACCAGCTAGTCCTTGATACCTTTCATTCTCGAAGCGTAATACCAATATGAAGTTTCTAGAGATTTCATGCAGCAATTTTGACAAACTGAGATAACAAGATATTTAATTGCAGGCCACTTTTAAGAGAGTTGGTTTCAGTATTTCGCCTATAAAAAAGTCGAAAATTAAAATTTTGAGAAACCAATTCAACACATTATAAATAATATATAATGAAACAATCGGTCATTTTTTAGATTATAAAGCAACGTAATAAAAAGCATAATTTGAAATTTGTAAAAGGTAATTAATTAGGAATATTGTTCAGATAATGTTTCAAAATTTAAACGATACTTCATTTTAATTTGAACAAGTTCGAGTGTACTGCCTTTGTAAATTAGATGAAAGCGCAAAATTAAGTTCCTCTGAGAATACAGCAAAAAATCTCGAGGTCCCTAGGCAGTTGCCTGCTTAGCCTATTTAATATTTGCCCCGGCGTTAAAGTAGGACTTCTTAAAGGAAATTGATTTACATGCATATACTCCTCTTTTGGAAGACCCTCGAAAATCTCCACACAGACCACAGCGTCGCACTCGTTGGACAGCTGCCTACTAATTTGGTATGTGATGCTAGTTAACACAAAGGTTAGAATGCGTTCTCTTTAAATATAAAAATTACTAGCTGCTATACTTTTTTTTCTTTTCCATGCTTTTACCTGTGGCTGTTTTTCACACAGGTGCTAGAGATGCTCGCCTCATGCATCGAAATCCTGGAGGGCCTGAAAATCTATTCGACGTACATCGCAGTGTTAAACCGAGGGCAAATTTTCT
Organism: Araneus ventricosus; assembly: GCA_013235015.1. Lineage (NCBI taxonomy): Eukaryota > Metazoa > Arthropoda > Arachnida > Araneae > Araneidae > Araneus > Araneus ventricosus. The sequence goes on along the minus strand of BGPR01000269.1, from coordinate 772,470 downwards.
ACTGTGGGTTGGGAGAGGAGTTTGAAAACAATTTTGTGCCTGTGGCCTCATATTGTCAAAATCCGCCACTGGGCTTTACAAAACTCAAATTCAACAGCTTATAATTGAATTCCAATTTAAACATTGCAGACAAGTAAAAGTTCCTTCCCTTAAAAATATAAGCTTCTAAAGCATTCTTAGCGTTATTCCCATTTTCTTTAATAAAAGAATCCGAAGTTTTGATCTAACATCCCGCTTTACTTAAGTATCATTATTCCCAATCCTCAATACCTCACACCAGAATCAGAATATCTCTTTTGGGTGCAGCATTCACCCAAGCCAGCCCTTCGACGCACACATCTTAATTAAACCGTTACATTTTCATTAGCCATCTCAGACAAAGAACGGCTTTTCTAATCACCTAACCGAAACAATAGACCCCACTCTCGCTTTCGCCGACCAATGGGGAGGGGCCAGTGGGGCGACCCCTGTCGGCTGGTCCGGGAACATTCCTACAGTCGGCTTCACCGCTGCAGTGGAGCCACATATCTAGGGGCGCGTCCTCCACTGAGCGGAAGAGCCCCTTTAGCGATGCTCACCCTCCCATACAGGATTTTACTGTCGTCTGTTTCCCGTTCTCTTCCATAGGCATCTAGCCATGTATCCCTAAAAAGTAGCGGCATCTTTTGATCTCATCCGTTTTGTGATGTTCGGTTTCGCTTCGTTGTTGGCCACGTCGTTGCTATGGAGTTGCTGCTTCGGCGTGGCTTCTCCCCAACCCTCGTTTGGGCACCAGATATCCCCCAGTGAGTATCAAACGATTATCTCTGATTTTGTATGTGTGTTTATTTATGTCCATTGTAATACTCTTTGTTACTGATTGTTTCTGAATAGCACCGACGGCAAACGAAGTTCAGAGGATTAAAAAAAATATTACTTAATAATGAAACTGTTTACAATCAGAAATAAAATGAAACTTCTTTAATGAGAAATTAGTGATACCAAATATGCTAAAAATTTGATATTAAGAGGAGATGAAATTTTGGGATAAAAAGAGACCAGAGTCTAGGTTTTTTGAGTTACCAAATGAATGATTTAAAACTTTCAGATTTAGTGAATTGCTTTTGATAAGATATGAAAGTAGTAATAAATAGAAAAATGTTCATATTACGATGTCAAATGCTTCACTGAATTACAGTTTTAACGTGAATACACTAAATTAATTAATTTAATGTGAATACACTTTATTAATATGTCTGGATAGCACTCAGCTGAATCGGCGGCAAACGAAGTTAAGAGGATTTAAAAGAAAAAATATTACTCACTGATGAAAGTTTTCAGTCCGAAATAAAATGAAACTTCTTAAATGAGAAATTAGTGATGTCAACTATGCTTAAAAAGTGGAGTTAAGTAGAGGAGAAACTTTGGGATAAAAAGAGATCAGATTATAGGTTTTTTTTGAGTTACAAATGTGTGGCTTAAAACTTTCAGATCGAAAGAATTGTTTTTGATAGGGTATGAAAGTAGTTACAAATAGAAAAATGTTCGTATTACGATGCAAAATGTTTTATTGATTTGCTATTTTAATTTGAATATCCTTTATTAATAGTTTTTTTCCCACGGTAATCTTGTCTCAAGTCATGCCAAATGCTTCACTGAATTATTTTGTTAATTTGAATACGCTTTATTAAAAGTTTTTCCACGTTAAGCTTGTCTTAAGTCACTCAATTGCGTTTATGTGCTATTGATGTGTTTGTTGAGTTGTAAGTAATCATGCAACAATAGAATAAATACAAAACAGGAAACAATAGAACAGATCCTTACCAAAAAGCATTGTCTTTATTTTTTTTGAAGAGTTTTACTATAACATTTGGGAGATGAGCAGGGAAATAACATAACTGTTTCCTGATTTCATCTCTAATTCTTTTAGTTTTAACTTTTATTAATTTATTTTTTGTGTCATCAACTTGTTTGAGAATTTTCCCTATTATTAAAAGTTCGGAAATCTTAAGGTCTGTACATTAATATGCTTTTCAATCTGATATTGAGAGACTTACCGCGAATACATCATTGTAACAGCGGATTAGGCTTGGTTTAAAAAGTGTTTGTCAAGAAAACTGAACGAACGATTTCATAAAGAATTATTTGAATACTTCTTAAAATATAGTTCTAATGGATAAAGACGAAGTGATAATATAAAAATCAGCAAATGATAAGAGATTTTTAGAGACATGTCTATTAATACAATGCGAAATCGACTCATATTTTTAGCCTCAATATTTTGAGATATTTTATTCATCAATATTTTCGTCCTTAACTCATTAATGCCCAAGTCGCATTTTTTCAATATTTTGCATACTAATATTATATGACGTGAAATCAACTGGAAAATTATTTTTAAAAAAATCCTGCCTGAAAAATTTATGTGTTAACGCCTTCTTAAGCCTAGCATCCGTATTTAGGCAAAATCCTATTAATGCCAAAAAATAAATAAAAAAAATAGAATTAATCTAAAATTATGTGAAATTCCAAAAATAAACTTATTCTTACAATTGCATTTACTGACATATTTGCTAAATGCAAATAAATTAATTCATAAATGATTAAGCAAACTTAACCTTTCCTACTTCACATTGCAAAAAGCTGCTTTCGAGCCCGACTTGAAAATAAAAAGGCTATATTATCAACCGAGCGCTTGATATGTTTTACCATCGATTGAATATAAAAGAAACAAACACTTAAAAATACTTTATTGAAAAATTTATGTGAAAGAAAAATTTACTGTGAGCTTATGATGTATTTGAAGAAGCGTCCTATAAAGCTGGGCATTAATGGGTTAAAGTTTAGACAGGCTTGACTTAAATTTTCTATTGTAAGGACGGATTTCTAAACCAATATGTATTCTTGATGGGGTAGTTCATAACTTGCGCGACTAGTAAAACAATAAATTTTGCATTTCCTAATATTTCATTTGATATTTCTACACTGTACACTATATTATTAAGAGTTTTTTTCTCTTCAACAATTTTACCAAAAAAATGGTTCCTGTTTCCTTTTTCACAAACAAGGCTTCGTCAATAACATTTTGCATCGCACTAGCCAGCTTGATGAATGGTTCGGAATTTTGAATAAACTTTCTCTTTGAATTATGGAATACTGAGGGAATTATTGTTAAGAGCATAATCTTAAAAAAAAATTGGTGTCAAACGTCAAAAGTAATTCGCCTATGTTAGTATATTAGGGTATCGTGTCAGAACGATGAACCATTGGCACCGAAAGTTGACTTCAACAATTTTGATTCTATCATTTAAGAAGAATTTTTCCACCAAGATTTTTCAAATTTTCAGTTCCTTTCAATTGGATTCATATTAAGGTTAAAACTATTGTTTAAATAGAATCACAACATTGATTCAACAAAATGAATGAAGAAGAAACTTTTGTTTCTCTGATCATATTATTCATTGTATTAACTTTTTTAAACCACCATACAAGTTTTCAGTCAAACAGAGAAATCAGGGTAAGTTGGATATATAAGTGGGTCATTTCCAATCCCAATGGAAAAAATATTTTCCATTAATGCAACAGACATGAATTGATATAATCCTTTATAAATCATGTCTTATTGAAAGAGAGGAAGAATATAGCAAATTAATCTTGCATAAGGATATTAGCTACTCTTCCCAACGAATATTTTATACAAAGTCTGATATCAGATCAAAGTCAATATCAGAAAATCAAGCATTTCTCTTGACTTCTCTTTAAAAATATTTAATCAAAATTTGAAAACTAGCTTTAATTTAATTAAAAAAAGTTTTTGTTTTATTTAGATTTTGATGATCACATCATGATTTCTGTGTGGAGCACAGCGTTTTATTAAAAGTATCTTATATTTAACGTTTTGTCGAAAGGAAACTAAGGACAAATTGACTTATAAATAGAAAATAACCCTCTGTTACTGAGAATTTTAATCTTTAATATGATAACGAAAAATGCATACTTCCTATTTAGCTGATGTGATGAGCCGACAATACAAGATTGTACTTTTATCTAGCTTTTGAAATATATTTATGTGCGTTAATAAAATTAAAGTCATGATATACTTTCAAAAAATTTCCAAAAGAAAAATAATTGCCTTTAGCTAGTATACCAGCTGCTACATACTTTCCGGTATTTCGATACAAATTTCACATAGAAAGGGAAGTATGAGTATTATCATGAAAGTTAAGAGTTCCATCGATTCCCATGATTGATTTAAATAGTTATGGAAAACATTTACCTATTTATGCAATAGGATACTTAATCAAAAATGTAACCAATGTTTTTTTTATATAAAAGTTTTGTAATAGAGTAAAAGCAGTTCAAAATAGATGGTTTCACAATTTAAAAGAAAATCTCTTCTTTTGAAACAAGAGTTTGTCCTCCTCCGCCAGTCATTCGACATCCATTCAATTCCTCTAAGTCAGAGGTTCCCAACCTGTGGTAGGCGTACCCCTGGGAACGTGAAATCAAAGTTGGTAATGGCGGAAACAAGAAAACATAGGGGTTAAAAGTTACATAATTGTGTTTCCCCGAGTTCGTGTGAAAAGTGAAAGTTGTACAAGTCCTAAAGCCCTCTCTAAATAAGAAAAAAAGAGAGAAAAAGGAAACCTGAGAATCGATTGATATTTGGTTTTCACAGCTCCAGACATAACGTTATATCTGACTTAATTTGAACTCAGTTTTATAAAACTCAACTCCATGAGTCAAGCTCGAGGATCGCATTGAAATTTTCTTCCACTTTAATAGTTGATTATTACGAAGTGTAATTTTTAGCTATCCTTAAGAGTTAATGTGAGATTATCACAATACAGGTTTCATTTGTTTTGGCGTTGAACTAATACCATTGTAAAAATGGAATAAAACGTAAAATCAAAAATGTCTTGCAAACGTTATTAACACGAGTCATTTGACTCTTTAGTTAACCTAAGTCCTTAGCGTTATTAATGAAAACTTCTTTGCATTAACGGTTGGTTGGGGAGGGGCATGCCAGTAGGAGGTACGCGATAATAAAATGACTAATTAAGGGGCACACGAAGAAAAAAAGTTTGGGAACCTCTGCTCTAAGTCAATAGTCATCCAATTAAAAATATCGTCATCCAATCAGTTCCTCTAACCAATTGCCATCAAATAAATTCCTCTAAATCAATTGCCATCACTGTCCTTGTTCCCCCAAAATATGGGCGCTGCAATCGTTATTTCTTAAATAATGCTGTGTCTGGACTTCGAAGTTAAAGGTTCAATGATTTAATTGAACTTCATCATAGATTTTTCAGTTGCTCATTGAATCTAATTGTAATTAAATCCTTTATGACGTTGATACAATGTGGGAGTTAATAGGCTGAAAGCACAGGTGATGACACAGTCGTCAGATCGAAATTAGAAACAACTTCTTCAGGAGGTCATGCTGTAAATTCAAACCGGGATATCATTTTAACTTATTGAAATGATTATGTCAATTGAGTAAACAAGTATGCATAAAAAAAAAGCAAAAGGCTTCAAGGTTACACAAACTGTCAGTAGCAAAAGAAGGTAACAAATTAAGTAAGCAATTGACTGTATTAACTCGGAGACTTCAAGGACTTATAAAATTTTGAGGTTCATGGAAATTTCGAAAGTATATACCGCAATTATTTTTTCCAGCAATATTTAATAAAAATAAGAGCTAATATTGTTTTGATTTAAAATTTTTAATTAAAATTATAATCTCGTATAATGGATGGATAATCAGCAGAGGGTTTATTTCGTCGCGTATTTAATGCCGAATTGAAAATCGAAATCGTGATCAGTTCTAAAAGTGTGAACAAATCAGAAACAAATTTATTTTATGCATAGAAATTGTATGAACACTAAAGAACTGGGAAAATTAATTTTTGATTTATAGTTAATCAATAAGTGTAAATCTTGTTTTCTTGTGGAAATATAATCGTGAAATCCTGAAAAGAAATGAAATGAAAGTGGTTTGTTGAAAAAAGTTTTTTTTCTATACTATTTTCTTGCATATGCACTATGCCGTCAGGAAGGAAAGTGCTGTTTTTATTAAAGGAAATTATAACTTCTCTTATTCCAATAAAGGAAATTATAACTTCTCTTATCCCAATAAAGGAAATTATAACTTCTCTTTTTCCAATAAAGGAAATTATAACTTCTCTTATTCCAATAAAGGAAATTATCTGTAAATGTATGCTTAGCTCGTAAAACCATTAAAACTAACCAACCAATATAAGTTGAACTGCTTTTTCCATTATTCTTCACCCTGTTTTTTCATGTTTGTTACAGAATCTAAAGGTTAACATCAATTAATATTTTTAAGGCTGGAGTTTAAATGTATAAAGTGATAAAGGAAGAAAAAATCTGATGCATTTTAGAGGAAATATTTCTCATAGCAAGTTATATAAAACTTCTCGAAAAAGAATACATTTGTAGGAAAATAATTGCAGTAAGATTGATATTTCATAATTCTGAATAAGCAGATGATTTACTTTTATTATAAATATCAGGTTATATTTAAAACAAAACTGATTGTTTTATGCAGCTAATTTGATTTCCAATCATTGCGTTATTTAAATGATTTCATTGCATGAATATATTTTCTCGTATCTCAAGATTAAATTAAGGAACAGAGTTGGCTTTGTTCCAAAATTATGAAAAGGAATATGATAAGAGTAAAATTTTATTTGCTTTAGTTTCAAACGCAAATTTTTCTTTTCACAGCAAAAAAATTATTTTTTATCTTCTTCTGAGGATAGAAAAAGTACTTATTTAATTAAAGTCAAATTTCAAATTTTCGATTTCAAATTTTTTTTGCATAAATTAGTGAAAAAAATCCCTGTTTTTGCTTAAAGTTATGTACAATGTTACATTCATATATAGTTTTTTATTTACAATGTAATATATCATTGTTTATGGTTAATGAAATATATGTTGCAATTTTTTACATTTATCTAGTCTCTGTATTAACCCTTTGCACTCCTCTGTCAAGTGTGCCTCGACATTCTGAATGATGGATCTTTTTCACATTCTTGTTGGATAGTGCTTATTACAAAAGCCATATAATAGCAGAAACACACAGATTAATTTTTAGGAATTGAAACAAATTAATAACAATATTTTTCAGCTTCCTAAAGCGCCAAATCAATAACGACATTATCAATACATAGCTCACTCCTCCACGTAACAGGCTTTTAAAAGGCACATAATAAATAAACAAAATAATAAAAGAAATTCAAACATGGATTGATTAGGAATCGCCGTTATATTAAGAAATCCATAGTGCGTAAAAATGCAACTCATAAAGTCTGATGAATTTAATGCTTAAAAAACCCCCGGTGAATTCAGAAGGAAACAGCAATAGACCTTAAGTTTGTGGACTTCATTTTCTGCAACATATTTTAGAGAAGCATACTTTCCATTTTTTATAAAACGCTTGGTTTTGTCAGAAATTACAGGTTTAATATGTACGTATTTTGTCTATTTAAGAGCAACATAATGTCATTTATATGAACTTATTAAACATAATTATAGAATTTTAATAATAGTTTGTTCTATATAAATTCTATCCAAGAAGGCATAAGCTGTTATTTATATAAGATTTTCTTCAAAACTGTCTGTTGAATATAACGGTAAAGTTAGAGAAAACAAGTTAACACTGGATCACTAGCCTGTTGAGTGTTGATGCCTGTCTATCCTTCCTTCCCGTTTCATTTCTCCTTTTTGCCAATTTTTCTAATCCCTTATCAAAGTCTTTTTTATATCAGTTCCAGAAATTTGTGCATAATTTCGAACTTTGAGTAGAAGTGCTTTTAACTTTTAGTTTGTATTGCGGTTAAGAGAAATGGCTTCCAGAGGTGTGTGTGTGCTAATTCATCAGATTGTTTCCACTACATTTGTGGTAGAGAAAGTCTTGGGTCCCATGCGAAGTTTGTTCCACTTATATTGGAGAATTAAGACAATGGTTTCACGATAAAAAATCAAACTTTTCGGTTTGGTATACCAATGTATTTGAAAAGAGCTTAAAAATCATACTGATGACTGCTATTTTTGTATATGCAATGTGAAAGGTTTCAATCTAGAGAGCAAAAAGGATATATTTTATCCTAACATCCCAACTGCCAGACTCCCTGTCCCTCATGGACCTGGTATAGTGGTTCCGCGCCCTTCCGATATGTTAGAAAATTCTGCTTCGTATAAAATTTGGCTGGATAAAACAATTTGTTACGGCAATCCCAAAGGAACTAGAATGTTTCAAATACCTTTGTAAGAGTAAAACTGAAGGAGAATGAAAAGTTTGAGCTCAAAATGGAAACAAACGAGAGGAAAAGAAGAAATCTTTGAAACTAGTAGCAACTAGCTTTATTGAAAACCAAAGAGACCCAAACTAGATATCTATTGTAGAAGAAATATTAGCAAATTTTAAGCTATTAGGGTGTAATATGAGCTTAAAAGTTAATTTTCTCCATTCACACCTGGACTATTTCCCAGGAAATCTAGATCTAGTCATTGAGGAACAAGGTGAAAAATTTATCTTAGACATAAATGAAACGGAAAGACGATATCAAGGAAGGTGGAATATCAGCATGATAGCCGTCTGTTGCTGGCTGTTGAAAAGAGACGATTCCCGGCAAGTTCAGCAGAAGAAAAGCGAATAAAGAAGTTTTGAGAAAAAGAGAAAACTCTACTATAAGGATCTGTAAGTTTTTTTTATAAACTCATTGATCATTTAAATCGTAACAGAGCTAGGATATAAAAGTAAAATTTGTATTTATGAAGAGATAAAAATAAAAATAAATATGCCAAAATATTCTTATTTGAGATATTTCCTCCAAAATATGAAATAGTTTTGTAAAAAATCCTTATGTGATAGAAAAAATGGATTTCATATTTGAAAACAGCACTGAAAATAATGTAAAAATCAGTTGTCTAAACTAGAACAATTTTCAAAAAGCATTTTTTGAAGGCCTGTGAATTAGTCTGTGAATAGATGCTTGGGAGTAAAGTATTGAATAAGTAATAGTTCAGGTTATTTAAATGGAATTAAACGAATTCCTTTTACCTCTGACCTTAATTAATCCTAAATAATCGTTGTTATTGCGAAAAACAATGAATAACTTCTAGATAAGATCTCTTCTGGGCATATTCAAATCTAATCAGATGATAAATATTGTCCCAAGATAACGTTCGCAATCGAGACACGAAATATGCCTTAAAACATAATAATCTTTCGTTAATCTCTTTATATATATATATATATATATATATATATATATATATATATATAAAGCGAGATTACATGAGGAGACTTAAATTTAAAGGAAGAGATTTAAAGACCTAGGAGAAATTTCGCTTAACAGTCTCTGCATGAAGCGAAATCAATATCACAACTGTAGGCGTTAATTAAAGTGCAAAGAGAAATCAAGCTCTCATTTGAAAACCTGCTCTCTTGCATTATGGGACATCCCCTTAACTTTTCAAAATGAGCCAGACACAAAACGTAGAAACGAATTTCTATATAAACAAAACTCTGAAATTGGTTGAAGGAAATTCCAGGTTAGCGTCTGCCACTCTGAATTTTTGTAAGCATTTAATTTGGAACAGAAGTTGATTACCATGTTGTGCACATCCATCTGTTAACTTTAAAAAATCTACTATATCGTGAAATCCATAGTGACAATCGAATTGGAATTTGTCTCTGCAAATTATGTCTTGCAAACAGTACAAAAATAACCAAAGATAATTTCTTTTCCAAATTGTATATTTCCTATCTAAGAATTTTTTTTGTAAATATAAGTGAACGCGCTGAAACTTTCCTCATAATGTGAACGGTTAAAGGATATATATGAAAGCAAAAACTTTCAAATAGATTATTTTTGGAAAACTATTTAATTAACTCAACTACTTTTATTATTACTGCTGTTTATTAATATAATGTACATTATCAAATTATTATCATTTTATACCAATTAGATGATTATAATGTACATTATCATTTTATCATCAAATTAAACCAATTACACGCAGCTCCAAACTCCAAAACTTTCAACCCGAAATTCAAAATTTGAGATACAGTTGTTTTTGCAAAACATCACAGAAAAAGTTCTATTGCAACATTTTCCCAATCACTGCATTAGGCCTCGGTGGCAGAATTTCAGCTTCTGCACTGGATCGTAGCGGGTTTGAGATCCGATTCCACCAAAATTCTGATTCACGTTAAATCAACACCTCTGTATTTAGGAGGTGTTTGTGTTGTGTTGTTGTTGATGATCCCCGAAGATCAGCAGAGCTACAGGGTGTCCAACAAAGGACTCCCTCATTTTAAAATTAAATAACTCGGCAACGGAGATCGATAGAAGAACGAAACCAGTGATATGCTTAGTCTGAAAGCCGTAAAAATCTGATACAAAAGTTTCAAAATTAGTTATAAATGTTGCCGACAGGTGGCGCTGCAGGTTGTAATAGCTATTCAGAGTCCGATAAGAAATCTATAAACTGTCCTTGGCAAGCACGAAAAATGCCTAATTTGAATCGATTGTGATGTGATTGCAACGATTACTTGCAAATGACAGTTTATAGCTTTCTTCTCGAAATCTGAACTGTGATTACAACGTACAGCGCCACCTGTCGGCAACATTTATAACTAATTTTGAAACTTTTGTATCAGATTTTTACGGCTTTCAGACTAAGCATATCACTGGTTTCGTTCTTCTATCGATCTCCGTTGCCGAGTTATTTAATTTTAAAATGAGGGAGTCCTTTGTTGGACACCCTGTATATCAGATCCATGAGCCTGTGCACCCTAAAGAAATCCAAAGTCAATAGACGATTAGAAACAAGATTCTGTTTGGAAAGCCCCAGGCATGTAAGAATATGATCAGGTGTGGCCTGTTCTGCAGTACATTTTGGGCAGATCTCAAAACACTTAGAATTATCAGAGAAAGTCAAACTTCTGATATGCCCACTAAGGAAGCGAGCAAGAGTTGTTTGGTTGGGTCTGCTGCAGTCAATTGATAGACAGCCACCTGGTCGAGAACCCTGATACCAGTGATGCACCGGTGGAATGAGCCAGATAGTTTTATTCCTGCTTTTAGCTCTAGAGAACAGCTCCAAGTAGGTGAGAGGTGGAGAAGGCACTGAAGCATCATCAGCACCTGCTTTAGCAAGTGCATCTGCAATCTCGTTACCTTGGATGCTGACATGAGAAGGAATCAACTGCAGGTGAATCCGGTAAGATACTGAGAGACTTTTAAGTTTGTTAAGAATATTCATTCCTGTATTATCTCTTACTCTATGCCAATTGGCCAAATGTTGGATAGAACTTCTGCCATCTGTAAGTATCCAAATTTCATTACTGCAAGAGAATGATGAGAGAGGTGTTTATTAAATCTACCGAGGTCAAACAACCTCTCTCTGGTTGAGCACCTAAGTTAGGAGAGAGGGGTGGATATCAGCTCAGGTATCATTTTGGCCATCCGATCGTGGTTCAATGTTAAGAATTTCATGCTAAAATAATCACTGCATAACTTCAAAACGGGACGTTTAACTAAATTAATAATGCATTATGAGAAGCGAGTTGTGCAATGGATTGGAGTTTGTCAAATTTTACACTGTATGCAACAGGCATAGGTGCCCAGTTTTCGATTCGTCATTGGTAGTAAATTCTGTTCAGTTTAAACCGTCTGCACCATTTATAACACGTAGACCGGTTATAGAAACCAGCTTCAAAATTTTGCTGCAACATCTAAAATGTTTTAGTAAAGAATCTGCTGATAGTAAGCAAAATATCACAATGCTCAGCCATTTTCGAAATATAAAATATCTCCAAGCATAGAAAATGCTGGTTCCCTCTTCCAATCATAAAACAGCGACAAAATGAAGCTTTGTCGAAAAATGTGTCTGTACGAGCTCAAGGTTAATTCTACGTAATGTCATTTCAGTGGGGTGGTAGCCTTTAGGTTGCAGTGGGCTCTAATTTAAAAGATTGCTTTCTTTTTGGACAGATCTCGTTGATTTAGGTACCGTGTTAGGTTCCTAATTGGATTACTGCGTCTAGTTATAACTAAAAGTGGGTCATTACTCTGCCCAAACCTACCACATGGCAAGCACTCCAAATGCACCGATAGCTTGAAAATTTTACATTTTTCTTATTTGTTGTCCACGTATGTTCGATAAATACATTTATTCTCTGAAATAAAACACTCGAGAATAAAAATTTTTAGTTCTGAGTCAGCGAAATATGATATGTTCACGTACAAAATGTGAACTATTTTCATGCATAAATTTCGATTCTTTTTGGAACATTCTACGAATATTTATCGAATTGTGAAGGCAGAAATATAAAATCCCGAATTTCCGAAAATACTTTATGTATGTCACAAACATTTTTTCGACATTCCCAAGAGAAAGAGACGGAATAAAAATTCTTCGAAGTTAGTTTATTAGATTTGGAAAAGAGCAATGGAACGCTGTTTACGATTGATCTTAAAATCAAAGATTAAGTAATCCAATAACTCGTCGCTGGGAATATTTTTCTTCTAAAGAATTGCGATTGCTAACTCGATTTGAAATACTTTAATTCTTAAAATGGATTATTTTTCATGTAATACCTTGAGAAAAGAATTAAAATTTATATTGATATTTATGGAAAACACTTAGACGCTTCCTTAGTTTCCGAAAAATAAAAATTTAATTTTAGGTTTGAATCAGTTTTGTTCACAATGTGTTTAAAAATTGTATTAGATAAATATAACGTGAGAGGTTCAGTATATTTAAATAAAAGAACTTTATTCTATAACAATTTTCAGGGTTTAATTTTTTATTTTAAAATTAAACTAATATGAATTTTATGTTTTAAAACTACTTAAATAAAAATATTGACTTAGTTGAGTAGTAGTGATTAAAATTTAAAAACGTTTTCAAATGTTTGTAGCTTTCAGTTCAAGAGATCATACATTTTAAATATAAATAAGTTATTTTTAAGTACATAAGCTATAGAATGACGTATGATTATTTAACACTTATTCTTACTCAAAATTAAAAGCCCTTTTCAATGCATATGTCGCGAGTTTTCAGATGATGTACTAAAATAAGTAAACGAAACTCAAATTTAGTTGATTTCATTAATAAATTGTGTTAAAGGTCTCAAAGCAACCAATAAAATTTGTGAAAGTTTTAAATTCATTCTCTAAATTGTCTTCGTTATTAATCTTAACCACACTAGTTGGGAAAAATGAAACATAAGAAAAAATTTTAGTTACAATTTGAAATTCTTAAGATGTATGTAATCAATAATTCTTTTCCCAAGGATGTCAATCTAGGCTTTATGAAATTATATATGTAAAGGAAAACTGCTTTCACATTGTCTACTTGAACTTCACATGAATACTTTATTAAATGAAACAAACACATCTAGAATATTTTTTTATTAAAAAAATAGTTAGTTCTGTATAGGAAGGTAGAAAAACTTCAATATTTTCATCAAAACGCAGTTTTCTAATATTTGCTACCGTTAAAGAGCACAACTCAACTTCAGTGTATAAAAAATATGTTTAACAGACTGTTATTTCATAAAATACTAGTTGTTTCCTGAAATAACAGATGGAATTAGTTTAAATGTCTTATAAATTATAATTCCCTACATAAACTATTTAAACTATGAAATAACCAGTTATTCTATAAATTTATTAATGATCGACTGTTATATTGTAAAATAACAATACAATTTAACGGTATTACGTAACATTTAGAATTTTATTTATAAAGATACAAAGACACAATTATGTCAATTGATAAAACAAGGATTACTTAAATGTCACTTAGAACTGCGCAGAACATTCTTTTTAAAACAAGGGTATCTTTTTAGTTCTCAAGTTATTTATTTCAAGAACATTTTTTGCTGCTATCTGTATATACTCACGGCCGTATTAAACCCTCTAGGGGCCATTAGGCAGTGTAAGTCTTCCCTTTTCCCTCCCCAACCTAAATTTATTCGTTGATTTTTATTTTAATCTCTATATAAGAAGTTTTAAGTAGTAAATTTTGACGAGCCGAAATAGTAAGCAATTTAATTGCGGATTACTTTCAAGAAAGTTGATTTCAGCAAACCGTGTATAACAAAATGCAAAATTAAAATTTATGAATAATTTTATACAAAATATTGAAAAAATAAAAAAGACAAAACTTTTTTAACACAATCCAAAAACTATTTAATTATAGAATCAGTTTTTAAAATTAGAAAGCAACATTTTTTTTAAAAAAATTATAAAACAAAATATAAAACTTGCAAAGCGTAATTAATTAGGAATGTTGTTAGAATAATGTTCCAAAATTTAAGCCAGACTTAATTTTAATTTTAATAAATGCGAGTGCATGGCCTTTCTAAATTAAATGAAAACACAAAATTAAATTCTTCTCAAAGTATCTCAATTTAAAAAAAAAAAAAAACCGGGGCCCCCCTGAAGTTGCGGGGCCCATAGGCAGTTATCTACTCTGCCTACCTAATAATCTGGCCCTGTCTATACCTTGAGCTGCCCGCGAATGAGCGGGCGATATTCGACACTTCTTCAATCTGAGCTGGTTTTTGTAAAAATGTAATAAAATAGAACAGAGAATATAACTGTTTTATGACGCCGTTTGCTGTTCCAAATTGTAATTACCTTCTGCAGGACAACAGCTTAAATAGTTTTGTCGTCTTCACTTAGATACGGACTATAACCCCGACAATGGCTACAGAATGAGATTTTACTTTAATTTAAACGTTGTTTAGCCTTTTCTTTCTTGATTTTCTTTAATTCTTTTCTCCCATTCTTTTCTTTTCTTCTTGACACTCGGTTCATTAAAATTTAATTTTCATATATTTAGCATAATTTTATAATATAAATACATATTTAGCATAATTTTTATACAATATCTGTTACACTGGCGCCAACAGTTGTGCAACACAATGCCAGTGGAAGGAATCATACATTTTATTTTACTCTTAAACAGAGTGTAGTTCGTTATTCCATGAAATAATTAGCTAAACCATAGAACACAAGTATATATTACGCTTTTACTGGTTTCATCAGTTGTTTCATGTAATAGACAGAACAAGACATATTTAACGAGAAAATGGATCTTAAGTTTTAACGGTGATATTTGCAAGAAGAGAATCATAGGACTGGCATGAGATGATTATTGTTTGGCGCTATATATCACATGTGTTTAGTACTATATCTGTTTCGGGAGTGAATTCCTAAAATATTTTTCAAAATATCAGTTATATGCAAGATTAATATGCTTGTAAAATTTTGGAACGTAAGCGTATGCAAATAAATAACATCTTCATTGTAAGCTCACATTGGACCCAGTATAGTATATCTGAATCCTAAGAATGATAGGGTGTGGGATTAGTGATCCAAAATAATTTAGATTAATTTTCAATGAGTTGATCAGCTTTATTGTGATTTTAAGATAATTAGAATCATTTCGTTAATTCTTTAATTCTTTCATAAAGTCCTAAATAGTATTTCGACTTTTTAGTGGATTTCGTAGATTTACAGATGTATGGATATAAGTAGGACACTCAATTAAATGACGAAAACATTAACTGCAGTTATTCGCGAATAGCTAAATCAACATTGCGAATAACACACAATGCTTTTGAATACCAGAAGATTATAGAAAGTAATTAGAATCATTTAAAGATTAGAAAAAAAGCCCACGAGAGTCAAAAACAGCAGCAACATAATTCGCGATATCGCTTACCATCCAGGAATTCTCCCAGAAACTTTTATTTTTTCTGATGGTTGTCCAATTTGGAGCTAACCGAACTTCAATATTTATATGGATTTAAAAGATTTTATAACACTGAAGAACTATATACATGACTTCTTAACAAAGCCTAGAAACTTGCTTCGGTCCCATATTTAAAGAAAATCAAATACTATCTGTTTGGCAACATTTTTGGTCAAAAATTTAGCCACCATTTTATTTTATGCGCGGTAACTCTAAAAAAGTTTTTCTGATCCTGTAAAAGCAATGTAGTCACAAAGATGATTTCACAATGTCTGAAAATATAATTTATATGCGATTAACTGACAAATTAACCATGTATATCAGGAACAACAAACCAGAAAGCAAATCTTCAAAAACTTCTACAAAAATATTTCTGAATTTTAGCTTTTCAATGGGTAGTCAAAGCATTTTGTAGCAATTTCGCCTTCAGGGAAGTATAAAGAAACTTCAAACCTCGCAGCAAAAATGTGATTGATGTTCGCAATCTCTCTGGAGCTGTCTCTATCAAAAATGGGTGGAAGTGATCATTTACCGAAGATACAGGAAATCGATAGCAAAAGACGTGTTTCCCATCCAAAACATAGCCTCAATCGATGTGACGATTTCAGAGAAATTCATCGGTTCAGCAAAATGGAAAGAAAAAGTTCGTCCACTATTTATCTTTCTGATGCCACTGACAGTGTTTTATGAATACAATTCTATTTTTACATGTGGATCTGCCTGCCTACTGCTTGGGCTATCGGAAAAATCTAAAAAGAGCATACGAAAAGAAAGACAGCTAACGTAGAAATATCAATAAGAAAAGCAGATGAAAGGGTGAAATGTATCGATTTTCGTTTTGCGGCCGTTGCAGGGATTATTTCTAGATTTTCATAATGAGGTATAGCTGTAGAGATATTATTCTTCTTCTTATTTTCTTCTTTTTTTGATTGTTCAGTTGCCTGCTGTTGGAAACCAGACAGACCCTTTCTTCATTTGTAGCCAGATAAAAAAACCCAGTTTGATCTGTATATTTAAATGGTTACCGATTCATATTTCTTGCTGTATTTTGAATATTTAAATGGTTACCGATTCATATTTCTTGCTGTACTTTGAATATTTAAATGGTTACCGATCCATATTTTTTTGCTGCATATTCTTATAAAACTTTACTTCATTTGATGTTGTATTTTTCTATCAATATTCTTTTGAAAACTCATTCGATAAAGAAAATTCCCTTTTACCATTGTCAAAAAGAGATTGTATTGCCAGTAGCAAAATATGATGATTTATGGTTAAGGAATTTTCAGTTTTGTTTCGTCCTTGAGAACAAAATAAAGTTTCATACTGCTAATATAGCACCAATATCTAATAATTTTGTGAAATTCTGCAAAGTTTTATAAATACCTGTTTTAATTTGTGTCTGTATAATAATATTAGTGTACTTCATGTTTTATTAGTATATATTTTTATTTTTAGTATACGTTTTTTTTAAGGTTTTAACATGGTACAAAATATTTTTTTCGTTATGTGCCATTTATCACGTTAATGTTTAAATTTAATGCTTTTATAATGCTTAATGGCAATTTAATAATAATGTTTCTAATATTATTCTGCAAGGTAACTATTATGGAAATAGTCAGCAATTGATTTTTTTAACGCATTTGAAAGACTGACGACGAATGTGTTCAGTACAATAACCATCTAGAAGCTTCCAGCGGAACAGGTGCGTAGCTAGAAAGTTTTGATAGAAACGGATCTAACATCCTGCTTTAAATTTAAAATAATTTGGCATTAGTTTGAGAATCATTTGTGAGTTGAAAAGCGAGTTATGACCTCAGGCTTACTGAAGTGAGAGTCCTGAAATCAACGTTGAATTCAGCAAAGTGCAGTAGTGTTAACATTAAGTTTTTTGACTCTATCAATTACTTAGCTATTTTGCTGCTAGGTTTATGAAATGTCTGAAAATATCTATACAACTTCATGTGGTTTCTTTGATAGATAAAACTTGTTATATGATTCCCTTGTTAGTGTTCAAACTAGATATACGTACTTTGAATAATTAAAGACGATATCGGAGAATAATTCTTAAATATGAGTCTCTGAATCTTATTTCAGATGAGGTACCATCTACTACTGGTTACGTCCAAATTTTGTTGCTAGATTTGCCATTTTTTTCTTGTCAAAAATAAAAAGTCAGATTTTCAAAGAATAATGAAACCCATTTCTAATTTTTTTCGAAATTATGGAAGCGTACAAAACTTATTCATTGGTTTTATATTGCATATCCACTTTAATAATGAAATATACCGGTGGTAAGTGGTGTTTTTGACACTATATCGGCATCAAGTCCACATTACAAAATATTGCTGAAGACATATTTTTTTTCTAAGCTATTTTTTGGAATATGAGGCAGGCAGTAATGATTATTTTACATTATTTATTTCTACATTTTTCCATTGTCTACACAAATAACAGTACAAAAACTTTTATATGGGGGAAAGTGGCTTAAAAACGGGTAGCTAAGACTCGGAGACCTGTTGGAGCTAAACTATTCGACAAAGGCCATGTGAAATTGTATTAAAATACGAGGCGTGTCCGGAAAGTAAGTACCGTTTCCTTCTACCGCCACCGCAGCGCTAGTGTCGGAGTTCCGCGCATGTGCACACGTGTCTCTGGTTGATTGTCTGTCCACTGACGCCATTACAGCCAGATTGTGTTGTGTTTACATGTGTTAGTGAGTGTTCAAAATGTTTAAGACGATTGCTGATCCCGCCGACTGTGAAGTACGTTCTGTAATACGGTTTTTGAACAAAAATAATGTTAAGCAAGCTGAAATTCATCGTCAACTTGTAGAGGTTTATGGTGAAAATGTAATGACTGATGGAATGGTTAGAAAGTGGGTTCGACAATTCAATGATGTACTCACCAATGTTTATGACGAAGCACGGAGTAGGCGCCCTTCTGTTGCCAATGTTGGTTTGGCTGCAAAAGTGAATGAGAAAATTCGTGAAAACAGACGGTTCACAATAAGAATGCTTTGTGATGAGTTTCCACAAATTTCAAAAACTGTTTTACATGAGAATGTCACCAATCTCTTAAATTCTCACAAGCGATGACGACGCAAAAAACGGTGTTCAGCAGTGGCTGTCTTCACTGGCGGCATCTTTCTTTGAAGAGGGTATATACAATTTGGTTTCCCGCTATGACAAATGTCTGAACAATGGTGGTAACTATCTAGAAAAATAGTTTCCGAAATGCTCTTTCATTTAAAAGTAAATTTTGTTTTGAGAAAACTTTTTTTATGCGAGTTTTTCTAAAACGGTGCTTACTTTCCGGACACGCCTCGTATTCATTGTTTATCGGAGTACAATATATCATTCCTGAAAAATCATAGTTTCATTACTTTTTTATCAATGAATTTTTTATGAACAAGTCAAACCACCCGGTTTTACTCCACTACTGGAGTAGTGGAGCAGGGTACACATATTAACTCTATGGGAAATTAGGAACACTATATTTTCAGTGTAACATTTTTCAAACATTTTTATTTTAATGACAATTTAAGAATATTAGTTACAAAATTCATATGCAAAACAATTGTCTTCTTTCACCACGCCACTTCAGCTTTCGTGGGTCCAGCTAAGACAGTTTCTACATTGGATGTACCCTTCTCATGTTTTAAAATTAGAAAATGCGTCATTACTATATAAATCATCAACGTCTGATGGGCTTTTTTATCGTCTTCATCGTAAGAATCATCAGCACTGTTTGGGCCGGTCCTACGCCACTTGGGGTATCCGGTTTTATCCAGAATGCAGATTTTAATAAGCAGGAAGTAGAAGCACGCAATTATTGGATTAAATCCGTATTGTTTGATAGGGTATAAATCGTTAGTAAACATATAATAAGCCGGACTAAATATAGTTTTTATAACTGCAATGATTGTTAAATAAGAATAGTTTAAAAACAAATGAATTCACAGAATTGATGTCTTAAAACAATAAACTTTCACAGACTCAGTGAGTTCAACTATGACCATTCTTTTTTCTTGACTAATTGAGTATAATTCAGAATCTGTCCACAAGAAAGGAAAACTAATAGCGCGAAATTCAAGGTACCTCGTTGTACCCTACTCCCCGGTTTTACCCCTCTCTCTCTCTTATATAACTGAATTTTTTCGTAAAAAGGGGAAAAAAAATCGAAAATGGCAACTTAATCTACCACTTTCAATTCCAAACGTGATAGCTGTCCATACAAACGTCAATATAATTTAAAAGAATGTATATCGCTATCTAAACCGAGTTTCCCCAATTTGGAGTTGGTCCCTTTCTGAAATTGATGTGTAAAGGCAGATCGGCTGACTGAAGATGGATGGTGGAAGTAATATATAACGGCAACAAGATGCAAAATCAATGCAAAATGATTTCTTTGCTACAAATTTATGTACTGGTTTTAAGAAACATATCTGTCCAATACTATATTACTAATATGAACTATATTTGTGGAAAATGCCTGAAAGATGACATTTTTTAGCATTTGTTACATACTACATTTAATTATAAGTAAATCGTCCTTATCTGTTCTTGTATATTTAGCAACGTTTCCATATTAAATGTTAAATTTAGCATGAAAAAAAAGTATACCATTTTATATAATGTCATTTATGTTGTTCGCTATCGACAGCAACTACAGTAATTTATATTGCTAATCAAGTCAATACGAGACAGGTTTTGTATTAGTACAAGAGGATATTTTTCCCTTTATAAAATTGGCGACTAGTTTCAGTGCTTCAGAACTATCTTTAACGATACCAAATTGTTTCTTATCGAGTAGTTTCGTCAGTTTTGGAAATGTGGATTTGTGCCAAGACTGCATGTTAGGTATGAACTAATGTAAGATATTTGATCAATAAGTCAGTCACGTCTTGAAAATGCCACCTTTTCCATTTTTCAAGCCTCATATTTCACCATAGAAAATGGTTAATCAGAAAACAGATATGTTATCCTATATTTAAATTGAAAATTGGAGTGATATAATAAAATTATAAACTGTGTGCATAGTTTCACAGAGTTAATAAAAGTTTCAAACTTCCTTTTTGAATCTACACTCGGGCCATTTTGGGTTGAACCTCGTAATTTAGAACCATGTCAAATGACGGTGATGACACCTGAGTCCGCACCCTAGTCCCCAAATTTTTATATCACACTAACGAAAGGACGAGGATATGTTTTTCGCGAAATCGGGTCTCGAACTCAA
The DNA here is from genome assembly GCA_013235015.1 of Araneus ventricosus. Classification (NCBI taxonomy): domain Eukaryota; kingdom Metazoa; phylum Arthropoda; class Arachnida; order Araneae; family Araneidae; genus Araneus; species Araneus ventricosus. The sequence continues at coordinate 751,449 of BGPR01000269.1, read as the reverse complement.
AACCGATTCCTCTCAGGCCATTTCCCTATTTTCCTGAAAAGTTCAATCACTAAATTCACATTTTTCCCTCTTTGTTGCACATAAAAAAGGTAATCAGTTTTTAGCTAATGTAAAGATAATTTTTTTTCTTAACAAAAGCTGTTTCCAGGTGCTCAAAAGAATTAGCACTGAATTGTTAAGATTTCATTCGTGAATATCCCTAAAACAAACCGTTTCACTAGTCATAAGCTTATAATTTCTAAAGAGTTATGAGTTGAATATTTAACTAAGCAAAATTTAAATAAATTGTTCTGTAATGGAGTCATTTCTCTTTTTAAATTTTTTTCTCATAATAAGTTTGACAAAGAATTCATTATCAAAAGTAATGATATTTAATCATTATAATTAGTAGAGTAAATGCAATAGAATATTCAGAATATTTTTTTAAATAACTATTCGAAACTCCTTTGAGTAACGATTAAATGGCCTTCCAATAACAACCAGTGTTATTCTCTCAATGTACTCTACCTCGAATTTTGAACAGTTTTGGGTATTAACTCATAATCTTATTTGAATAATGCTAGTTGTTGCATTTCCGTGATTCATATCTATTGTTCAAACCTGATCTTTAAAAGTTCGTTAAATACACTCCAGGAGTTAGTTCTCACGGGAGTTCACGAATTCTTCGTAACTTTGAAGGACTTGGAATACATCTGAATGTTTATCAGACTTTAAATATACTTGTGAGAAAATGTAGGACGAGTGCTCGCTATGCCAAATTTAGTATTTTTATTTGCAAATATTAATGATTGTGAGTAAGTCGAATTTCTATGTACAGAAGAGATAGCTGCTATACACCAAAATGAAACTTTCATTATAAAGACTTATTTTTTGAGAGAAATGAAAGTTTTGGTAGATACTGATTCTGAAATGATATACACTTCGTAAGATATTTTTCTGCATTATACTTGCTGTAAGAATCGAACTTCATTTTGTTTCAAATTTTTATTTAAAAAATCTAAACAAATATCGGGTGTCCGGAATTTTCAAAGCACTATCGAATATTTTTCAAATTTTATGACAAAGTTTGATTAGATAGATTAAAATGTTTTCTTAATATCTCCTATTTGTATATTTCTATATTTCATCCATGCACATTTGATTAAAAAAGTATGGTAAACGCTTATGGCTTATATCAAAAAGGTTTGATATTTTTTTATTTTTCATATATTATGAAATATTATAAAAATGTAGTATATCTTAAATGAAATGCATCTGAATGGTCTAAAATCACTGAAATTTATAAAAAAGCCTGTTTAAGACAACCAGGATTTGATTTTTCTGGTAATTCCACGTGTTAATAAGATCCAATAGTTTCCCGTTGTTTAAATGAAATAATTAAAACAATTCTATGCTGTTCTGCTATAATTTACACGTGGGGGCTATCTGCTATTAATTTAATTACTGTTCAATAAGTTAGAAGAATCAATATCACCTTGTTATGGAGAAAAACAATAACAAAATTTTTACAAGGGATCTTCTACAAATATAGTGATACACAGAATATTTATCAGATGCTATTGAAAAGAATAATAATAACTCGAGGTGTTATCAACAACCCCGAGTTTCAAACGAGGACCGTACTTTGGCCAGCCATAAACCATCTTAGGGCTTATCCATTGGATATCTAACCTGTAGATATAAAAATAGTGACGTGTAAAAAATGCATAATTATGTCCTCCTAATTCGAAACAAATATATTCCATTCCAGGAACTCTTTGTCCCAGTGGGGCGCTTATGAAGCCGAAATGAAGTATTCACTCGCTTTTGTCCGAGTCGACTCTGCCAGACGACAAATCCCTTCAGGGGTAATTTAAGAGAGGGGTTGTCCATGATCGCGTGACCTTAGACACCATGGTAACAGTCGCCGTTGCTGTTTGGTCGTCGACTTGAAAAAGAAAGAAGGAAAAAAAAAAGTCTTTGCTTTGCAGATGCAGTGCTCTGGCAAAGGGGCTGTTGATGTCCGAGTCACGCGACATTTCAAAGAGAAAAGTTCAAAATGCGGTTTACGATTTCGTCAGAAAAGGTGGCATGAGAACGACGAACTGTCATGGTAATAGTAACAAAAATGGTGATGAAAACGTCGGATCCTTGTTAGCATTATGTACCGAGATTTCTTACCTCAATCATTCAACCTATAAACTAGCTTCTAAGCAAGGGTGACTTAAAAAACATTCGGTAACATTACTTACCTAAAGTTCATTGTCCTATAAGCCAATAGTGTACAAGTGGTATGTCAACAAAAACGGCGTCACGAAATCAGGTAGAGGAACGATAATCCGGATTGATTTGTGTCTGAGACAGTCCCTTTTCAATGAGCTAATTAGTAAGGTAATATTTTTCCTACTTAAGCACTAACATTATAATTTTTGCAACATAATTCTTATTAGAATCATTAATTGAAAGAAATAAGCTTTTCGGTCCTCTAAATAAAATTAATTTTAGTTGATGCAATGACATCAATGATATTTTTTGGTTGGATTTCGGGAATATAACATCTTTAGCATGAGATCTATGTGAATTTCTTTTTTACTAATCTAGTATGAAAAGGTCTACAAGCTTTTTCTTGCACCCCTTTTTTGACTCATTGGGTGGATGATTTTGGTATTGTTAGGTATTGATCCTCAAAATCGGTGCAAAATTAGAAAATTTGCGTTTGATACATTGAGTAAACTGTCAGGCCAGATAAAAGTTTCAATGTTATGTCTACGGAAATGCATTTCAAAAGGTGCCCTGAGATACAAGTTGGTTTACCGAAAATGCGGCTTATTTTGAAGTCTTTGCTTTTAAAACATTTACAATAAACAAATATTTTATGTTCGTATAGAGAACATCGAGTCAATATAGTTATGAAAATACGTCACTTTTATTTCACGCGCTCGGTTCATGTGTCTATTCATATGAAGAGTTGCAGAATTTACGACATCACGGTTTGATGCTCACTAACAACTGTCATTACACTGTGATATTTAATAGTACTGCAAAAGCACCACCAATAGCAATATTTAAGGTTCACACTACTCATGAAAACAAAAAGCCTTTCTTGTTTATACAAAATCCGCAGGAGCGCTACAAATAGCCGAAGAAAAATGCCTAATATTAAGGTGACCAACTTTTTTACAATGAAAAGGAGGACACAAGTAAATTGAAGGAAAAAAATATCGTAGCATTTTTTTCATTATAACAATAGTATACAATACACTATATCATGACAAATGCATAATAAAAACATTTGAGTCTGTAATTACGCTTACATGCTTATTAATTATTATTAAAATGAGTACTTTTCCATAGAATAATTTTTTTTGTCAAGGTATCATCTTCTAACAATGCCTTGGAAACATATGAACAAGAAATATCCCTCGGATTGAATTTCACAGCAAAAGCTGAAGCTAGAGTATCAATTTTCCATCTCGATTTCTCATTTCTCCAAAAACCATTAACAAGCGAAAATACCCTTTTAACTCTGCATTAGTTCCAGGGCAGAACAACGAAAATTGTACAAGAATAAATAAATGTTCTCATGGAATACGTTCATTTTTAAAATGTCTGAATATTTCCACCATCTTTTATCAATTTTATAGTGTTTATTTTCCATTGTATTAATTTTTCAGGATTCAAATACATATTCAGTCTTCTAATTTTAAAAAGGAGGACATGTAGGAGAACACTTTCGAGGGAGGACAGAGCTTACAAAAGGAGGACTGCCCTCCCTAAAGGAGGTCGGTTGGTCACCTTACTAATATCTATGTTTTGGAGTACTTACATTATAACTTTATCAAACAAGAGAATGTGTTTTCTCCTCGACTTTCCAGTATACTTACACAATACGACGCATTTTGAGCATAGCATAATCATTTGAAGAAGGGAATCGAATATGCAATTTAAACCTCTTTTCGTAGACCGACTAAGTCCAAAACTTGATATAGATCTACAATATTGGGGTATCAACGACCACATGCAAAATTTCATTTATCTAGCTTGTTGAGTTGTTGAGTTATCCCGTTCATATACAATAGATAGATCGCAATACAGTAAGAATTTTGAAAGATTTGGCCCAAAATCCAACACAGATCTACAATTCTACTAATAAGACCATATGCCAAATTTCATCTGTGTAGATCATTGTGTTTTAGAGTTGTGTTCACATGCACACGGACAAACGAATGTTGTAGCTGCAGTTCTTAAATGTTGGGAATTCCTAGGTTTCATTATATGGTACACTGAACTGGAAATCGCGTTATATGAAAACAGTAGCCGCGATATGTTTAGTGCATCGAAAGGATTCCCTTCGTAAGAACATACGTTATATAGGCGTCTATTATAACAGTTTCAGTAAGTTTTAGGAATAGATGGCTTTATTTAAAATTTTAAAAAATACAAAAGAAAAATAAAAGACATCAAGGAATTCATTCTTAATTTTTGTCCCATAGAAGTAAATTTTAGTTGAAAAGTTCATCCATAACACGTTGCGAGTCGTGTTTAAAATTTAAGAGATTCACATTTTGAAATATTTTGAATGTCGACGTTGAAAATATGTTGAACCATTTGACTTAAAAAAACTGCACGTTTCCCATGCACACACAATTATGTAAAACGTAATTATGTTACTAAATTTTAAAAACTGCATCACATTTTTATTTCTAACTGCATTCTTCAAAACTGAGGAACGTACCCACATTTTAACTGGAGCAAAAACTCCCATTATTCCCTTATCTCTCACAATCCATGCAAATAGCTGGCTTGAAAAATGGGACCCAGCGTTGAAATATGCACCGGAAAAGACTGAACTAAACGGGAAAATAGACACATTCATCCCTTTTAATTTTGAAACAAAGCTGCGCGAGATTAGTGAGACTCGGTGGCCCGATAAATAAATGGTTCCGTGCGGCGATATTTGCGAAAGAATGCCGGGGAGCCCGATTTTGCGTTGACAGGCGATGTAAAAGTCTGTGGAAATCATTTATATTGCTAGACGTGTTTATGACATTTTAGGAACCCGGAAAGGAATGCAATAAATTTATGAAATTAAATGAAATTCTTAAAAGAAAATTTTTGAATCTCTAGTAGAATCGATTTTTTATATTTTTTTTATTTCATCGTAAACGAAGAATAGAAAGATAAGGAATTAAATTAAATAAAAATAGAAAGAAGTGGTTATCGTAAAGGTTGAGAGATTTTGAGATCTGTTGGGTAACTAGAAAATTTTAACATGAAATAATTAAAAGAGCATCGATTGCTAAAAAAATAATTTTTTTTAACTAGATCGGTATAACTAGAAGCCCGCTGAGGTGTCGTCCTCATCATCTGACCGTGGTTCAAAATTACGAGGTCCGTCCCAAAATAGCCCTCCTGTTGTTTCAAAACGGGAAGTTAATATAACTAAACTAAACTCACAAATTTCAAACATAATTGCTCATGGGTTTAATTATCCTTATGAATAACAATTACTCAACGGTTTAATATTAATTTATACAAATATTTTGATTTTAATTGTAGTATAGAGCATTTTAGCTTTTTCAAAGATTTCATTTGCGTTTTTCTTGTCTTTCATTGTGTTAAATTAAATATCTTTTTATAAAAATAAGAGAAATTAAAAACATGATTTCATTAGTGTATTAAAAAGTAGAAAATAATTTTTAGCAAAAAGCGTAAAAGCCTTAGGCATTGAAACAAATTATCTAAGTAAATTGGAATTTTTAATCACATTTACAATATATTTTAATTTTTAATTAATGCTTAGGAATGTTCTATATTATAATATTCATTGGGGCTTAATTTCCTTATCGTATTGTTTCCAACCCCTAATGCTTTTGCAATTTTTGTTTCAAACTTCAGAATTTTGATTAAATCATTATTTTATAATTTTTAGTACACTAATAAAAGCACTTCGGTAATCCGAACCCCAGAAATCCTAAATTTCGGACAATCCAAATTTTTAATTTTCTGAAAATGTTTTTATTAAAAAAAGGAAAGATAGCAGTTACGAATAAGGAAAACAAAGCTAATGTTTATTCCTAACGTAAAACAAACATTTGAATTGATATTAAGAATGAACACAGCGCATTAATTAGTAGTTCAAGTAGCGCCAGTTCAAGTGCACTGGAAGCATCTGCGTGTAATAGGAGATCTGTATAGACGCCTTCATGTTCACTTTCCTCGAGATTATCTTGATCTTGATTCTTGACCATTGGAACAATGTCATGTGGAAGCAGTGATACTGACTTCAGCAAGAATTAATTCATTAACACGACAAACACGTTCAACACTTCGACACAACATAACAATGACAGGCTTCGATAGGGCAACGCATACAAGGACAGTGAAGTGAACACTGACTCGACTCGGGCGGATTAGACAACGGGTAAAACCAACCCCACCACTGTCAACTCAGTAGATTATTTTTTGAGCCTGTTTTGATAGTAACCGTGAATCACTCCAGCTCAACTTGTTTGCCTATGGCTCCACTGTACCGTACGAATCGCCGATAGCTCTTTCCATACTCTTTCACAGAGCCCCTAAAGTCAATACTCTACTGCAGCAGTTTTCAACATATGGGCCGCGGCCCACTTATGGGTCGTGGATAGCTTATTGGTGGGTCGCGGAATGCTATTCACGAGTCGAAATCCGGGGTAAAGAAAGTGAAAGTACGAGTACCATAAAATGAAGAAGACTCGTTAATTGAACCATCATCCCACCAGACTCTGAAATCACTTTTTTAACAATATCATTTGTCCAGTTGTGGATAAATGTTCGGAAATGTCTTCAGCAATTGCCTATCTTGCTCTGAGACATTTGATGGCGTTCTCGACCACTTTTCTGCTCGAACGTGCTTTCACAACTTTAGTTTTTTGAAACATAAGTACCGAAACAAACTGAATGTAGAAAGTAACTTGAGGCTGAAACTGTCAAGTTTTAATCCAGAAATTGACTTTCACGTGGGGGACAAACAATGCCGAAAATCCCATTCAGTTTTTTATTTTGAATTTTGAGTCTTTTTACATTGTGACAGCTAAATAATAACAATAAAGTCTTTTTTTGTAAACAATACATTTTTAATCCTTTTAAACTAAGCTTTACTAGTTACTGACGTATACGTGCATATAATATATACATAATATGCGTTTGTATTTAGTGAGTGGGCCTCAAAATATTTTTTACACAAAAGGTGGTCCGCGTTACCGAAAAGATTGGGGACCACTTCTCTACTGCATTTCTTATATCAAAAAAATTTTACCGAATTTTCCGGATAGTCTGAATTTCCGGAATCCGAACAGAGGTCTGCCCCAATCATCCCGGATTCCCGAGATTCCACTGCAATTCCGAAAACGGTGTTTACGCTCTCAGGGTTGTCTTAAACGTGGAAATTCATCAAATTCTCGAGTTTAAATTTCTTGACGATTATACTTAAGATAAGTCAAGTAGTGAAATTAGATATCGTTATATTATTTCACACATAAAAGCCCAGAAAAGTAAGAACGAGTCAAATGCTCTCTTTACTCAACCGGCCGTAAAAACAAATTGCATCCAATTTATTTAAATTGAATTCACCCGTTTTCGGATTGAATAATCTAAAAATACTTCCCTCACGGCAATCAATATTTCCGCATGTTGCTTCTCAAAGCTCGAAAGTTAGAAATGTTTATTACTGATATTTTCTTTCTGACTAAACATTATTAATCGGCAGCCATGAATCGTTCTCGGAGCGTTTATTGTTCGACTCAACATTCGACGAATTTTCGAATAATGCTGTCACTTCATCATCAATACGTTTTTTATTAAAAAAAGTCTTGAGCTTTTTTTGTTATATTTGCCTAAATTTAAGAATGGATAAATAAATGTGTTTTATGCTATTTTAAAAATGAATCTAAAATGTTGGTTTACTTACACGACATATAAATTTACTCAGTTTACTAACATTGTTGTACAATTTTATCTGGTGAAAAATGATTACATCGTAACTGAATACCAAAGCGTTGTTTATTTATAAAATATGCAGTCGAGGAAAAGTTGTTAAATCCAACTTTTCTTGATTTATGATGAATGTATAACAAGCTAACAATATTTTTAACAAACTACTTGAGTCGGTATTAATATTAAATAATATTTTTTCCCCTTTTGGTTGTAAGTTTTTATTTGCTGTTATGTTTTTAAAAATCGTAATATTTTTTATAATATTACGTAAAATATCACCAGCAAGTAATATTTTTTTCCTTTTGGATGTAAGATTTATTTGCTGTTATGTTTTTTAAAATCGTAATATTTTTTATATTGTTGGCATTAAAAACATAATATTGAAAAGTAAACTGGTATTTATAATTAAACAATCATCAGATTCCGTATTCTACTATTCACGTCATAGACAAGGGGTCACAATATGTCTTTCCGGAGGCACGCATGTTTCTTTTAATGCATAGTTGTAGCTTTTTTGAAATTAGTAAATAATATACGTTAACAAATTAAAATTATTTTAAGCAAAAGAGAAAGTTCCTTATATTTCATGAAAATTGTTTGTAAACCTCACTTTTCTTGTTTAACTCTAAATCCTTTCCTTTGATGAACAGCAATAAGTTGGTATACCCCTCCAAAATAAATACATTCCTCATACTCCATGGCACGTAAACCAAATGAAAATGTTGCCTCCTCCGTCGATAACTTTTTCATGCGAGAAAGTTCATCTCGCGTTGGATTTGTCAATCGTGAACTGTGTTGTAGTCGAAAAAATACAGGGCGACTATAAAAAAACTTTGCCTATATATGACTCCCTAGCGTGCATACCATTATAGGAAGCGGAATAAAATTTTGAATGCAGGTATTATACAGTATGCGCTCAAGAACGATGTGCAAAACAATAGTCCAGCTCTCACAGTTGCGGTTACAGTGAAAAGATTTTGAAATTTTTAAGTGGTGCCACCTACTCTTTTTCCTAGAAACGTGATCCTCATAATAGAAACCGAAAATGGAATTGGAACGATATTTTTAGGACAAAAGACAACGGCGCAAGGCAGAGACAAAAAGAAACACTTCTAACTATTATTTACTGTTGGTTATTTCTGCTTTTTCCACGTCTGTGCCTAACTCTGCCATTATTTTGCTCAAAAATACCGTTTCAACTCCATTTTAAGTTTTTTTACTGTGAGGACCACATTTCCATGAAAAAAGTAGGTGTTGCCATTTGAAAATTTCGAAATTTTGTCACTGTAACTGTGAGAGCTGGTTTATTGTTTTGCACCTCATTCCTGAACGTATACCGTATAATACCTGCATACAAAATTTTATTCCGCTCCCTATAACGGTATGCTGGCTAGGGGGTCATATATCGGCAAAGTTTTTTATAATTATCCTGCAAACGCGTTAAAACATTTTTTTAAAAATGAATATTTCATCATTCAAGTTGCTGCTTTGCGGCTCCGTAACTATTATTTTAGTAAATATAATCCCAAAAATTGCTCCTTACGAAAAAATGGTTGCCGCCCCGAGTCCTAGAGTGAAAGATTCGATTGCTTTGTAGGAATAAATTTCGTTAGAACCGGATAGCTGAATTCACAGAAATATCCATGAATAAAAGTTTTTATTATCAAAATGAATTCGGAATAGAATTTCGAATGAATTAAAGTTTTGCATATTGATTAATTTGATTTATACGACACATGTATGAGAAAGTTGAATTGCAAAACAATGAAATGGTAATTTCGTACTTATTCTTTCCTGAAATTGTCTAAGTATATTTATCGTGTACAAAGTGATTATTATGAAAATTCTTCAGTCATAGTAAATTTGCAATGATTTTTTCATTGAAAAATCCTTCCTCCAAAACTATTTTCCTAAAGCAATTTCTGTCTTTATAAGTACTGATTTAAATACTGGTTTTCTTTGGACAATGTTGACCACAACATAAAAAGGACGTTTTATTAATAATATATTAATGACTGGTATAGATTTTTCAAATTTATGTTAAAATCAGAATACTGAAAGTCATAAAAACCTAGCATATACATTAACTATGTCGTTAGAATGTTGTAAAGCTTCTGAGAGAAAGATGTAGTGACAAAGCGGCATAAAATAATTTTATTTTGATTGACGGTTTCTGCAAGAATTTTGTCTTGAATCCTCGCATGTAATATACTGATTTTGATTTAGAAGTCGGGTGTTTCAGATAAACATTAAAAAAAAAAGCTTGAATGGAAAAATGTGAAAAAGTATGAAATGTTCTTATCAAATGAATCAGTAACGTCAGAACGTATTAAAAAATGAGCCTACATATTCAGATGTATTGACAAAGAAAGCTTATAAATTATTTTTATATCTGAAAATTTCACCTTAAGAGACAATTATATTTAAATTAAATAGGAAATTTCTTCTTATTATTTGAGTCTCCTCTCTGTATCCTTGCGTGTAATATATTGATTTTGAATTAGAGATCGGATATTTTGGATAAACTACCATAACAATAAAAACCAGTTTCTGAAAAGGTATGAACGGAAAAATTGCATATTTTCAAAAATTCATTGCATATTTTCTAAGACAACTTTCGTATTCAAACAGTATAAACAAGGATCAAAAGTCTAAAAATCTGTTCTTGGTAAATGAGTCAATAATGTCAGAACTTATTGAAAAATGGACCTGCATATTCAGATGCTTTCTGTGTGTCAAAGAAAGTTTATAAATTATTCATTATATCTGAAAATTTGGCATAAGAGGCCAATAATTATAAAAAAATCGAATAGGAACTTTCTTCTTGTCATTTGAGCCTCGATTCGTAAACTCGCGTGTAATATATAGATTTTGAAATAGAGGTCGGGGTTTTGGATAAATAGCAACAATAACATCGAAAAGAAACAAAAAAATTTCCTATTCACTGCATTTTTCTTAGCATAACTTTCATATTCAATTAATTTAAAAACGGATTCAAAATCTGATGAATGATATGATGTTCTTGAAAAAATGAACCTCCATATTCATATATATTGAGAAACAAACTTTATGAATTATTCATTAGATCTGAAAATTTGGCCATAAGAAAGAATTATATTTAAATGGAATAAGAAATTTCTTCTCGTCATTTGAGAAAAGATTTAGGGTTCATTAAATTGAAGGGCTATCAGTCAGCAAATGTTAGTATTCAAAATAAGCTTGACTCCGAACCTAACCCACAGTTCTGTGTTTGGTACCTGTTATTATTTCGAAACTTCGAACTGATATATATATATATATATATATATATATTTAAAATCTCAGTCTATATTTTAGCATACTTGTCTTTTGTTGAAAAAAATGACTTAATACGGAAATTAAAACGGAGTTTGATTTCAAAATTTTTTGTCCCCTTTTATTGAATTGATATCGAGAACGAGGCTACTTAAAAGTGGAGAAAATTATTAAAATAATCTTTCCCTCAGAATTTTAAAAATCATCTTTTTTGTTCATTTTGAAAGGATGTTGTGGGAAGATGAATTTTCAATGGTTGTAGAAAAACCTCATAGTGCGCTGTGAAAGATTACAGTAAACTCTTTCGTATCCAGACTCAATCAACCGGTAATATAAAAATAACAGCACTTTTGATGATATAAATTTAAATTATGAAATAAAATATATAATGAGTTAGCAATCTGGAAATAGAGCTTCATGTGTATGGAGGAAGACTATCATAAGGAGAAAGATGAGGAGGAGGAAGGAGAGGATCAGGAGGACTATCAGACCACGAATGTTACTAGACAGGAAGAAGACAAGAGTTGGGTTGATACCCGGTTTTGCTGTATCAGTTTTCAGAATATAGAGATTTACAAAATATACTTAAAAAGAAAATAATTATGTTTTTATATATAAATATGCGATGAAATATACTTAAAAACACAATGAAAATTAAACTATTTCTAACAGTCTTTTAAGTTTTATAAAAGTCCTTACTTTTTTAAAATGCTTTAAGAAACAAAATTAAAATCAACAACCAAAGCTATAGGTAGCGAGCAATTTTGTTTGAGGTGAAGATTATAGTCTTCAAAGCTAATGTCTAATAATATAGTATAGAGTTAAATATAAACATAAAACAAAAAAAAACATGAAATTTCTCTTTTTTTTAATAAAAGAGGGACGTAGGTATAGTAACAAAAGTATAACACTGAGAACATATAAGATACAACAACAAAAAATTTAAAAAAGAGATAAAAATATTTAATAATTATACTTTAAAAAAGCTAATTTTTTTCACTTTGTCAGAATATAAACTTGTTCTTTTGTCATTTAAGATCAGGCTCCCTACCGAAAAGATGTGTTCTCGTGGAACGGATGTCACAATCAGGCAAACTTTTTCTGACTCCTTTTAGTTTTTTAAAAGTTTTTTTTTAAATACGCAAAATTATACCTCTCTTCTCGCCACTATTTTAATCGATCTTTAATAAGGTTCTTCTGAGTACTTACCTACTTCGGTGATCATTCTCTATCGATATTTTCCTACAGTCTTATATCACGATGAAATCCTATCGAATCTTTTCCACAAAACTAATGTACAGCAAATCAATCCAACACTTACCAATCCCAGCTCGGGAATCCTCGCCTACACCTTCCAACACACTTAAATAATATCAAAATCTCTACTTTTCCTCCCATTCGTCTATGAATTCAATACCAAAGCCATCTGCACTTCATTTATACCTCTACCGAAAACGCGAAGCCATTCCAACCAGAAACCGATTCAATGTATTAATCGGATACCGTGTATCATATTGATACTTATATCATGTTGATACTTCGTATCAGCCGAGCGAAAACAAACGCGACAGAGGCGATTACCCAAGGGTATCAATCGAATCCGAGAATTGTTACCGAGTACCTGATACTTTTGGTCTGTATCATTTTCGTGTATATGATACTTTTGCGTACCTTATACAAAGTGTCAAGTTGATACAGTATTACCCAACCCTAAAGAAGACGAAAGATTGCAGACTCTCATAAAAAATTGCCAACGACTTTTCATCTAGGCACGTAATCCTGAGAAGTTTCATTGTATGCACAGTGAGCCTTTAAAATTCCGGCGACAATCTTACAAACAGGCAGACATTGGAAGTTATTTGTCATCATACTTATAAAAGTGTAACTTTCGTATGACAATGTTGTTTAAATTTGTCTTTCTGAGACATAATATTGCGTGTATGTACTTTAAGTTAAATAATCTGCGTTTTTTCCGATGTTATATGTTTAATTGTGGCCGATAGATCGGAAAACAGGATCAATTGACTTACCATGCTGTAATTACTACAGATGATATCACTAAGCATGAATAGGAAAGTTCTAAAATCGTGTATTTAATTATCCGGAAAAATCTCTTATCCGGCATCGGCGAGGTCCCTTTTCTGCCTGTTTAGAGATATTCTACTGTTATACGTTGAAAAAATACTTGTTTCAAGCAGAAGAAGCAATATTTTAGCATTGTAAAAGGACCTTTCCAAGAATATGTGCTATAAAAAAAGAGCGAGGGTATGAAGCATAATTTTCTAGAGTCCCCTTTCTCCCTTAATGCGAAGAATGGTCACGTTTCGAGCCAATGCCTCTCGCTTCTCGATGCGTGACGCCTTGTTGCTAGGATGTCGACGCACCGTCATAAGTGTGATCGAATATTTACGCCGTCGCTACAGCTGCATCGTTTCACATGAGCAGATTTCTTTGTACAGCAGATTGCATCTGAAGTTATAAACAATAACTTATATTACATGAACATTTATAAAAAACACAAATATACTAAATAATTTAAGTAAAATTAACTGCAAGAACTATATATTTCAGCACAATTTAGTTTAGACCTACCGAAATAATCCTAACGTTAGCGCTAATGATTCAAATGTTATTAGGAAACGATACTAAATAAGTTAGAAAAAGCTTAAATACTAATAAGAAACGAAAAAATTAATTGAAGTTCTGATGTTAAAACTAGAATTATATTACCGAAGAAAATATGAGAAAAAATAAACAATTATTTCAACCAGCAAATTAATTGTTCTTAACGTTTTGAGCAACAGTTGCACTCTGTGCAGTTGATTCAAAATTGGAATTAGCGCGAGTCACTTTACGTTTATTTTGTGAGCATGAATGAACCACGTATTTTTATTTTTCACAGTTTTTTTTTTCAGTATTGGATATTTTATGAAGATTAATGGGTTTTCTTCTTGTAGAAAATAACATCCATTTTTTTTTCAAATGATTTATGAAGAAGGAAGTGCTATATACCAGGTGTGTGGTTCTCACAATCCAACCTTTTCAAGTTTGACACTTAATCTTTAACAGGTGAATTCTGTAAAGAAAATACCAGATTATTGTGTTCGTTTGGAAACAATTTTAAGGTTTTCGCACCTATCTATCTTTCGGAAAGCCCGTTTATGCTGGTTTGGTACTTAATTGGAAATTGATAGATAATGAGAATATGGTGTTTTTTAAATCTTATAAAAGGCCCTTTTTCGCGTAATAGAAGTGAAATACCCAACATTCAATATTTGTTTTTATCTCTAACCCTTTCGGCCCTAATGGGCATATGCGTCCCGGAGATTAGGTTTCATTCCCCATTGGTAAATAAAACCCACTTTTGCATTGCTTTTTATGTTTCATTGCTCTTAAGGAATTATGGAATAAAATTACGATTAAAGAAACCTGGAAACAATCTCAGATTGCAAATGGCGGACCTGTTTTTTGTTGTCTTCGTGACAAGATTATTGTTATGAAGCTGTAAAGTTGCTTCCCTGACATTCTAGATCTTATGGCAGGAAAGAGAGTTTTACAGATGTTTTACTGGAATAGTTCCCTTCGACTATACGATTGAGACATATTGTCCCACGAGATTTTCAGGAAAAGGGAAAAGTGGAAAACTTTAAACTCATAGTATACTTCTTTTAGAATGTCAACATTCAATTAAACTACTTTTCATAGTTAATTTTTAATCATGCAAAATTCGGATCGAAACGTTAAAACAATTTTAGAAATTGTAAGTAAACTTTTAAAACAATTTATATTTTTCTTTTACATATTATTACTTTTTCGCATACGAAGCATAAAACGTAAGGTAATCGTTTTTGAGAAATTTTCCCATTTTAGACCTCCTAGAGATCGAAAAAATAGTTTTTGGAGCTACATCTGCATATCTGTTTGTCTGCCTGTTCATACAAATTGTCCCATGTCCATCCAACTGGTTCAGTCGCTGTCATGGCATCAGAAACAGGGACATGGGGAAGCGAAGTCCATACAAATAAATGTAAATTTAATAACTCAAAAATACACCAAATTTAAAGCATACGATTTTACAGCCTATCGTATTACTAAAATTGTAGATCTTTGAGTTAATTTTTTGGAAGAAATACCAAAAAATTCCTTGTACTTTTCCTAAACACATGCTCGATTTTCTTCACTGTGGTATGAAACAAAAGTGAGACATTTTTACAATGATTTTGTTGCATGTGCGCTGTCATTCGTGGTAAAAGAAAAGCTATAAACATTTAAAATTATTTTATTTATTTACCTGTGCGTTCTCACTCACGTACAAGGAAAAATATAACATACATTTTAAGTTATTGCTGTTATTCATGTACGTTTCAATAATTCTGTTCAGTGAAAATAATAATAAAAAAAAAAAACTCCATTATGCACTCACTTCCAAAAGTTAAGCACAATTCTTAAGATGGGAAAAATTTGGATAAAATATGAATATATGGTTCACAATCAGTTGCGGAGAATCGTGGGATATACTATCGTCGTAACTCACAATTTACAGTGAAGATTCGGTCACAAGGGCAATTAGGGTGGCCACCAGAAAGGGATGAAGACGAAAATAGAGTTTGACCCATCTTGTTTCACAGAAAGCTGATAACGAGATGTAACTTTTATCAATGGTTATGTTTAATATGCATAATATTTACACGTATTTTCGTAAACACAGCACAAATATTCGGGAAGATATAAAGGTTTTCTTAAAAAATCCCAAATTTTCCTGCATGATTTTTGCTTATAACATGCAGAGTTTTCCAGCGAAACTGACAGAATTCTTGAAAATATGTGAAAGTAAATGTATTAAAATTGTGATAAAAATTTGTATAAAAATTTGAATAAAAACATAACAATATTACAGGAAATATTAGCATTTGTAGTAAATAATTTTTTACTGCCCATGGGCGAAACGTAGCGTAATTTTTCTTTCATATCTTTAGAGCCAGAGATATACGGCAACTTATATAAAAATTCCAGTTAAATATCATTAGTAGTATTCATAAAGATACCGGCATGGCAACTTGAGGAATTTCGGTACACTCTAAGAAAAGCCAAAAAAACCTTCATCATTTTGTTTCCCTTGAACTTGGAATTTTTATATAAGTTTCCCTATATATCTGGCTCTGAAGATGTGAAAAAAATTATGCTACATTTCGCACATGCGCAGTAAAAAATTATTTACTACAAATGCTTATATTTCCTGAAATATTGAAATGTTTTTATTCAAATTTTAATACAATGCTTCTTTTACATATTACCAAGAATTCTGTAAGTTTCGCACAATTTGGTGGGAAACTTTGCATGTATAAGCAAAAACCATGAGAGAAATTTTGGGATTTTTTAAAAAAACCTTTATATCTTCCCGAATATTTGTGCTGTGTTTACGAAAATGCATGGAATCAAACAACTTTCAATTTTCCATGCATTAAAGTAATTTAAACTTTCCCTGCATTAAACTAATTTCAATTTTCCCTGCCTTAAAGGATTTCAATTTTCCCTGAATTAAAGTAATTTATAATATTTACATGCCTGCATCATGTAAATTTCTCTTCGTGACTTCTTTTCGAGTGGGAAAAAGTATTGTTGTCCTAGCTATGCACGATTTTTTCGTCAAGTGTACTTGAAGTTGAGAACAGGTTAAGCAAGAAGAAATTTAGTTAAACATTGCTATTAGTGTAATTCCTCAATTTAATGTGATTTTATATCAGGTTGCTCTTAATTACTTTTGTTTACTGATATTGAATTATTTGAAAAAAAAGACATATTTTTAATCGATCCCAAAACTTGTGTTCTCAGAATCTCTAGTTTACGCAGGCCAAGAGATTTAGTGAGTGGAGTGATGAATAGACTGTCGTCAAAAGTCTCTGCACAGTTCAAAAAGCTACTTCTCAGTTCCCTAAGGTGCAATTAGCCAATCTATTTGTCCAACAAAGGAGCTATTCTCATTTTAAATATCTTTCATGTCTAGTATGGGAGCATTTTGCAGCAAATCATCACGCGCTTAATTTCGCAAACAAGTAGGTTTCGTTGCGTTTCATAAGCCAAAATAATACTTTTGATAATAATTAAAGAATTTAACTCTGGTAGGATTAAGTTTCTTCCTGAATTTTACATAAATATTGCGTAAGGTTTTAAGAATCACATGATAAAACTCATTCATCTAGCTTGCTGCTCTTTTGAATTATCGCGTTCACGTACATACATACAGACAGACATAATTATAATTTTTTTTAAAATTCGAGATGGTCTAAAACAAGGAGTTCATTAATATTTCGAAGTCGATTCTTCGATGATTTCAATACTTTCTCTATGTAGACTTCACATAACAAAAAAGTTAAATAGTATTTCTTTAACAGGCTCGGGACATAATGACCCGACCCACCAATGGGTCATTGGGATTTCACTAGTGGACATGCGTACCCACAAAACAGAACGCCGTCTCTTACCCCCGTACCCGTGACCAGACCGGTCGCATATAGGCATTCTGTACTCGAGCAGAGCACCATTGTAACTTTGGAGGGCTCTGATTGGACAAGCGAATCTGACGCCACTCTTCTGCACACCGCATCAACAGTGAGACACGCGTATCTTGTTTAAAGTCCTTCCATATTCTTCTATCCATGAATACACATCGGAAACACTTTTAAGGTTGCTTCGAACGATGGTTTCACAACTTCGTTTACAAAAGAAGGGGGAAGATTGGAATTCTGAATAGCCATAGCGTATTACACAAAGAACATTTCGCTATCGCTAGTTGAAAGAATCAGTCAGAGCTTGGTCAGAGGTAAACAAACAAGCAAAACATAGCTCCGTCAGATTCGCTTGTCCAATCAGAGCCCTCCAAAGTTACAATGGTGCTCTGCTTGAGTACAGTATGCCTATATGCAGACCGGTCACTGAACAGTTTGATGGACAAGACACGGGAATTTTATTTAAGAAAAAAGAAAAACAAAATACACAAAAAGAAAGAAATATATACACTATGTACAGCACAGGCATTTTCACTTTTACTTTATTAGTTCGTAATAGTCTTCTTTTCTTTAGATGTTGTTAAACCTTTCTTTTTTTGAAGGGGGTGGGGAATGTCCGGTAATTGAGCTTCTTAGTTCAGCTCTCTGAAAAGTTGAAGGCTAGGGAGGCCGGAAAAGATCTCTGTTTTCGTTTATGAATTTGACAATCCCATGTATGTTATGTCCTATTATTGAATATTTTGAGTTGTATTTGGATATTTTTAGTACAGAAGAACTATTGTTTACTGCTGCACAGTGATGGCTCGTCAGCTGAGAAACATGCAGTGCTGCAAAAATTTTCTCTGGTACTGTGTGTTTGAACGATGTTCAAATCCGGCATAATCGACGTGCATTTTTTATATTCAATTTTTTCTCTCAGCGAGAAGGCTGTGAAAATACGATTTTTTGAAGGTTTGCAACGTTCAGCTTCACTTAGAAACCTCTAATAGTAATGATTGATCCCTCCTTATATAATGTTTTAACTGAATAAAATTGTAGAAAATTATATTTAGAAAACCATCTTGTTTTCGAAGAGAAGAGTGATTTCTAACAATAGAAAACGAATATTCAATAAACCAAACGCGTTTTAATCGAGGCAACACGAAAGTGAAACAGAAACCCATGAAGAATCAAGAGTTATCCAAACACAATCATCAGCTGTGAAGTATTCTGAAAGCGAATAAAAAGCCGAAACGAAGGCGAAAGTCGCTAGCCAAACGCGGTCTGTGGTGACTGCAGCTCGAGTGCCTCCAAATTCAAAGGGAGAAAGGGTTGCTTTTTTCTTCTGATTTATAGCTCAACGTGGCTCAGTGAGCGAAACTGAATTCTTCGGAGGGACAAAATTCTCTGCAGCTCAAGCCTGTGTCTCTCTTACTTGCTGATTGATTTTCAATCTTCCTTTTACGTTTATTATTATTATTTTTTTGCCATTTTTGTTGATTATTCAAACCTCAAAGCAGAAAAGTAATCAAGTAAGAATAAAAACGAAAACACATGCTTTTAAAATAATTTCAGGAAGGACTGCAGCTCTAATGGACGAGCCTCCGCTGCTGCTTGCTTTCTTGGTCGTATGACTCGACAGCTAGTTTCATCGTATTCAACAACTCCTTCAGATAATGAGTAAGAGTGTGAACTCCACCTATACCTGCCTTTAAAAAAAATCAACACTCTTTAGATTTTCTAGATTAAAAGTGTCCAGTACGGTTTCTATTTGAAAATAGACAAACAAATAAATAAAATGAGTCTTAGAGAGTACCAGAGTAAAATTCTTCATGTTGTGAATGTTTAGAAAACAAATATTTAATTATAAAAAAGAAAATATAAAAGAAACATAAGAAGTAAACAACAGTGATAACAATATGCCTTTTGCGCGCCAACGTAGTAGCAACCAGTTATTGCATCATCAATACTGTCTGAAGATAACTAACCAATTAAGATACAATCAAACAACAAAAATAATGCTTTAATTAAAATTAAAACACATTAAGATAAAATAAATAAATAGAATAAAGAAAACAAAAGAATGTTTTAGTAAAAATAATACTTTTCGTGCGTTTTAATTATTATTTTTCTGACTATTTCTTTAAAATAAGGTTGAAAGAGCTGTTTTAAGGGCTCTACTTTGTTTTTTAACACTTAATTTATCGATTTCATACTAATTTAAAAAAATAATTTATTTCAAATACATTTACAATTTTCAAATTAACTCATGACTGAATAAAAGTTGTCAGTCTAATGTTTCCATCTAATTTCCACTCAGCGAGTAAGCATGCATATATATATATACACAGTAGAACCTCGATTAACCGAAGTGGTCGCGACCGGACCTCCGTCGGTAAATCGAAAATTCCGGATAAAAGAGAGCGCTTAAAAATAGTTCCGTGGCATAAATGAATGTTCTACATTTTGTTAAAGCCAACGCTTCTGAGTACTACTTCAGAAACTAGCCAATAGAGAGGCAGAAGATCTTGGATACGAATGGAATTTCCGGCAAAGGGGGGACAATATTATGGAATTTCCGACAGGATAGGGATCGTCACAAGAGATAAAATATCGTCATGTCCTCACTGCTTGCAGTAGGAATAGCTGTCGCCGGAGGTGACCTGAAGTGATATTGTTTATTTACCAAAAAAAAAAAAAAAGAATAGCTTAAGGGAACTGACGTCGGTTAAACTAGGTTCCGGTTAAAAGAGTTTCGGATAATCGAGGTTCTACTGTATATACTTTTAATTAAATATATTTTTAAGGAAAAACAAAGACCGTGCACTTTGCTTTATCTGGGTGATTCTTTAATAAGGGTTTGACCCCTTGATGTACGAAATATTTAAGTCCCTAATTAGCTTAGAATCCTAATTTTCATTGTTGTTTCAATCCATATAAGAACGTGCAAGACACCTGTCATACTTATTCTTGTCCAAGTGACTTTTATTTTTTAAATTATTTGCTATTTTGATTTAAATATAGAATAAATTTCTGCAATTCGATGCACGAGTCAGACACATCATTGTGCGCGAAGAAATTAAGAACGTCTTGACAAAAAAGTAATATTTTTTAACTGTAGTTACCATTGATAAAATTGCAAATTAGCAATATCTAATTCAGTTGCATAATTACTGTTATAGTGATCTTTTTCATTTTTAAAATTTAAATTGGTTAGTTGTGGACTCTGTTTAAAAATTAATTTGGTTGTACCTTTCGCTTTTTAACAACAAAAAAAATTATATTTTCGAATTACATGACACTATAACGAGAGAGACAGTTTCATTTTTTCCTTGAAATATGACCTAATCTCATAAATTTATTTCATGACAATTATGATTCCTAAAATTCGCAGTAGGAAAATTTTCATAATTTTTTAAAAATTCCGAAATAACGGTATACTTATAGACGGCCTTTCATACTAAAAACTGTATTAGTTTTTAACAATGGAAACACCAGCACTTTCCAATTTTACCGCGTCTCCATCTTTCATCTCAAAACTTCTTGAGCAAACAATTATTACCGTAACAATAACCTTAAACCACGGCAACGAAACTTTTTCTAAAGGATCAAAAAGTGATCATTTCTTCAGTTGAAAGCCCTATCGATCTCTACTGCTAAACTGTAATTAACCGTTGCAAAAAAAGTCTTATTTGATAAAATATTTTTAGAAAAAAAAGGGAAGGAAAAAAGTCTTTTTCTTTTTAGAAAATTCTATCGCAACGTCAGCCAGTTGTGTATTTGCTAATAAACAGAGCCAACACAACAAAAGCCGATGCAAAAGCGTCGTGTTCTGCAGCTGTTTTGCTGGCACACTGCCCGAGGGCGGGGGGCTGCGTCAAAATCCTGCGCCAACTCTTTTGCCAAAAGAAGGGGAAAAGCGGATGTCTCGATAAAAAGGACCGAAAGAAAATAAAAGAAATGGACTGTTTTGGGCTTTGAAACAAAGACTTAAGCATGTCACTGTGGTTTCTCTTTTTTCGACCCACTTTTGCTTGGGTGTTTGGAAGGTAAAGGCCAGGAATGCGGAGAATCCAGGAGAAAAGTGGAAAGATTTCATCGAAGTTCAGCTTTCTGAGATTATGTTTCCATCAAAAACAGTTTTACTTTTTTCATGGAATACTGTACAAAACATGAACGATAGTTAGCATTCCAATGTGTTTCCGAAATGTGAAGCATTTAGTTATAATTACTTTAAAAAAACGATGTTGATACACATCATTCAAATTCATGTAAGTTATGAAGAAATTTGATGCGATCAATTAATGCAAGGCTAGACTTTCCCAAGGTAACTTTTAGAGTTGCTTTTTGGTATTTTTAGATACATTTGACTTCAGAAAAACAAAAGCATTTTTGAATCCCTTCTTCAGCTTCAAAAAAGTTTCGCACCAAGACCGAAGAGTTTTGTGAACCAGGTGGACAGCAACTTTTCGAAAGCAAATTTATTTATACATAATTTTGCAGGATTTTTTGAAACAACGCAACAATTTTGTTGCTAACATTCTGCATATTTGGAAATGTCTCGGATTTATAACTTATTTCCATCATTCACATATCCTTCAAAACCTTTTCAGAAAATAGGATCTGTTAGTTGTTATTTGGTATCAGCTTTGGAACGGACGAGAGAAAACTAACTAAGTTTGAGAAGGCAAATTAATAATAAAAAAATCGACGAGAGGCTGTCTCTGCGAAACGGCCGCTGGGATTGAGGAGCGTAAACTTACTTACCTTACTCAACTGTGACTTTCTGTGACTAAAGTAGCTCTATGTGACTAAAGTAATTCTTTTTGACTCTGAGATTATGTGACTGAAGTAACTCTTTGTGACTCTGAGATTATGTGACTGGAGTAGCTCATTGTAACTCTCAATTTATGTGACTGATTCGTAATTTTGGTTGGTTTTTTCCCTCGAAAAAATTCTTGTTTTCAAATGTAATATATTTATTCATGTTATTAATATTGGATATAATTTCTGTTAGTAACAATCTTATGTAAAATCGGACGATGGTACTAGAAATAGCAAACGTAATTCAACAATTCTGGAGTAATATTTCTCGTGAACGTAAGATAGATAAATGAATTGCCTAATGTACTTGGATAGTTTGTAGGAAAATCCAGTTAATATATCGCTCACAACCGACTGCAGCAAGTGGCTGAGGCCGCCAGACAGTTAGGCATGAGAAAGCACGGGAAAATAGGTTGGTCACTGCGCGCGCGGGCATTGGTCTCTGTGACGTCATCAAAATCCTTCGTAATTTTCACCAACTTTGCAACTCGACTGTGGCTAAACCGTAATTCCAAATTTTAAAATTCTTTTTGCAATCTTCAATGCGAACCTTTCTCTGTTAAATGAAACTAAAACCAACTCTCTATGTTATTTGTTTGCGGAGCTATAAGAGTTTAACTTTACCACGAAAAGGCGTCATAATTTTTTCCTTTCCCGACACCCCATTAAACCACCATGGAGGGACGTAAGTTTACGTCAACATGCGGGTTATAGTAATTAACTTGTTGCATCCCTGTACTTCATTAATTTTCGGGCATGAAGAAAAGTGGACATAGCACGCATTTAAAGTATTATTGTGTTAGAGAACTGCAGGAAAATAATTGTCGTGATAATTTAGAAGCATTGATTTAAATAGGAGCTGATTGCATTTGCAAATTGAAATTTCGAGACCGGCAAACAGATTCAGATAGTTGTCCTGTCAAGAAATATGGGGAAAAACTTTCAATTTCTGAAGATGGAGTCAAGAGGGTCTGAAGATGGAGATTCTGAAGACGGAGTCAAAAGTATAAGGGTCGTCCAGATGAAAGAGGGATTGTGTTTCTAGCTGCGTTTCACCAAAGTTTCCAGTAAAAAATGCACCAAATACACGGTTCTGATGCATGTTAAATCCTTTCATGTCAAACGTAATCCTGCTGGTGTGAAGTGCAAGTTTGGAGTGAGTGTTCCGGCTCTGTGGTCGTCCTCGTCATCTGACCGTGGTTAAAAATTCAGAAGTCCTTCTTTAAATAGCCCTCTTTCCGTTTCGTTCATTATTTTTAAGAAACTGGGTATGCGAAATTGCAAACGACAGTGTGGGAATAAATCTTTAAGTAACATGGTAGACATATGCCAATACTGGTTGCGACGGTTAGATGGATCTCTGAAGTCCTAGCTTCGATATCAGGTTCATGACTGGATTTCATCGAAGATTCACCGAGTATTTGGGTCTGATGCACGTTGAATCTTACCTTGGGTTAAAATCTTTCTTGGTTTCACGTTGGCGTGATGTGAAGAATTGAAGAGTGGGGAGATGCTCAGATGTCATCCTTGTCATCTGGAAACGGCTTTATATTATGGGATCCGTTCAGAAAGAGCCTTTGTACATCTTTAAAATGGGACATTGACATACAGGAAATGGACATACAGAAAATACAAAGGACATACAGGAAATAATACAGGAGGAATGGGACATGTAGGAAAATATTAGCAATTATAACAAT
Source organism: Araneus ventricosus (assembly GCA_013235015.1). Taxonomy (NCBI): domain Eukaryota; kingdom Metazoa; phylum Arthropoda; class Arachnida; order Araneae; family Araneidae; genus Araneus; species Araneus ventricosus. Next base: position 727,193 of record BGPR01000269.1, on the reverse strand, counting down.
TCATTCAAATATGAATAATAAATACAAATCAAATCATTAAATCATGACTTTAACAATAAAAACAGTTGGAAACATGTGTTATTATTTGGTGTAGGAAATCAAATTGTTTAAGATTAAGCAGGGCAGTCGTTTAATTGTATATTGCCGTTTAAAAAATATGTTTTACAAATATGGCGTACTATTCCTAATGAATAGATGATTGATAGAGTATTGGTATGAAAAACTAGATTTTAGCTGAAAAAAATGTGAAAATTTGAATTTTTGATAGAATCTTGCACTGAATAAATCGCAGTCCGTTTACTTTTTCGTATCTGTAAGCTATTTGTTTGGTAAAGAGTATTAAAAATGTCTATTAAACCATAATCTGCATGTCTCCGATGTTACTAAAGTCATCTGTTCCATTCATATAGAAATTTAGCTGCAAATTGAGTTTTCAATTCATTGATGCCGTGATTCATAACATTGATGCATCGAAAAATACATTTTCCTCACTTGATGTCTCTAAACCGAAAAATACTAATACACAATTTTTTGTAAAACTTTAAAATTTATCTGATTATTCCATATTCGGAAATGAAGCCTTAGGAGATCATGAGAAATGAGTTTGCGGCAATTCTATCTCTACTAATAATAAAGGACAATGTGTGTGTGTTTGTGTGTCCGTGTGTTGGTCCTCTACAGGGCAGACTGCTGGATCTAGAGCTACACAATTTGGCACAAACATACTTTAGAGGGTGGGAATGAGCACCTCTGAGCCCTTTTTTAAAATTCTAATTAATTAAAAATTAGGCGAAATGTTTGCGTTTTGCCTTAATTACTTCCGAAAACATTGCAGCACAAAAATCATTTTTACACCATCTGAAAGCGCAAAAAAATTCCTTTCCAATGATATAAATTAAATTTAATTACAATGTTTTCTCGAATTTTAATAAATTTTGAAATATATTTTTTAGCATAATTTACAACAATACTTTTCATTGTTGCAACGCAAATTTCATTGTTAAAACAAATATTTAATTGCATATTTTTCTTTCATGTAATCTGAGACAGGATCCTAATACATTTTGCTTTCATATTTTATTTTATCTAGATTTTTGTGGAATCTTTAAACCAAGCTCTCCGAAATATTATTTTGCTTACATTAAGAAATATATCCATTAAGCTGAATGGTTATGGTTGCTATGTTTTCATTCTTTTCTCGGCATGTTCTAATCCAGCTAACATGCCGCTGGCCATAAAATGTGCTGCGTCATTTTAATGTTGAATTCAAATGCATATTTTACAAGAGGAATAAGAAAGTGAAGATAGTGCCGACAACATGGAATTAGAGGTTACATGATATGGTCAGTTATTTGACTCCATTAGGAACATTTTAGTAGACAATGAACTGAAGAGGTCCGAGGTCACTAATAGAACATGGGTTAAATAGCTACCAGAATCTGGAGTTTAAAATTACTTTGTTAAGAGAACCATGAATATAAAATGATGCAAGATTCAATTGAAGTCATATTCTCGACGAACAAGGTAGTCGTCGAAGGCAGCTAGTTTTAATAAGAAAAAAGCAAAATTTTTGGAAATTAAATAAAGACTTCACCTAAAATTAAAATAAATAAATAAAACACCAGGAAAAAAAGAAGAGAAAAAAAGTCAAGAGTTTGCAGGATCTTTTATGCTACAGACAAACGTGTTTATTGTGTTTCATTTATTAAGTGTATTTTATGTGAATTATTATTATTATTCAAATGTTTTTTATTTTAAATGTGCTAATTTATACTTGCATCCTGCGATGTGAGTCGTTAATTAAAATTTAAATAATTTATACACATTTAAAAAAATTTTGGCACTTGGCAATGCACATATTGAATGGCAATATTTAAGAATTATGTTGGGCTTATTTTATAAGGTTATTATACGTTTCTCTCCCTCTTTCTTGCACATACACGCAGATTCACGCACGCACATACGCACACAGGAACGCACGCACAAAACACACTAAACATACCAGAGTTTGATACATTAAGCAAGCTAGCAAATTAATACAATCGAAACCACAAGTGGAAGTCAAAAGTTAATACAATGCGCTCATCAGGTTAAAGACATCTCAAAAGTAGTTGTATTTGTTGCTTTCTATTTAAGACAAGGTGTGTATTGATAAAAAAATAGCACTAACTTTCTCGAACACCTAACAATCGAAAGAGCGAGGAAGAAGGGAAGAAAATCTTCGATACAATCAAATTTTATGCATTATCAACAGCACATAAAAATATGAAAAAGGCATCAAAAACTGTTTTTATATATAAATTCGGTGTTGATCTGATTCAATGCAACTTATTTCAAGTAGGATTTTATTTAAAAATTTTGTAATCGCATTTTAAGTAAAAGAATTTTGGTCGTCAAGCAAATGAAATTTTCCCATGAAATACATGATAAAGCTTATGAAATTCGTTTGTTTTAATGGACATCTGTCTCAAATTACGACTATAGACCTCCTTAATTATTGAATTTCTTAATGCTTGAATACTTTCTAAATTTCTAATTTTCGGATGTGAAAGCCATTATAAATTGACCCAGTGATGTTGCAATTCTTGAAATGTATTACGGCATCATGCTTATTTGAATTTTAGTATTTTCACTGAAAACGATTCTATGCATTTAAGTTTAAATTGTATTTATTCATGATAATTAGTGATTGAAAACTTGCATTATTGAATAAAAGTAAATTGGAATCCCAGCTGTTCAATTTGATTCCTTTAGAGAAATAACAAAAATAAATTTAAAAATAGGTGGATCAAATGAATCAACAGTTCTAAATCCTCAATGGAAACTGCAGGTAATTTATAGATTACACAAATCTAAAAAATCTTTTTTCTCTAGACTAATAAAGCGCAATTTCTGAAATAAGGTCACGGAGAAATGTGCAAATGACATTCAGTTTCCATGGTGAAATTCATTAGTCTATTTTAAGTATCATTTTTAGGGATAATTTTCATGTTAAATGTGTTTCTTTTTCCCAGCATCTCAACTACAGGCTTTGGCATTTAATTGTATATACTAACTTGTATATACAGTTCTGAGGTTGCTTATACATTTTGAGAACGATTTTGCGAAAAATGCAGCATTATTTGTATCAGAGAAATGCACATTTCATGTGTTTTGCTCCCCTTCACTTTTTCTCAGTTTATATTGCATGTTGAATATTCTAAGAGGGTATCATGCAAAGTAAAATGTAACAGTTTCTTTCACACTATGGTTTTTCAAAATAAATCAACTGTTAAAATTTCCATAATGTGCTCTCCTACACTTTTTCTCATATTTCAAGCAAGGATATCACTTCTAATGCATGGTCATAAATGCTTTCGTGTATTGTGCAGCCAAATTAAGACTCTACCAATAATTAATTTTTTAACCTGATTAGCCCTCATAAATTTTTTTAAATTATCAAAAATTACCTATTCCATTGGTGGTTTATCACGATTGTTTTGGATTTTATAATTTTGATATTTTCTGACGATTACTTCGGGAACTAGTGCGATTAAGCATCGCTACAACTGATTTGTAGATACTACAATTTTTCTTCTTCTAAAGTTTTCAAAAGATGTTGTTATTTGTTGCGATTTATGAATGTTCGTTAATGTTTGTTAGTTTTTGTTTAGTCTAAAACTTTTAGTTAACAAATTATCTTTTTTACAAGATAGCTTTAGCGACTTAACACAACGCGGCTACAAACTAAAACCCAAAACAAAGATTTGTATGTATTCTTACAATTAAAAAAATATTTTATTTGTATTAACCGCCATCTATGCTTCATTTAGGACAAAGCATTTTTTCAATATCAGAGTAGTGTTAATTATTACGAAAATTTCCTTATTTATTGTTTTTATCAGTACGTTCTTTATAATATTTGTGGAGATATTCTTTTCGAAATCATGATTAATTTGTCACAGGGTATTCTTACTTATTGTAAATGTCGCGAATATGTTAATAATTACCAAGAGCAGAAATGAAAAATATGTATTTCTTATTGAAACATTATTTCTATGAGGGGACAATTTAGGGGACCACCTGGACATTTTTTAATGAACAGTGATTGAAAAATAATTTTAATGAAAAAGAAGTAGTATAATGTTCCTGCAATTTATTTATTTTTAGAGCAGTGTGAGTAAATATTTACGAAATACACTTTAAATATTACTAGTTTTAAAGAATGTGTCATCTGTCCAATCAAGGAAACAGGTTGCCTAGAATGGACCGCTGGTTGTCCTGATTGGACCACCAATTTCTTTAAGCATAAATAAGGTAAAAATATTTTTTGATTCTCAAATTTACACCAACAACCAATGCACGAACCCAAGTATGACATTTTATGCAGTATACGGTTTCCACTTCTCCCTTTTTTCCTCACAAATGATATAAATGTTATGTATCTTTAGTTTTTATAACTTTTGATCCAACATTTGAAGGATTTAGTGTCTTTTTACTGTTTTTTGCTTTGACTTGTTCGAATTCCAATTTATGAGCACTATTAGAGGTGGTCACGTTTTTTTATTGTTTTTAAAAAAGAGAAATTGAGAACAAATAGTTGTAGTGATTTTAACTAAAATCACAAATTCTGGCTTAGCTTTGGAGGGGCTGTAGCCAGTAGCACCCTGGATTCGCCACTGTATGAAGTTATCGTCTTCACAAACAGGCAAAAATCGCTGCGTGTGTTTTCGCCTATGTTGACGAAGGCAAGATAGATTTGTACAGCGAATAAAAAAATGTTTTTTTTTAAATTGAATTTGCCACGTAACAGTCTGTGCAGAAATGTGCATAAAATTGATACGATATGTGAAACGTGCATGTGCAATCCGATAACCTCATAAAGCAATACATTTTGCTCCCGGTCCAATGACCTATCGTGGTAAATAACGGTAGGCTACACTTGTTTGTCAGAATTAATAGATAAAAATAAATAATGAAAAAAATTAATTGTATATATTTAATAGAAAAAGTCATGAAGTCAAGTGTGAAAAAGCGATAACATTTTATGTGAATTTTATAATCAAAAGTTTGCAACCGGTTATTTGACCGGTCATGGTATGTTTAATGTTAAATGTGATCTGTAGCTGAACATGTCGTAATGTTAAATACGTTGTCATGAAAGGCTTTGGAAATCACGAGGGGAATTCATGAAGAAAGCAGAGTTGATTGAATTCAAACGAGTAGATTACAACTGTAATATACCATGGGGTATTTATTCCAAATCCAGTCGAAGTTTAAAATTTCAAGTCCAGATGCATCCGATATCTATTTCCTACATTAGGCAGCAAAGGAGGGGGGCTTTGAAATAGGCTTGGCTCATCATCTAGTCAATTCTGCTACTTCAAATGATGAGATTAATCGAGAAATTGGATTAATCAAGATCGGAGCAAATATACTATAGTAAGTGAAAATCGAAACATCACAGCTGGATGAAAGTGGCTTTTGTGTAGGGGAAATCGAATGCAGCATCGATTGATAATTGCTCAAGTGTTGATGCAATGTTTGCTCAGTACAACGTTTGGAATTTTCTTTGGCTTATTATTATTGTTGAACACACATCTCGGAATCTAGTGAGGGAAACTATACGTATAACTAAACGTGGTAATATTAATTTGGATTTAGAATAATAATTACTGGGTGGAAAACTAAGTCACTTATTATCTCCGATAGGTTTATTTTTGTATTACTGAGTTGACGAAGAATAGATTGGTGGAGCTCTTCAAAATTTTATTCAAAGATTTCCATGGGATGAAAGAAAAGATAAGTAAACCTGTCGGATGTTTTTCAGTTCTGCGACGAAGATAATCCACAATGCAATCGTCCGCTTTATATCAATGTTTTTACATTAATGCTTGTCTACCATTGATTTCTTAATCGACTGCTTCCTTGTTTTGGACTAAGTTGGACATTTGATCTGCAAACAATTCTGCAAAATTGATTGGGCAGTCTTCAGGTGATTTTGACATATTTTGGTAATCTTTGGATGAACATTTGAGTAGGAGTTTTTTGTCCTGGAGACTGTTCTCGATCGTCCCACCTGATGATCATCACGTTCATATGATCATTCACTTTATCAGTAAACATCTCCTGCCTATCCTCGTATTTTGTCGCAAGAATAACTGTTGTTGCCATAACGTCTACGATATGGCAACAATTATGAACAACGAGAATTATGTGAGATGTTTAAAGTCGTGATCTCTCATTCATGATTAGCTCAGAATAATCTGACACAACTCCTTTTCCTCATCAACTGTTAAACTCTTCCATTACCTTCCAAATGTTTTCGTATTTTCAATGCAGATGAATGCTGCTAGAAGCAACATTATTTTTAAAAATTTTAATTTTGTTTATTTTAGGTCATAATTTGTTTATTCGAATGTGTCGTTAGATTTAGCTTAAGTAAGTCTATTTAATATTAAAAAATTATATAATTTCATTTGTGCTTTGTTGCAAATTTCCTTCCATCTCAAATACTGTAGGAAAGATTTTCAAAAAAAAACCTTAATGACAATTGTTTGTAAAATTTTGTGTCGTATAGAACAATTCACAAAACTTGACATAATATGTAACAGTTTCAAGTAATACCTCCTTGAATCATCGCTTTTGTTAATTCTGTGCCGCTTAAAAACTAACTTTAAAGCCATAAACGTTCTGAATTTAATTTAGAGACATTTTTAGTTAAAATAATGTGGAAAAGAAGAAGTTAAAGACAAAAATATATGTAATACAAATACAACAGCGAATCATTTCTAGTACAAGTATGCTCTTTTCAAAAGAAATATATTTTAATGGCAACCCGACGCTCAAAGTCAAGGTCTTAGGGGAAATTTACACCGTGAAAACGTTATTCCTGTAAAAACTGAGTTGTTTATCGGAACAAATGAAAGCATACTAAGTATCATAGCGCGACCAACTGCGCAGTACTGTTCCCAGGCATTAAAATTTCAGTCACGGTTACCGTTGCGTGGAATGACTTTCCGAATATTAAAGTTGAAGAATCTCTCTCCAGACATATCTTTTTATTTTTTTATACCTTTACTCTTCTGACTAGTGTTTCTTTTTAAATATATGCAGAAGTATATTGATTTGGAAACTTTCCAAAGAATATTCGAAAACTTTCTGATGATAAAAGAACTTTTCTTTTGTGTTGTCAAATCATGGAGTATAAAAAATAGCACCAGAAACTTTCATGTTTAATTTCGTCGTTCCCCAACATGACATCTACTATTTCATCACTTTTTGAAAGTTGTTTGTTTGTCTACAAGCGATCTATTCTAGTTATTTCAATCGATTTTCATTTCAATATAGACTATTTTTTAGATGAAAAGAGGGAGAGAAAATATAATTTTATCGGAAGATAACATAAATTATAATAAGCATTCCAAAGATAATCGTCATTTTAAATATATTTAGAATTGATGTTGCTGGATAGAATTTTTCAGGCCTCAAAACCCAACATTGAAATATATCTTCTTAGCAATTCATACGAAGAACTAAGAAACAAGAAATTAATACTATTTAAAACCGAATGAGAACCTACATTTTGTAGTAAATGGTGCTTGGTTTTAAGAAACATTTTGGACGTAGAAGCAGCGAAAATTAAATAGAGATTCATGTTACGTCATAGTCACATGACAAACATAACTGCTTATTTCATCTAAATATGTAATAAAATGGATACTCTCTCACAGATAAGCATTCGTCTGTTACCTAGAATTTCACGCTGTACTATGACGCTGAGCGTTCTTTGCGCAAACCTGTTAAGGAGAGAACAGTGTGAAAAACGTATTCTGCGCCCCCGCTCAAAAAAGTTAACATATAATTTTCAATTTAATATACAATAGTTTATATTTGAAACCTATAATCACTCAATTAAATCTTTATAATCTTCGAAACACATTAAATTTTTAATTCAAAATAAAACTGCTTATGAAATAACACAGCATTAATACCTGAAAAATACTTCATCGAATTTCTTGAAATCGTCTGAAATACCTAGTAGAAAGTCTTCGTTCGCGCTTTTTGTCCATGAATGGGCTTTAAGGATCACTGAAGTGGACAGATCTTATTAAATGTCTTTCAATGCAAAGAAGTGCAAGGGCAAAAGACGGTAAGGTCCACAGAAGACGAAAAAATGTATCGTTTAATTTATTTAATGCAACGAATGTAAATATCAAAAATATCATTTGATATGGCCTTTTCAAAAGAATACTGAAAAGTTTATAAATATTTGGTTGTTATATCTTCTTATATGCACCCCCCGGACGGCTGCGCCCTAGGCCATGGTCTAGGTTCGCCCTATGAGAAATCTGGCCCTGTTTGTCGTGGATTAATTCTTTTCAAGTTTTCACTTAACAATCCTGAATCAAGGGCTGTGAAAATTCGAAGAGGAGATTTTAAGAACTTTAACACGGATGATTTTAAGATGATGTTTAAGATGATTTTAAGATTTTTGAACATAGAATAAAGCATGATGCAAACATTATGCTTTATTCTGATTTTTTCCAAAAACATTGGTTTACATATTTGTTTACTAATTTATAAAAGTTATCTAATAAATAATTTTTATAAAAGTTATCTAATAAAATTAACTTATGAATCTAAAAACTTCCAAAGCAATTTATATTAAACTAATTATAATGATATTAATCAGTACCAATAATCCCAATGTAAACGAAAACGGTATTACTTAAATTAGACAAAGTTTAAAAATTTATCCTAAAAACCAATTTCTATATTAAGAACTGGACTTATATTATCAAAGAAAACAAAAAGCAAAACAGTTAGTGCGAAAAAACAAAAGAATTGTTGTTAATCTTATGAGCAGAAATTTCAAAATGTGCAAATGACTCTAAATGTGAAGGTCTCTTTACATTTATCACGTGAGATGGAATTGACTCTATATCTTGTTTCCAGCAGACTTCGAAGATAAATCTGCTTTTCCGATGAATTTGAAGCAAGCATTTGCAGAGTATCTATTGAATTTTAGCTTGCATTGCATATAAATGATGGGAAAAAGCATAAGTTTATTTGAAGGTTGTTGAGTGAGTTGCTGTTGAAATTTTAAAAATTTAAACTTACATATTTGGCAGAGATACTGTCATACTTCAAATTTTCACATTCTCTATGTATTGCGATACTTTTAATTTCAATAAAACATAAACATAGTTTTATTTCTACTGAAAATAAAATTGTTCTCATTCTGCTCCTGAAATCGATTGCAAAAATTCAATCCAAGGAAATGAAAACGATTTTTCAAATTCTGTGTTTACAATCTTAATTTAAAATCAAAAATAAAAATTTACAACACTGCAGTATGGACGAGTTTTCTGTTTTGTTTATTTACATTAAAATGCGGAGACTACGTACTTCCGGTGTAATGCTAAGTCAATGGAAGTCCAAAAGCCATGTATAAATGTCAAGGTTTTTAATGTAAGTAAACAAAACAGAAAACTCGTCCATATGCTAAGAATCTTGTAACCTTAATAAGCTCATGTTATGCAAAATTTACAATAATTTTATTTGTTACATTTAATTCTACAATATTTTCTATATATCAAAAAAAATAAGACAGTTGCCATCATTGAAATAGAAAAAAACTAATGCCTTATAATTTTACTTTTTATAAGCATTAAAAATAATTAACCCGAAATCTCAAATATTAAAGAAATATAACTGAATAAACTTAAAAATTTGCATAATACTACTGACTCATGAAAATGCTTATATTGATTAGAAACGGTTATAATTCATGTGATGAATTTTTTAATATCGAATATATTATTCAGAAAAATCCCAAATGGAAATGCAGCGTCTACTTAGAATTGATGAGAAAAACAACTTTTAATTAAGTCATTCTTTAAGCTTCTTAAATACTTTAGTTTGTCAAGTAAAATCTAGTCCGGTAATTCATTTATATTTCAGCTCTATCCGGCATTTTCCCATCTCTGAATATACAGCTTCTCCCGAAAAGAACCATTAGTTAAGAGCAAAACTTTTAATGAGACGATTTAAATGCATCTAAAACAGAAAAATAAGCTATTAATAGCCTAGTTCATCCTCTAGACACGAAAAGAGCTTCATAACTATTCAAGCAGAGAACAGAATTTTTGCAAATTCTGAGATATGTTTAAAACAAAAGTGATATCGTTGAATAGACAATTTACGGCTTTTGAATTCGCAGCAAAATTATTATTTTCATAAACAAGTAATATTGATTTCTACCCAAGTGGAAAAGTAGATAGTTCTTTTTGGGTAAGTAAAGTTTGTTGCATGGAAAGAAATGCAGCTTTGTCATGAAGTGCGATTTTCTGCTTTTCAAAGTTAGAGTATCTTTCTAATGAAGGTAATACTGTGCTGTAATTAGTTTGAAAAAGCCTATGGGAGTAGCAAATATACTCTTGAAATTAATATTGGTCATTATTTATTACAAAATATTGTGTAAAACCAAGGAAATCATATCCTACGAAAGCGTCCACACAAAGCAAATACAGCTGTGTGTTACTGTTAAATGCGTCTATAACGTCGTGCCGGAATCATAGACGTCCCCGGCGCTATTCTTAAGTTGCGTATACTCTTGCGAGCACAACACGAACAGGCCAATTCGCAAACAGCTTCTCGCAGGTGTAGACGGTTTTTTTCGATAGCCGCGAACGGTTTGGGCTCGCGAAGAACCAAATATTGTATGTGAACACAAAGGGATCCGTAGCTCAAATTCGGACGTGTTCACCGTTCCCCGCGAATATGCCCCCCCCCCCCGAGTGAAAGAGCTTCTAAATACCCCCTCCTCCTTAGAAGATTTAAAGAATCCCATCCTCTATCACTGACTGACAAGGGTAATGATCATTGATGCGTTCGAAGAGTGCTCGCCCCTTTCCTATAGATCGAGATGTGTTCTTTGTGAAAATAATTTCCTTCAACACGCTGCGAGCGGCTTGCGAACTGTTCTTCTCGCAAGTGCATACGCTCCTTTAGGGAATGCAAGGGAGACAAAACATTGAGGAATTTATATCACTTTTTTAAGCCAAATATGATGAGTCGGTTAAAAAAATAACATGATGTCGAGGGGTCCATTTACACTTACTAAACCACTGATGACGGCTGGGACGAAAAAATCATATAATAATCTGGGTGAAAGCTACACAACTGACATCGTACCTCATGCAACAAGTCACGTTGTAAACTTGGTAGTACAACCCAATAAAAGAGCTGGAGCGTTAACCAGTTCAGTCGAACTTTATATACTTCCGAAAGCATAGAGAATCTGCTTACTCACAAGACGTCTTCTCATTTTCGTACTCGGGTTCGGATTGAATATCGAATGCAAATACATTTTCTCAGGCAAAAATTCTAAATACACTCCTTAATAAAAATTGATGTAATGTGGTACTTTTTTACATTGCACATTTAAGTAATGTACATTAAAGACGTAAAAGATCACAAGAAAGCTAATTATACAGATCGGCATTAGAAGAAAATCAACAGAAAAGTACTTTCAAAAGGTTTTCAATAAATAGTGACAAGTTATCGCAGAAATGACTAAATTCCATGATTCTGCTGACAGATGTGAGAGGGGATGAGGATTGATGCGAGATTTCAGTGAGAGCATAGCTTTTTCAGATTTCAATGGATCCAATTCATGTTCAAGTGAAACACATAAAGTGAGCCATGCCGATTTCATTTTAGAATTCACTGGACATCGTACAGCATGAAAAAAAGTCCCACAGCACATCGTGACCCTGGACATTCACGAGTTCTCAGTTCCACGCACATTCCGACGCTACACGCCAAAACCGGTCGTCAATGTGAAAATCCGATGATAATTGGTGTACTATGGTTGAAAATTTGGAAATCCATCTTCTTTTGAAATCTATTTGGATTAAAGGGTCATGAATGCTGAAATGTGACCGGTGTGGATACGTGGAGGAGGAAAGAGATGAGACTCTCTCACACCAGAGGAAATTGGGGCAGACGGGGTTCATGTTTTGAAGACAGGGGAGGAGAAGTAAGTGCAGAAGGGGATTGGAGTGCCCGTAGTTGATGGGTTTTGTGGCTTGCGCGGAGTGGCTCGTGCATGGCTACCAAAATGGATGGGCTGAAAAATGGAAAGGCGTAGAACGTCACCACGCCATTTGCGTGGAGCGGAGGGCTCGTGAATGTGGAGCTTAAGAGAATTCACAGTTAGATGCTAGATAGCATGAGTGGAGAATTTGGCATGTGACTGTAACTTCACGTGAAGAGATTCCATTCAAGTGGGATAACTTTTGGATATGGAATTTAATAAACAGTAGAACAAAAACTGTCAATGTATTTCATCATTATACCCTCAAGTCATTTTCATGTCCTGCAAAGTGAGGAAAATCTAAGCAGGAAAAACATGGCATGTGCCTTCCAAATATTCCCTAGGCAGTTTAGATTTGACCGTATCATGTACTGAACACATCCTCATTTTTAAATTTAAAATGGAAGTCATAATTTGGATGAACAGTGCCTTCTATTTTGACTAAGGTCAAACAAAGTACTACAGTAAATTTGTGAAAAGTATTTTGTCATTTTACATAGTAGACATAGTTTTAATATCATTCTCTGAATTAGCAATTTATAAAAATCTTAATTTCACTATACAAATTTAATACAGGTTATGAAATGCACTTCTTGAGCTTGTCATTGCTTTTTTAAATTTATTATAGCTCATAAAGATATTGAGAGTAGGTTAATAAAGGCGTAACTTTTTTTAAGAAGAAAAGTAATTGGTGTTCATCCGCAAAAAACATTTTTCCATATGCTGAAACAATACTGAATATTTTCTTTTATTTATAATGTGTTTTTCTTTTGATGATTCGACGAATTTCTTCAAATTTTCTAAAACGTCTTTTGAAAAGAAAGAAAAAGCATTTCCAAAAAGTATGAACTTTGAATGCATTGTTTGCATACATGTACTGTATCTTCAATATTTCATTAGGCTTCAATATATAGATTTTGTGTTATTTCTTCAGTTTTTTGTTTGGAACCATAAAAAAATCCATCAAAACGGTTTTTGAAATATCAAATCGATTCTTATTTGTATTCAGTTTTTCTAGAGGGTATATTTGCTGTTTCTTCAGTTTCTTTAACAGGAAAATGCATTGTGATTTTTTGTATTTTCCAATCAATATCAGCAAATGAAAGAAAGTAATGAAAATAGACTTCAGTGATATTTTTTTTATTTTCAATTTCGATCATAAACTATTTAAAGAACGAAGCATTTCTAATTTTATTGGTTGACATGAAATTTTATTTTGCGCCAATTCATTGTTTGGAGACTTTTTTTTGTCTCCTATCAATAGAGATTGCATGTTGTCTACAAATGGACTAGAAATCAATAAAAGTTTTATACAAAAAGATAAGTTTCGAATTTGTTGGTGCTTTCTGAATGATAAAATTTTGAGAGAATGAAAAATTCTAAACATTTTTTAGTTCTATCGCTTTGTTAGCCAATGGTATTAGTTATTCTAGTTATCACCTCTTAGATGATTGTAAATCCCGAAAAATTCTAAAAATCGACGAAATCCAAAAAGATTTCGTCGATTTTTGAATGGCATATTTACGGCTGTATTGCGCAGCTCACACATTGAGATATTTACAGAAATGTTACCGATTTTATAAACACATTTGTAAAATTTACTTCTTAATTTTGTATGCTAATCAATATATTTACAGATTGTTTTGGAAACTATGGGTATTTTTGTCTTGAGCAAGGTACATAATATACTCCAATATATATATACAAACATAAACAAAAACAGAAACAAATGCAAAAACCAATTAAGAAATTTAAGAAATTAGTTTTTTAATCAAAATAAATACTTAACTTAAAGAAGTAATATTGTAATTGGCGATCTGTTCCCTTTTTTTGTTGTTTTGGTTTTCATTTTTGACATGGTTTTGTTTTCTTTGGTTAATATATATATATCGGATTGGTTAACTTTGCCTTTATTGATAAAAAATGGGAAAATTTAACCTTAGAAAAAAAATATGTATGAAATTCCTGATCTGTATGGATCTGCCGCCTGTATAAAATTAAATTCCACGCTGGTTGCATATAATGTATTGTTATCAGAAAGCTTAGATACGAGTTTAATTTCTTTTTTAATTCTTAATATAAGCACTTTTATACCATCCCATAAACATCTACCTGGTTATGCACATAAATATACCATATGTATGGAATTATCGCACCATTAAATGGTAGAACTACTATCGAAAAAGAATCAGAAAATCGGTTTCGTAGATTTTGCAAACTTCCTCAAGTTGCAGAAATTTGCTTAACAGCAAAGAATTTTGATGTTTCATGAGTCAGCTATTTTGGATTTACTCTAAGAAATTAATTTCTGTCTAACGTGGAATGTACAGTAAGCGAAATTTCTGGGAGTATCTATTTTTGAATTTTTAGTAACTTAATATTTCTTAAATAACGTTATTCAAAAACAGAAGACAAGAAAAAGTAACTTTTGCATTTTATGAAAGAAATTATTAAAGCATATTTTTGGAATACATAAAAAAATGAAGAAATAAATTATGAATAAAATTTAAGCTATCTCTCGCGGGCTCACTCTTCAGGTTTTGTCTATTTCCAACTTCAGGCTCCAAAAAAAGTTTTTCATATTTTATTACTGGGTCGTAAAAGCATGCTCTAAAAAGATAATAATCCGGCGAGCAAATACAAAATTCCGAGGATGTGAAAATTTCGAATAAAACCCTTTATCGTAGAATCATAAAATCTATTTTAGAAGCTTCGGAACACTTCAATCCTTGTTCTCGTGGTGAAATATTATTTGAAAGAAATATTCGCTAGATTTTTCTTCGCTTTCAGAAGGCATTAATGCTGAAATTTAACAGCGAAGTAATATCTTTAAGAATAGTTTCTCCCGAAGCAATTTAGAATTTTTGCAGCGAATTTATTTTAATCTACTCAGTACAAAAGCTTGTTATGTTACCAAATCATGCTACAGTGGAATTAGATTAATTCAACAGTTTTTGTTTCAAATTCGTTAATAATTAGAATTTCACAGTGGTCCCTTAAATTTTCTATTAATATGATGTTAAAATATCGTCTATAATTAGAATTTAGTTTAGCTAAAGGGCAGCGGTGGCCTAGTGGTAAGGTGTAGGCCTTGGAACCGGAGAGCTCTAGGTTCAAAACCCTAATCCACTGAAGATCCGTCGGCTATTGGGCCTGCTGGACGCTAAATCATACGTAGGGGGCCAAACGTCCTCCCTCTGGCGTGGTACGGAAGTTTGGAAAGGGGGTACCAGTTCAGTCGTGGTCTTCGACATCTGACCGTGGCTCAAGATCATGAGGTCCGTCCCCAAATAGCCCTCGAGTTGCGTGAGATCGTCCAAAAGTGCTAGCCTTGGCGTTTTGAAACGATTAATACCCCTGCGCCTAACCGTCCGCGCGAAGGGCGGTTATACCAATTTGATAGGTGGGACAAACTATGCTGCGTTAAGAGCGAGAAATGATTCTACATTTCCATATTGCTGGGTTACTCCGCTTAGTATCCGAAGATTAGGCACAACCATGGGCTTTGGCATCTATGTGTTGGTTAGTGTCTCACAAATAAATCGTGTATCTGAAATACGCGCAGAACTCTAAGAGGCTAATTTCTAACAGACTCCAATGCAGTAATTTCATATGTTGAACCGGTAGAAGGGTGATTAACACAAGACTCGGTCCCCACGAAGCTGCACAGGTGAATATAACCATCCAGGTACAAAAAGTAACAATGTAATCAGTCTGAAAAGGTTATGTTACGACATTTCAGAACTAATGTGAATCAAGATAATGTGCACGAATTTATAACGTAATGCTGTTACAGATATTTGAACTATTCTAAGATAGGTTGTGTAATAGAGCAACGTGAATATAAAACAGCGATTGTTAGTATAAAAATTCATTTTAGTTTAGAATTAGTTAATTATGAATACATATTTGTATTATACAAATTTTTATAAGAACTTGTCTTTTTATCGAAATTGTAAACTGTAGTTGAGTATTTTATAATCTCTTATGATGACTTTTTTTTGCACGAATTTAATGTCTTTAATAATAATTCGCGCGTCATAGAAATCTCAGTTTCAATTGCTTTATTATAATTTTTTACAAAATGTGAAATTATTTTAAAGATAAAAAATTTATGCAGTAATAACATGTTTCAGATAAATAAATAAGGATTTTACTAGTTTTGTGAGCTATTTTTATACCGTAGCTATTTAAAATTATGAAATGTTGATAACGCATAAAAGCATGTTTTACTATATGATAAAAATCAAAACCAGTAGCATTTCCAAGCAAGTCTAGTTTGTAAACAATTCTGTAATACTTTTTATAAATACTCATTAAGAAGTAAACAGATAAAATACGTCTTTACATACGATAAATATAATGAAACCAAGCATATATGTAAACAAAGAGGTTTTAGTTTTTGAGAACTAGATATGAAATGGACGAGAAAACGAGTATTTTAGAAGTTTATAACGATTAAAAATAGATTTAAAAAGCATTAAGTCAAGCCTCGGTGATCTCAAACATGGCTACAAGAAGTTTCCCTGTTAGATAGGATTTTTCCGAAAGTAGGGATCTACAAACCACCTTAAATGACTTCCATGAATGTACATTTCCAGCAACAACATCATTGATATTTTTTACGCATTTCTCATTACTTATTTATACATAGTTTTATCTACTTAAATTATTTTCAACGCCATAAAGTTTTTTTAAAAAATAAAAATAAATAACATTTATGTCCGAAACTCAGCAACTCATTCCTTTTATAAGGATGTAGTATTTTGGTTCATAAGAACACCAAAGAAAAATTTTCAATGGTAAGTGCATACTATGATTAAATTTTTTTTGAAGAGCATTATGAAAACTTGTTCTTTTTCTCAAAATATTCTCATTTTTAGAATATTTATTAAGGATATAACAAATCTATACTGGTATCCAAAAGTTAAGTTAAAAACTCATTGTTCGCAATAATTTAAAATAGCTATCAATAATATTTTGTAAAAATATGTCATGTGTTTGGGTATAACCAATGCAACGTAAGCATTCACGTTATTTTATGCGCCTTTTAAACGCTTAAAATATAACGGTTTAGAGAAAACGCGAAACTCACCGATTTTCTTATTTGGAATTTTTGTTTGTAAAAATGTGGTTTTTAACAGAAAAATCTCACGACTGATTGAGCAAAATTGAGATCTCGTAATCTTTTAGACGAAGAATATGAAGAATAGAAGAATTTGAGACGCTAGTAGACTTTGTTCGGTAGTTAAGAGTGTCTCTAATGGTGTTATTTTGGCTGTGGAACACTATTACATTACCACTGCCAGGAAGGCCTCCCAAAGTCGCAGAGATCTACGACACTTGTAGGTGATAGATACATGGCATTAAGTGCACGATTCCATAGAGATATGACGGCTGGAAAAATTCAGGGTGGTCATAAATTATTGGTCCCATTTCAAAAATTAATATAAAAACCTTATAATGTAGCAACTTCGGTTTGTTTTTTTAAATAAGAGAGAAGCTCAAAAAGTTTTTTTCATATAAGTAACGCGCTGTTACGGTCCACTAAATCTACTGCAGCGGGAAATTTCGAACGCAAGTGCCAAAAATTGCTACCGTGCAGCGGAAGGCAAGTCTCTGGTTCCACGAAAGCAAATCAATTGTAACAGTTCAAAGAAGTATCCGGTTAGAATATCGAAATTGTCAGTCTCCAAGTAAGAACTCCATCAGTATGACCAATTTAAGGGAACTGGAAAGACGTATCCGGTGCTGGACGACCATCGGCCTCAGAGGAAATTGAACAAATGAGGGAGTCTTTCATTTCTTAATTGCACGTAGCAACCCTTAATGGAGTTCTTACTTGGAGACTGATAATTTTGATACTCTAACCGAAAACGCCTTTGAACTGTTATAATTGATTTGTTTTCGTGGAACAAGAGACGTGCCTTCTGCTGCAAGGTAGCCATTTTGTTACTTGCTTTTGGAATCTCTGGCTGCAGCAGGTTTAGTGCACCGTAACAGAACATTACCTATCTGAAAAAAAACTCTTTTTGATCTACTCTCATAAAAAAACGTAGTTGCTACATTATAGGATTTTAAACGTAGGACTACTTTCCTCCCACTGGGGTCTCAGGAACGAAATTGATTCACATGCCAAAAAACGTTGTATGACGTTGTATGGGAGATACTCTATATCTCGGTAACTACATATGTTAAAAACACAACTAATGTATTATTTTAGAGATAAAGGGTAACAACAGAAGTTATAAATAAAAATTTGAAAATCGGAAAAGAGTCACGCGAGTAAAGTAGTCCTACGCCTTTATCATCAGCGGCTGTTTGAAAAAGACAGCCTCACGTCATTTTTTAAAATTAATATTTGAAATGGATCCAATAATTTATGAGTACCCTGTATCTCGGGGCTGCGTCTGGAACAATAATTTCGTCGCAGATTGTTTATAGACGACTAGATGAGAAGGTTCTTTATGTCGGACAACAAGAGATATGTGTTCCCCTCAACACATCTCAAAAGAGAGCCATTTTTTTGTGGAGCCAGGAACACCATTTTTGGACACAGCAAGATTGGGGGGTGGAGGTGGGAGGCATGTCCTCTTCATTGATGAGTCGAGATTAGTATAATTGTTTTCTGAATTTCTCTAGCTTTACCATAAAACAATTGAAATTTCAAAATTTTATTATATTTTAAAATTATAATTGCAAGTTATAAACAGATATCAGTCGTTGCGTTTCTCTTCTAAAGATGACAACATGACCTATGTGATAATTTTATGCCTAATTTTGGTTGGTTTCAGTTGAATAATTCATTTTATCATCGTTTCATTTTTCAAACTGATTTATTGATGCATTTCGACTTCAAATTCAGATGCTTTTTGATTAAATAAGAAGCCTTAATGTTGTTTTCACATTCATCAACTAATAGTACCGAAATCATGGCTATTAATTTCATTTCTTTAACTTATTACTTAGAATTTTTAGTTTAACCAGTATCTAAAGAGGTGCCGAACCAGGTGGCAATAGTTACCCGGTGAACAAATTAATTTAACAGTCACTTAGTATCCAGACACGGGCTATATAGACGCCAAAAGTGGCGACTTTTTCTTCTGTGACTTTCTATTTAAATTCCTAAAGACATACACTTACATGGAATTGCTGCTTTCATGCTTTTTTCAAAATACTTACTCCTGCGCCAGATTTTGAAGTCTTTGTATGGAAAATCAAGAGGGTCTAAGGTTTTAAATAAATCCCGCCAATTACGGTCAAGCTTGATCTTCTGTGCTAATCAACGTTAAGTATTCTTGCTATTCTGACGATGAAGGACTGCTAAAGAATGGAACATTTATTGTGAACCTTTTATGGACTGTTCTTTTTGAGACTGTTTTGTTTCATTATTTTGTAGTATTCTGTATTTTTTAAAATTATCAATAAGTGGTCTTTGCATTGGTTGCGGTGTTGGTGGCGGCTTTGGTGAGTGTAAATGGGTGTGGTAGTCAGCTTGTTTAGAGTTTTTGGGGCTTCATCTTCTGGTGCGGGGCCGTGAAGCCTCGTGTGGGTGTTGATAGCACCTGTCTACGACTGCCCATTCAAACCGGTAAGGGACCGCCATGGTCTTAGGTGCGAGGACAGGCCGTAGTGTTAGTATCTACAGAGGTGGCGAACCAGTTGGCAGTAGTTACTCTTTGGGGGTTATGTTCAATAGGTGGACAAGAGGTCAGCTAGTGATCTATAAATTAAATCAGGCTAAAAAAGCCAAATGTTTAACAAACACGAAAAATTCTTTGTCATAAAAGCTTTCATTATTACAAATTTCCATTTTAGTACACTTTCAGATTTTGAAATGAGAAATCATTACTTGCTTGAATTGCGCATTTGTTATTTAATATGTAATTTTTTTTAATTCTCTAATCTTTGATCATAACTCATGTGAAATCCCTTTCAGCGAACTCAGTTAACTGGCAACTCTCTTTAGAATGCAACTTTATGAATGTGATCTTTCACCCAAATATAATATTGAAATTTTTTAGCTGAAAATGTTTCCAAAATTGTTACTGAAAAATTTTGGAAATTTATGAATGCCGTATTTAATTTATTCTATTTTAATGATATTTTTACAATCGATTCGTTATTTATTAATTGCAAAAAATTACACTAAAAGAAAGAAAATTAAAAATAGATTATTTTTCATCTTCGAAGTTTCTCGCTGTTTGAGCGATCTTATTCTTATTATAAAACTCCGTATTTTTAATTTTAACTAACAATGAATGCAATGTTTTCTTTCAACGTGAATGGCAAAGAACATGCCAGAAAATCATCGTATGTTTGTCTCATTTCGTGATAAGTTTCACAATACGTTGAAGAAAACTGAGTTCAGGAAAAGTATCCCTTTCAATGACAGAGTTGGTCCAATATTTTGTGCAGATCTACAATTTTATAGTAAGGACTACATAACTGTTAGAAGTGCTAAGATAAATTAAAGTTAATTATTATTAAATTAAGTGAAGTTGAAACTTTAAATGTGTAAAACTTTCTTAGAAGGGTAAAATGTTTCTAATAAAGAACTAGTCATAATGTTTAATTTACCTAGCTGTTCTCCCAGGCCGTAAAAATGAAATGTAAACAATAAGTTATATGTATAGCAAGAGATTCCGAGACTAGCACTTTTGGACGATTTTACAACGGAAAGGGGTGTCAGGCAATGAATCATATGATCGCATTTCCGGAGTTCTTTGTTAGATCACGCTAAGTAAAATGTAAACATCTCCCCTTCCATTCCTCACTTTCCCCTATTTTATTGAAAATAACTCCGCCCTGCGCATGCGCAAAAGCGCGGAGGGTTTCGGAATCCGTTTCTAAACGTTATGTTAATATTGTTTTGAAGTCATGACAGGTGGCGTGCTCTCATTGGCCATTGCATGTATTGCATCATTTGTTGTTTGACGATGGTATGATTGACTCCCTCTAACCTTTAACTGGGTCGTTGACTTTACCTAAAAAGGGGGAGATGCCTTTGTGTATAAAAGCAAAGATATGGTTTGTATTTTTTAGTTAGTTAGTTGAAAGAGCATGTACGTAATGCTGCCGTGCAATTTACTAGTTTAGTTTATTAGTTTACAGATAATTTTATTAATAAATTATAATTTTACTTTAAATAATGTCTCGCGGCCATATTTTCACAATAACAAATTTCATCTATCTAACTTATCGCATTTTTAAACTATCATTATCACATATGTACAGACACACAGACGGTCCGTTTGAGAGACAAATACGGATACATATTATCAAAAATTTTAGACTCAGGGAAGCATGATACATGAAAATTCATCAAAATATCGCGATCGAATATTTTGACGATTACAATATTTTCTCTACTGATGCTAAATAATAATCAATAAAACTAATAATTTAAAACTATAAATTCATTCTGATAACATAAATTAAAATATTAAGTCCTGGAATTTTTCACCTCGGTGAAAACCGAGTAATTATTTCTGATATAGCTTTTATAACTTAATAATATATTTCAGATATTCAATTATTGTCACTATATACATCTAAAACTTATCGAACTCATTATTAATTTGAGGTGTTTTAATCCCAATGAAGCTTCATATGAAATTTCCAATATGAATGAAAGTAATGTGTCGAATATTCTTTTTTTTAAAGAGCAATAAATTAAACCGCTTTATGAAGGGATGAAAGCATTTTATATAATCGTGTTTGATTTATTTTCCGGAAAGAAAGCTTTAACCTTATAATATTCTACAAAATCAAATCAAAAAATTTTTACTGCTTTTTTTATGAGCTTAATCGAAAATAAAAACCTATTTCGACCAACTAGAAAATAATAACCGAAAATCAAATTTATCACGTAACGTAAGTAGAAAAAGATATTGTTTTGTAGAGATGCAATTTTTGCAATATCCTTCTTTAATGTGATTGTGAAAGCTTTTCGCTGTTTTCTTCTGCAGAAAAAGAGGCGCAGTTTAAGTAATCGAATCTAAGGATGGTAATAATGCTGATGACGTCACGTTTGACGTCATTTATGCTCTCATCAGGGAAATAAACCGATATACTTTTAAAAAGGAATAAAAGTTCCTTTTTAAAAAAGAGAAAAGAAAGTTTTGGTGTTTATTTTGCAATAGAAACAATGAAAACGATATCGTTTTTGAAATTAGAGAAAATTGATAAGTTTAAATTTCGTGTTCCGATAAAAGTAGTTTAGGTTGCTAGAGAAAAATAAATTACTTCCTCATTATTTTTTGTGTAAGTTATTACGAAAACAAAAATAAGAATAAATTGAAGAGCTATTTTCTTCAGCTTTTTCCACTACTGTTTTTATTCTTAAGCTGAATTTCAAAGTAAATTGGATGAAGGGGAAAATGCATACAAAGCTTTTTTATCAGCAGGTTTTAAGAAAAGTAATGCAGTTAGCCATGGAAGGTTCAATTTTAAAGAACTTTGCTTCATACAGTTTAAGTTATTTTCGGTTTATTTTCAACTAGTAGTCAAAAATTGATGTTTATATCGTGAATTTTATATAGCTGATGTCAACATTGTTTACAAAACACCAATTCTTTGCATAGATGGATAAAAAGCAAAAATTCTCAAAGCCTCCGACGAAAAAAATTCGGATTAAAAATGTTATTAACGCAATGTAACAGTGAGTAACAAAACTTAAAAAGACACAATTTGTCTTCTAAAGAACTGAAAATACATTATCAAGAAATCTTTTAAGCATAAAAGTTATAGGGAATGATAAAAATCATGGAAAAAGTATTCGAATAAAAATTGAAGGTTATTTTTCAATAATTTTTAATTAAATAATTTTCATTTCGAAATCAAAGAACCTGATTTCATGAAATCGTGCACAGAGTCAATGATATTCTCTTTTTTTACATACTCTGTAGCACCGAGAATAAATTTCAATTTCACCGTTAATTAATTAACAGGGGTCTCTTTCCCTTTAATGAATAATCTTCCCATTCTTACACCTATACTTCTTTTTTACTTTTTCGTACTCGGAAAGAAGAGAGAGTATTCTAACCGCCACAGAAATAGAAAGAAGATTCTAATCGCCAAAAACTCAACCTCTAGCTTATGATGATTCTCAGATTGTGATTAATTCGGACCTTCCCGAGTTAGAAGAAAAAAAAACATTTTTGTAATTATGCCTGATTGTGAACGCAGAAATGAATCAAGCTAGATGAATGAAATTTGTTATATACTCTTTACGCCACAAATTTGTATCTGTATACAATTGTAGTCCAAATACGCTTACTGAAAAGCTGTCTGTCTGTTTATATGTGTTTCTGTTAGCACGCTAACTCAAAATCACAACAAGCAAGAAGGATGTCAGTAAAGCCAAGGTCTTCCCATATAACGTAACTTCGATTGGAACCTTTCCTAGAAACGGAAAGGGTTTCATGTTATAGATTTACTATTGCTTCTTCGTTGCACAATTTATTCAGTTCGCAAAGCTTTTTTTTATTCGTCATCATAAAATCCTATGGAAGTGGAAATGTTATTGTCCGTCTTTATAAATGTCTCTATTGAGTGACATCTTTATGTGGGAGTACTCAGGAAAGTCGAGGGCAGAACATTTCTTCTCGTCGCACTTTCTTTCTTCTCATTCAGTCTCGGAAAACTGAGTGGTGTATTTCCTATTATTTGAGATAAACAGGATGTTTTTTTTAATAACTGACATTACTCAGAGTCATCTGTAGCTCGATCTATCAGCTGAAATGCCACCAAATTTGGTTGAGGGATTAAGGAAGACATGAGGGAAAAGATTCCGTGAAAAAATAAATTAGTTCCGAAAGTAGATGATAGGGAAAATGTGGCGCTGTTGTAGTATAGCAGTGTATGTAGTAGTGTACTCAGTATAGCACTTTATTCAATGAAAGCAATTCCTCGACGATGTCATAGACCTCTTTCAATGTGACCACCCTTCACGTGGGCCACACATTTCATCCTGTACACAACATTCTCCATGTCCATTATCCCCTGATCTAATCTCATGTGACTTTTTCTTGTGGGATTATTTGTAGTCCAAGGTCTTCTTGGTGGGGTCCCGACCTTAAAGATTCTAAAAAACATATCACGGGCTGTGCTGAGCATTCCTGGTCACCTACCTTTTTCGGAAAATATAAATTTTTATTTATTTTTAGCTGTCTAAAACTAGGAATCATAAAAAAAGCAATGATGTCCGGGAAAGCTAGCAAATTTTGTAATTAAATTTTTAAATTTTGTTTCTTACCCCTATACTCCCGGGTACTTTTAGGTGTCAGTACATTTATTGCCCCTCACTTTTTCACCCAATCAACGCCACTGTTCCTGGTGACATGTTACGTTCGGTCGTCGAGAATATTTCAAACAAGAAGCAGTGTGTGGTCCACGAGGAGGGTGGTCACAGTGAAAGATCTCTATGCCCTCGTCGAGGAATTGCTTTCATTGAATAAAGTGTTATAGTGAAATATCATCTCTGTAACAATTTAGAGGCAGTTCATTTGCCGTGTTAAAGTGGTGTTGCACTGAAATTTCTTCTTTGTTATTCATTTGTTAATTCTCATTTGTGTATATTACAACAGCGCCACATTCCGCCTATCGGCGACTTTCGGAACTAATGAATTTTTTCACGGAATCTTTTCCCCTGTGTCGTCATTAGTACCCCTACCAAATTTGGTGGCATTTCAGCCGATAGATCGAGCTACAAATGGCTCTGAGTGGTGTTAGTTTAAAAAGACACCCAGTATTATTGTGATAAAGTAATAAAAAGCAAATCATTCCACAAATATACAGCAAGCACATCCTATCTTTGTTAAGAATATGATAAAAAATAGTGTCTGCCTTTGAATTTAGTACTTAATCACTTTAAAGAAGCTGCTTTTAATAATGACAAAGGTTTAAGCGCATGTCTTTATATAACTATTCAACATCTTTATTGACAAAGAGTCGGATAAAAGCTTTTAATCTTGTGTGATCAATTATGGGCTTAATGCTTTAATGAGATAAGTCGCAGTTAAGCAACCAACAACAACAAAAAATATATAGTTTCTGAAAAGTCGTTTACTGAAGAACTGTTGCTTTCGAATACATTTTAAAATACCTATATATTTATATCTGCTATTAGAAGTAAAGGCCGCTTTATGTATTACAGTTAAGCTTTAAGTAAATTACAGTTTTTGATGAATGCCTTTTTATACTATGAATATGATATTTTTATCTAACCAAAAATAATTATAACTCTTTTTCTGTCTGCTTTTCGTATTATAAAGAAAACTGGAGAAAAAAAGAATATAAATACTGTTAATTCTTTTAATTATTAATCTGTAATTTTTCAGGAAATCCGTTTTCATCTGAAATGATATTTCACTCTATTGTGGTTTGATGATTCCTTGTGTTCTATACAAAAAATTGAGAATTAAGCATTTATTTATTTAAAAGCTGCGATCTCAATTTTTTTTGAACAGTTAACGGGATAAAGTCATGCTTACATGATAAACGTAAAGTGACCCGTGCCTGTTCAAATAGAGGAGAGATTGCGCATTCAGTTGCTGCTCGTAACGGTAATAATAGAAATTTATGAAGAAAAAATAAGCGTTACTGTTGATTGATTGCAAAAGAATTAATTTTTATGTTCATCTTAGTTAAATTAATGTTCCATTTTGAAGCAACACGGGGGCTATTTTAAGACGAATCTCATAATTTTGAACCGCTGTCCGATGGAGAGGGCGACACTGAAGGCGACAGCCCCTCTTCAAACTTCCACACCACACCGCCGGAGGGGACTTTTGACGGATTTGTATCGGATTTTGAACCTGCAAACCTCTGGTCCCGAAGCCGAAACATTACCACCATGTGGTATCCCAATTTCCTATGATTTCACGGTCTCAATGATGTTTTCGATACGGCTCAGGGACTATTGAGACTCTATCCTCTACATCAAAGTGAGCTGGATGAATGATAATAGGAGGATTTGGCTGTTGAAAATCCTGATATAAAAAGCTTGAGCCTTCCCAATGGCAATCCCTGCGAAGGCGACCTATTCTAACAAGACTGGACTCCATTTGAGCTTTGATACGTAGGGGAGTAATACCTTCAACCACTTGTAGAGCTTCTATTGGAGTGGTGGAATACGCTCTAGTGATTTTATTTCTCTGTATTGAATTGAGAAGCCTTTGTTGCCTTGAGGTGATATTTTTTTCTCATGCCGGTGCTCCATAAAGTAAGATTCTTTCTACAACTGTAAAATAAATTTTCCTCCTGATATTTCTATTCAGACCCCAGTTTGACGCAGCGATACTTTTTTTTTGATAAAGATTTAGCGTTTTATTTTTTAACTCGGACAGATGTGTGGCAAAATTTAGTTTATCATCAATAAAGACCCTAGATATTTGATGCTTGATTTCCTTCTGAGAAGATTACCTTCCCATCTTATGCCTGCTGACTAGCGAGATCCGTTTCTATTTTTGTTGAAACGCAAGTAGTTGGATTTATCTGCTGAAAGTTACAGATTATGTTTTGTAGTCGAGGATTTATATTGATTTAAGGCTTCATTTGCAAGGGATTTAATTTTAGCTTTTGTTTGTGATTTTATAAAAAAGATGAAGTCATCTGCGAAGGCTTGCAGATGAACTCCTTCTGGCGAGGATTCAGTTAGAACTTCGTTCTCCACAATATTTCAAAATGCCGGACCAAACCGCAGCACATGGGTAATACGGGCGCTGAAAACCATGCAAAGTAGACCCCATTGCGAGCATCTCATGCTTAGAAACCTCAGAGAGAGGTACGTCTGGACATTGGCGATGGGGCCGTAAACCAATAACATCACAGCTATACTGCCTCCAGGGGAACCTAGAACTTGTATACTTATTCCGGCAGCTTCTCATCTTCGTACTCGAGGTGACCACCCGGAGGACAAAATGAAGGAAAAACTAACTGTACACACGAGTGTCTATGTCCTTGAAAAGGCTAAACATTATCATCAATGCTGAACAAGAAATTATTCTGTCACTACACAATTCATTAGTAGTAGCCCCCATGCAGGTATAAAAACTGCGTCTTATTTTCTTCATGGTTATATCGAAAAACTACTTAAGAAATTTGTAATTATGTCTTTTTTGAATATGTTTAAATTAACAAAAATAAGGCTTGATAATTTGGTACCGATAATATGTAAGGGAGGAATCCTCACAGATGTTTTATATCTATAAAAACATCAGTATGTTCAAAATAGATATAAACGTATTGAAGATTACTTGACTGTTGCAAAAAACAGTTTTCATTTTATGTTCTTTAATTCAACCTTCATTTTTAAAACTTTAGATGTGAAGTACCAGTTTTCCATCTGACAACTTCAAAGATAAGCTTTTAAGGGGGAAAAACAATTTATCGCATAAGTGTGGATTCCTTATATAGATAAATATGATTTCTCGTATTTATCAATGTGAAAAAATATTTTTTTTGTTTCAAAATTTTTATATCGCAGGTTTTCGTACTTTTATTTTTTTGTGTTCAATATAAAGCTTTCAAGTGCAATTGATTATTTCTCTGAAAATACAATATTTCAAAATATAAAATACAAGAATATCGGTAACAGAAGTATAAAAAAATTGATGGATAGATTGTAGGCAACTACAGTAGTTGGAAATAATAGTTTTATTTCCCTTGCGATGTCTAGTGAATGGTTGAAGTCGCCATTTATGAATTGTTCGAATCAACTAAATTAAATGTCAAATTTTCCCGTGTTCCCCTTAGAAGCTGTCATGTCATAAACAAAATTAATCTATTTATTTAGAGATCTTGCGTAGTTTTCGAATGAAATTTATGGTGTTCAAAAGCCCTTGACACATTTCAAAATTTAATGAAAAGTAAAAAAAATTGTGTTATCAGTATGTGGTTTTCACTAAATTGCATTACACTACATAAAGTTTTTTTGCCATAAAGAAATTGTTAATAAATCAGAATCTTTCTTTGAACATGAATAATCGACTTTGTTTCAAAGTACCATCTGACGCAGTGTGCTCTTTCCGTTGGAGTCGTAATAAATACATACAATGACGGATTGGAAGCTAACTTTACTAATCTAATGCTGTACCACTAGCACTATTTGTGTGCAGATAATTGAACTATTCTTTATGTAAAAAAAACCTTTATGCCGCGTGATGCAATCTAGTGAAAACCGCACATTCATGTCACAATTTTTTTATATTTTTTTTATTAAATTTGAAAATGTTTCAAGGACTTTTGGGACACCCTGTATTATCTTGCTTTGTCTTTGGAATAATAGCATGCCGAAAAGGGACATTGTTTTATACGTGACAAATTTAAATATATAATTTGTATCATTTCAAGCATTACGATGAAATTTAATCTAATAAAAAATGGTTATCATAGTCCTTAAGTTAATAAGAAAGTATAAATTTCTTAAACATCAGTTCTTTTGAAACAAAATTCCCAAAACGATTCACAGCGTCTATAAATTATAATGAACCAAAGGTAAAATGATTTGCAATACACAGACAATCACAAAGAAAACCCTACTCCACCTTGACATCCGGGTAATACTGGAGACCAGCCGCCGCGACAAAAACATGGACACAGTGGCCGAACGCATAATATCCCCATTACAAGCGGCAATGCGACGACCCCCTATTACAGGGCTACGACCCATCATCGGAGATGGTCCCTACGAGCCACACCACCATTAATGTACCCACTTCGGGAGCCGGACCCCGCTTATCATCCACATACTCGTGGTGCCCCCCGGTGGGATGCAATGTACAGATAAAGATAATTTTCTTAAATTCACATTTGAATAGTGTAGACTTACAGATCCAAATCGGTATACAGGACGATTCAAAATTCTGCACACAAAATGTTAGGGGAGGTAGAAAGCACAAAAACAAGTCAGGATCACATAAGAATGTATTGCCAGAAATGTCACCCGGATGAGCTGGAAGACACACGAACATGAAGAAGTGACAAGCCAATAATGAGGGAAAATTTTTTATTGGAAGTAACTGTTCAAAGTTCACAGTTACAGGTTTCACAGCAGAGGAGCATGGACTCGGAAATTAATATAAAGTAACTAGGTATTTTATCAACGTGCATTTGTTTTCTAAATTTTAACTATAAAAATATTAAAGGAGTTTCGCACCTCTAGGCCAAAATATCGTAGCATGAAGATATTTTAGGTTTGATTTGTCTGTGTTTATATTATATAAAAAAATTACTCTTAATTATATAGCAACGATAACGTGCACACACAAAAATGTATTTAATATCGTCGTAATGCACCTGAGTGTGAATGCATTATTAACTAAAACAGTGAAAAGTGTTGTTGCAAAACATACTTAAAAGTATTTCTACAAACTTATTAACATTAGAGAAAAATTTGTAGGAAAATAAAACTGCCAAACAAAAGATACTTTTTAAAAATTTTAAATTGGTGTAAGAATGGTTTTTGTGCGATAATACTCTCCGAAGTTATTGAGGAAAAACTTTGAAATATCGATTAATTTTTAATCAAAATTCTAATTAAAATTTTGAAAACCCCTTTCTTAGTGAGCCCCTACTACCCAAGAAGCAACCACTTGCCAAAGCTGGTAGTTTTAGGTCAAATGATAGGCATTATAGAGTGTTTTGAACGATTTTCGCACCATCCATATCGCCATTTACAGATAGTATCCAGCCTATAAAAATTATTACCCGGCATTTTCGCGGGTGTTTGCAGCAGCGATGGATATCTTTGTGACGACATCGACATGTTCGTCATTTCAGCATTCATAAACTGTTGTTGCACACTTTAAGTGACAAGATCTGAAATCAACTACTGCGCTGATGGACAGCTCCTTCTAGCTTATGCGGTTGGAATTCCCAACCATGTTTTCCCATGTTCTTTTGGCAAGGTTTGGGCATTCCTACCTCCTTCAGCAATTTGTTCGTTGAATTAATCTGCAAAAGATTTACTGAGCCGATTTTTATTATTAGATTCATTTCCATCTCTGTTAGAGCTTTACTGAAAATCATCGAATATTGTTTTGTTTTGTTCCCACTATCTTTAGCAATGAATCAAATAAAACTTCTATTATTTTCCTCGACGAATTCTTTCCACATGTCTTGAAAAAGTACTGTTCGAAACAAAACAAATCCATGACAAGTAAACCAAGAAGAAAGACAAATATTAGAAGAGTGGAAACTTTTAATCAAAATTCTAATTAAAATTATCTTTCTTAGTGAGTCCCTACTACCTAAGAAGCAACCACTTGCCAAAGCTGGTAGTTTTAGGTCAAACGATCGGCATTATAGAGTGTTTTAAACGATTTTCGCACCATCCATTATCGCTATTTACAGATAGTATCCAGCCTATAAATAATTATTACCCGACATTTTCGCGGGTGTTTGCAGCAGCGATGGATATCTTTGTGACGACATCGACATGTTCGTCATTTCAGCATTCATAAACTGTTGTTGCACACTTTAAATGACAAGATCTGAAATCAACTACTGCGCTGATGGACAGATCCTTCTAGCTTATCCGGTTGGAATTCCCAACCATGTTTTCCCATGTGATTTTGGCAAGGTTTGGGGATTCCTATCTCCTTTAACAATTTGTTCGTTGAATTAATCTGTAAAAGATTTACTGAGCCGATTTTTATTATTAGATTAAATTCCACCTCTGTTAGAGCTTTACTGAAAATCATCGAAAATTGTTTTGTTTTGTTCCCACTATCTTTAGCAATGAATCAAATAAAACTTCTATTATTTCCCTCGACGAATTCTTTCCACATGTCTTGAAAAAGTGCTGTTAGAAACAAAACAAATCCATGAAAAGTAAACCAAGAAGAAAGACAAATATTAGAAGACTGGAAACTTGGGAAAATGTCTTCCGCTTTTCTTCTCCAGAGACACTTAAACAACGCCCACGTAATCCCGCAAGTTAAAATCTCCACTTAAGTTTTTCATCGCTGTTATCAATCATTCGAAAGTGATGGCACCCATTTTAGTTAAAAGGAGAGTGCGTACTGCGATGTCTTCCCATCCGACATTTCGGTAGAACCGAAAACACTTAAGAGGAATTTCAGGAACTGCACTCGATTTTCCTAAATGGATCTTCAAGAGAAACTTCACTATCGAAATTTTCCAACACCAAAGCATAAACCAACATTTTATTAGAAAATCGGAAATTATTTTATTTACTGTAACTGAAAGAGAATGAATTTATCAGACAAGCTATTCCATGAATTGCTGAAACTGAATAAAATGACAAATTAGTTTAATTTAGCAGGTACACATTTATCAAACAAGCTACAATTTGAGTTTCTAAAAATGCTATAATCATAACCAATTTAATTTAGTAAGTAATATTTCGAACCTCATGAATAGCAGAATGTTCGGTAATTTTCGATTGATGATAGCTGGACTTTAGATAAAATTGATTGAATTGAGAGGGCGGACTTTTTTCTGCCAACGATTAAAAAATCGTTTAGTATAGTTTATTCAACAATTTCTGCTGAAGAAAATTAGTTGATAATTCTCATTAGAAAGCATCTCTAATCTAAACAGCTCTCTTAGCATTAGAAATGGAAAAAGAAGAATATTCTCCGTTATCTTTCTGTTTAATATTTGAAAACAAATGATTGCCATTTCAGTTTCTGTTTTTATGGCAGAGAAAGTAGTGCTGTCAAGTAATACATGCATTAAGTTATTGCAGCATCCTAACGGAATTCCAAGCATCAAGTTTTACTTTCGCAAACTTAAGAGCAAACACGGCAGGAATTCACGTTAGTTGTAAAACAGATTCATTCACTTTATTTCATTTCACTTGAAACAATTGAGTGCTTGGAGTTTGCTGTAAGTGCATACTAAATAACTTGGGTTATATTGGAATTCATTTTTGAATCTCAAGCAAATCCGTTACTGCTGGGGGATCACCGTATAGTGACTTGATTTTTCAGCTTTACTACAAACAGTTCGCAGCTGTCGTTCTAATAAAAAGGAAGCAAGAATTTTCTACCTTATTTTGAAACCGGAGGAAAGTTTCTGTCGCTTTTATAAAACAAGTATTTCGAGGGCGGAACTTAAGAAGTTTATATATTTATTTTTATGTTTGTACTTATCCAGTCATGGAATACTTGGTCTAGAAATACTTATCCGGAAAATAAAATTTTAACTAATAAGAATGAATAAAATTCTCAAGATTTTTAGGGGGAAGAAACTTAAGATGGGTTTGTACCTTTCCAGAAAAATAATATATTTTCTTGAATTAAAAATATTTTTTAAATAAAATTCTCCAACAAAAAGTTTAAATATAATTCTTGGATAACTCCACAGCAGAATAAAACGGGCAAAATAAATAAATAAACTTGTTGGTAAATGAATAAAAGTCTTAAAAAAGATTAAATTAATGAGATTTCAAAGACAAAGCAATCTTTATAATTTTCTGTAAATCTATATAACTTATATAACCTATATATATATATATATTAAAATCACCAAGAAATATTAAATTTTAAACAAACAACTTTAAACCTAATATTTAAGTCAACTAACGGCTGTAATTATTAGCTTTAGTTGATGATCCCCTACAAACAGGAGCATTCAATTTTTGAGATATTATTCTTTGATAATCCTACAAAAAGCTTTCTGATGTGTTGCGCTCATTTCTGACATTCATAGCAAGATGACAGATATTTTGCTTTGACAAAAGTACCACGTTTGTTTTTATTCGAATGATTATGATTTCTTGATGATTGTTTATTTTAATAACAAGAATGCTATCACAAAAATGAATTCTTAGCATTTAAAATGATGATTTTTGAAGGATCTTTTCATTACTCGATGGTTTTGAACAACCAAAACTATAACTGAATGTTTCCATGCATCAAACGCTATATTTTGTGACACTATATTGATTTTCTTGCATCACAGATAGTGAACTTCGATGCTTTCTGACAAAACACTCACTATTTAACAGTTTTATGAGGACATGAAACAGATGTTTTGAGTAGTCACAAAATGGCACTTATGTTACCCACGCAACATGACCATACATCAATTTCTACGACCTATTCGTGACTCTTTTTTAAGTGTCTTCTCACAGTTGTGACTGTCGCCTGCTGTTCAGTACTCTGATGGGGGGAATAACGCACGGTTGTCTTCTTTTACTGTAATTGATTGGGGGAATAACGCACGGTTGTCTTCTTTTACTGTAATTGATTGGATCTACCACTTCAGGAGCAAATGGTCACTAGGCATTAACCTCTGATCTGTTGTAAGACCAGTCATTTTTCTCCTAAACATACTTGACAGAAAAGCATTTGAGTTTCGGTGACGGTAGGACAAAATGACAAGAAAAGGAATTGATGGAAGAAGGGTAAAACCACTACAAGAAAGTATTAACATCATATCATTTATTTTCTTCGAATGAACCAGATTTAGATGCTATATTTTTCAAAAATTCAAAAGACAAAACAGCTATTCGATATTTACTGCGAAGTATAGAATAGATTTTCCTATACTTAAATTCGTTATATTTGATAGTAACTGCCAAAAAGTACAATAAAGGCATTAAATTTTTTAAAATATATTTTTAAAAATTTCTATTTGTCTAGTTTCTTTAATAGGTGATTCCATTACATTAAGCAAATGTTTAAATTTCATTAAATAATAAAGCACATAAAAAATCTGCTATAATTCTATTTGTTTTAGTTTACAGTCACAGTTTACAGCTTAAATTCGAATTTCGCTTTTTGCATAACATTTTCAGTCATTTTAATCAAGTCTGAAATATATCGTAATTAAAATTATTGAATCGTCCATTTTAAAAATAATTTTTATGCAGTAAGTTCTTAGTTTTATGTATGAATAATTCACTTACTATTAAAAATATTGTTTAAATTCTGATCAAAACATTCCTCTCCTATTATCTATGTTATAATAATACAATCTAAAAGCAGTTCGTAGTTATACAGAATGAGTTAACTTAAAATAGGTATGACTGTAATTCGATTGAAAGATCATTTGATCTAGTTAGTAGTTTCAAATGTAGAGAAAAAACAAAAATTTCATTATCTGTAATGAAACTCCATTCGCTTTTAAAACCTATAATGAGACTTGATGTAAATACATGAGCAGGAATGAATAAAATAAGCAAATAGAAACTGATTAATTTCTTTCAGAAAGTAATGAATTAGGAACAAACTAAAAACTGATCAAACGATTAAATCCTTTTCTAAATCATAATAAAAAACAAATAAAAATCTTTATACTGTTTGAAGAAGACTGATTGGTACAATTAAATCTGAATTTCGCCAAGTTTGATATTGGCCTTTCTTAATTGTTTCTTTAGGATAACAAGTTCTGTCTACTTCTGTTTTTTTCAGAATGATTTCCCAAAACTTCTTTCTCATTTTAAGTTGCAGTCAGATCCGCTAATGTTTAGTTCAATCTGATACGAGTGTAATAATATAAATTAATTACATATGATGAAGGTAAATGAAAATTCTACAGACGTAAATAATAGATTGATTTACTTAACGCTAAATCATCATGTGATATGATCTCCCTGTTATTTGTCTTTAGTAATTCATTCTGCATTACGAAATACATTATTACTCTGCAGAAACAGAAATAATTCTAAATTACGATACAGTTTTAATTACTATCGAGATATAATTGTTTGAATATGGTTTTCGATTATCATCTATTAAAAAGTTTTTTAATATTTCTAAAAAAAATTAATTCCATTTTCCTTTCAATTGAATTCAAAAGGAAGGAATAGATAATTTTACCTAATATGATATTTATAGAAAAAATCGTGTTTCTCTGTTTTCTGTAGTTAAATGACCCAGTTCAAGATCTGTTTATAACTCCCCTATTTCTCCTTTTTAGAGAAAATGATTCAACTTTGAGAGAATGCATTTATCAAAAATTTTTCGGGTATTTTAAAATAACAATTTGTTCCATATATTGTACAGTAATCAAATCATTCGTGTATTAGCTGCTTTACTTTTATTCTCTATACTTTCTGTTGGAGGAGTGTATCAGCGAGCCATTGACCGGATATCCAACCTTAATGGTCAATGGATCGAACGAAGTTTAGTAGTGCATTGAGAACGTTAAAATTAAAGCGGTCAGCGACTGTAATTCATCATTAATGCAGAGGTTCTCAACCTATTAGCATTTAAGGACCAGCTTTTCGTACCAATTTTAATCGTGTCCCCACTTTCAGAATTCTCAGAAAGTTCTGCAATCCCCCATTTCCAAGGAATTTTTCAATAGCAAATCACTGCTTACAAAATACCTTTTGTGTCACTTACAATCATATACCTGTTTTTAAGGGTGTCATTTTATTTTTTATAAATATGTATACTTTTTGTTTCTAGAATTCTTTCCTTTTTCTTAAAAAAAAAAAACCCTCCCGTTTTCGCCTCCAATGTTGTTTACTCTACAAATTGGGATTCAATGTATGAGAGCCTAGTTCGTCATGATTTAGTTTGATTAAAACTAAAATTATTTTGTTGATTCTGTTTATTTCATTGAAATTCAGCAAATATTTTTTGACAGTATTTGAGATTATTTTAGCTTCCAAAAATTGCATAGCTAGTTGAACATTATACAATATCTTTTAGCTCAAATATAATTCAGGCTGTTATTGTAGAAATAAATGTGGGAATGTGAGGCAATCTTGTTCCTGCGCCATAAAATTCCAACACATGAAAAGCAGAAAAGATGAGACTTTTCAAGAATTTTAATAACGTAGACTATAAGAAATTAGGATTCAGCCATCCTTAGCAAGAGTATTGCATAAAAAATTGTCTATTATTATTGAAGTCTTCTATTATTCATATAAACAACATTTTACACTTTGAAAAAATTATTCCAGTTATGTGTACTAACAAAGGTATTGTTTTCTACGTAAATCGTTTTGTTTTAGCTTCAATACAGAGTGAGAAAAAGAAGATTTCTTTTATTTATGCCTGCGTAGTTAGAATTAAGAAAAACAGTATTAATGCATCTGATACCAAATACCTATTCATAGAGCATATTTTATGTTAAAAGATCAACATAGATGTGTAAAATTACCGAAAATGAGATTAATTGGGTTTATATAGCGATTGCAAGATAAATGCAAAATGCAAGAGTACTTGCAAGAGTAATGTAATATAATAAACTGTAATCATATATGTTGTTTTGAATTCTAGAAAAAACAAGAGTTCGAAAGAAATAGATTCTTCTCACAAATTTCTCATTTAAAGATATTCTCCAAAAGAGTCAACCTAATACTACTTCGATAATGAGATCTAGATATTCTGAAATATATATATATCAATGTTATGAAAGTCAAAAATTTTTGTTGTATATGTTGCTTTTACAATTCTGCTATGTTTGTTTCTTATTTGTTATATATATATATATGTCTGTAATTAATTTCAAGTTACATAAAATGACAAAGGCTTTTAAGTAAAAAAATAAAAGTATAATGGAATCTAAGGATTTAAAGACTTTGGAAAAGGGGAAAAAAGACTACAAACGCCTTTTTCCCCACCGGGACTGGGAAGCTGTCATATCCGATAAGATAGTGAGCTTACGGAACCGTGCTGAGCTTAAGAAACTGAGCTTTAGTTGTTGTTCTCCCATTTTTCTCAGTAAATAATTTTCTACAAATAAATTTTTTTTTGGGTTCTCTATGAAGGGAAAAATTCAATTTTCGATGAAAAGGGAGTTTACAAGATCAATTTACGTTGTCTAGAAATTTCAAAAACTTAAACATGTCTGAGATAACTTGCAATTCTCGGCGATGAGTTATTGAATTGAATTTTACAGCTAAAAATAAATCACGTCCTCTTTGATCCAAATTGGATTAGATTTTATGAAAAGAATTTCATAAAGGTTGTTATTTAGGATATTTTATATTTTACTTGACACAATATAACGTAAGGGGTTTGCTATTATTTTGCGAAAATCTTATCTCCGTTAATCTAAATAAAAGAATCCTCGAAAGAATGCACTATAATAATCTCTACTAATAACAAAAGAGAATATGTGTGTATGAGAGTTGGCTCCCTACAGGCCAGACCGCTGGACTTAGAGCTATGAAATTTGGCACAAACGTAGTTTGGAGGGTGGGAATGTGCACCTTTGATCCCTTTTTTAGAAGTTTTAAATACAATTTTAATGAATTAAAAATTAAGCAAAATTTCGACGTTTTTTCCTTAACAACTTTCGAAAATATTGCAGCAAAAAATTATTTTTACATCATCTGAAAGCTCAAAAAATTACCTTTTCAATGATATCAATTAAGTTGACTTACAATGTTTTTCTATAATTTTAATGAATTTTTAAAAATATTTCTGACATAATTTACAACAATATTTTTCATTGTTGCAACTCAATTCAAAGCGTTTTTATTGTTTTAACAAATATTTATTTGCACGCTTATCTTCTATTGATGAAATCTGAAGTACTATCTTAATGTTTAATGATATGTTTTAAGCAGCATATTTTCATTCAGTTAATATGCTGCTGGACGTAAAGTGTGTCGCGACATTTTAAAGTTAAATTCAAATGCATATTTTGCAAGAGAATAAGAGAGTGAAGTTGATGCCGACAATGGGCAGCTGTATGCTACTACATGACACAGACAGTTACTCGACTCTATTACGGACGTTCATGCAGACAACGAACAGAATAGGTGCAAGGCTACTGAAAGAAATGTGTTACATGTCTATCAAAATTTGAAATTTTTAAATTGCTTTGTTAAGGGAACCATGAATATCAATTTATACATAAGAATGGAAATTCAAGATCATACAAAGATAGCCAAAAAAAACTCAGCTGAAATCGAATAAAATCAAAAACAAGGAATCTCTTCTAGTCCACTTTTTCAAGGGCTAAGAACTATTCGAAATGGATTCAAAATAATAATTGGGAAATTTTTCTGTAAGAAACTAGCATTACGCCAAACATAGCTTCTCTTAACTCGAAATTTCCCAAACATAAGAGAAAAGAGATCTGTACATCAAAAAGCATATTTTCAAAATAAGGAGGAAAAAACACACACATCAAAACGCTAATAAGATTGATTAAAATTATCAGCCGTCAAGCTATATTAAAAGAAGCTTTCATAAATAAAAAACTTACCCTATACCCATAGTTGAGAAAAATGAGAAGAAAATACAGCCTTCATGTGATCGCAAACCCACTATAATTTTCCCCAAGAAGGAGGAGTTATTAAAGAAAATACTAGTCCCCATAGCGCCATCTATATTCGAAGAAACAAAGCGGAAGAGGCAGAAACAAGAATTTTTTTAAGAAATGAAACCAATCCAGATATATTAAGAAAAAAAGCCCTTAGTTTCCATCTATGCCTCAATGAATGTGATTTATTTAGATTGTATAATCCAGAATGTTTTCAAGGATAAGATCTTTAATGCTGTGAATATTAAAAGGGAAATGGTTGTCATTGAGAGTCTTTAAAAAACATTGCAAGCCATTAAAAATCATTTCTATTATTGCATATTTTTTTAATTCTGTTAGCTTTACTGAAAATTACGTTTCTAAATACTCTAGAATCTATATTGGAATGATAATCACAAAGAGGTTTACACTTCAAGTTAAATTCAACTCTTTTATCATACAGGCCAATCAAATTTTTTGCTTAGTAATCTCAATTTTAATATCTAAAAAGGTACCTTTATTTTGATGAGAGTTTGTTTATTAAGTTCAAGTTCTTTTGGTTAACAATTAATAATGAAATCTAAGTTGTCAGAATTTAAAATACGCAAATCATCTATATATCTGTATCCGTAAATACGGATTGTATTTGATATAACGACCATTTTATTCAGCATTCAGGCACCCGTCAGTATCTTACACACAAATTTCGGGTTTCAATCTTAATGCTTTCCTTTTTAATCCTCCAAAGGGTTGAATGCTTGAACAAATAATTTTAAGCTCTGAGAAATTAGCTTCTGTAGTAGATAAACAGCATTTTTTGATAGTTGATGTAATATTTGAAATGTTAAAATCATTTTATCCATGGAAATTTTAGAAAATACACTTTTAAAAATGAAAGACCTACTTTGGAGCTATCGCGGAAAATAAAAAAAGTCGTTTAGAAGGTTAAATACGATTACCTTAAGTATATTAACCTACGCTATTTATTCTTTAATTTAAAATAGATAGAACTCTATAATTATAATTTAGAGTGCAATTCTCTTAAACAGGTGATTGTCCTCTCCATTTTCCGTTGAAGCTCAACTGAAATTTAGATCTGTAAAACATGTTTTCTTACCATCCTATTTTTGTTGCAATGAAATAGCAATTCGAAGTTTCGTAATTTTATTTGTCATAAAGCAACCTACTTTAATTCAGAAAATATAAAGAATGCATATTTTCGTTAAAACTAGAGAGAGGAAAATAAAAAGAATATTTATGCTTTATTGAGCATTTCTTTTGGTTTTAAAGGAAAGATAGTAATTTCTGTAAAACAAGATAGTCATCTTTTACAGCCACAAGCATAGCACTTGTGAGCTAGCCTCTCTCAATTGCTATGTTTGCGGACCGGTCAGTGAAAGTTGTAACAAACATTACAAAAGGTCTCATAAAAGATTCATACATTTAGTTTGCTTACAAAAATTTCTGCTTGACTATTAATAAACTTATCTGAAACATTTTGGAATTCCAAATGCACGGAAAAGGTTTCAAGACTGAAATATGAGTCAAAAACAAGGTTTACAGATTGTAAATATTTTTCAAAAACAGGTTTCATCGTTTTTCTGTAATTTTCTTGATTAATATAGAATTGGTGGTATAGAATGCGAATGGAAGTCATCACTGAAGTTAAGATGTCCTAAATTAATAAATACATAGGCATAGGTTTTGGACCACTGATTATTTCACATCTTAATCCTTAAATACACAGTGTTGCCTGTATGCAACATACCCAATGTTGAAGGATATTCCATATCCGTATTATTAGTTATTAAAATTCACCTGTGTCTCATATTGTAGAATTTTTTTAAGGAAATTTTTTTCTGAAATAAAGATTAGTGTTGTCAACTGATAACAAACTGTTTTTTAGCCATAAACCATACTTAAAACGAAGTAGGGTTTTTAAAAGTTTTTTCCCTTGTTTATTCAAGAAATGAAAGTCAAAAAACATCTTTTAAAATTTTTTTTAAAAAATCGGGCTTTTAAGGGTTGAATTACTAATTGGTTCAAATGTATATTTTTATTTAAGAAGGGCAGTTAATATTCTATACTACTTTAGAAATTACGAAGCTTCACTGGGACAGTTTTGAAAGTAATAACTACAGACTAGATTTCCTCCTCCAAAACATAAAAGTTTGCTGGAGAAAAAAAATCTTCACCACTCTATTTAGTCTTTATTTTATATTGTACTTCAATAAATATTACTGTCTGTTGTTTTTTTCGCGGCACGCACAAGTTTACGTCTTGTTTATTTGGTCTTTGATTACTGTTTAGTTTTATGTGCTTGCTGTAAAACGTATTTCTTCCTAGATCTGCTTTAAAACGCATTGATGCTGCACGTTTTTCATAATATTCATCATAATTGTTCAAAAGAAAAAAAATCTTATCTAAACCTCTTAAATACCATAACGATGTATCAACTGATGTCTGAAAGTATTTTCTAACCTGTACAAAAGCTTAAAGAGAAATGGTGATTTACAAAAGTTATTTTATGAAATATCAATATCGCGATTTCTAGTTCTTTCATTTTTGAAAAGTCTCATATCTATTGGCCTATCTTTAAGAGGATGCCATTAAAAAATCTTTAATTTTGACACATCATTTTTAAGCTTCAATGACATTTAAGAAAAAAAATATTTTCTGTACAGTACTCAAAATATTGATAGCTCAATATTTAAACAATTTAGAGTTATGGAAATCATCCCATTCCTACAATCAAAAAGCTTCATGGGATTTCTTGGCGATTGAAGTTCATTTACTTGACTGCATTTAATTTAATAATACTTAATTTCTTTATATATTTTCTCAAATATGCGGATTAAAGAAAATATAAGGCAACAAATTCTAAAGCACGAAAGTGAGAAAAAATTCTGTTTCGATGAAGCGAGCCGTAAGAACATTATTTTTAAATACAGAAAATTATAAATGAATGGAATAAAGCCCTATTTCTTGAAAATGTGAATTAATAATTGATTTCTAATTGGTAAATTCAAGAGATCTCATATTCTTATCTTATTATGCTTCATAGCTCTTGAATATTAATTTGCAAACATAGAAGGAGAACAACAAATTCAGAAGGATTTTTCTTTTTGAAAAAACTTGATCACAGTTATAGAAGCTCTGAATATTATTTCTGTCAGAAAGCTGCAGTGCTTTAGAAAACCGTATGTTAGAAGCCTTAACTTATAAAAATCAGAGGCAATTATTGATTAACATGCATATCTCTAAGTAGAATTAAATATATCCGAATACATTTTGCGAGATTTGAAATAACATAATTTGAAAATGCTTTTATCATCAGTAATATTAATCCATAACCAGATTCTCTATCTCATATTTTTGTCTTTTCTTACGAAAATCTCACTGAAATTTTCACCATTTATTTTGATTTTTAATAAAAAACCTATTCTTAGCAGTAACAAATGACAACCTTGCACTTTAATTTTATGTCGACAAGTTATGAGCGACAATTTCGATATAGGTATGGAAATTAGATTTCAGTTAGTTATAGAAAAATTGAATTAGAAAATCAAAAGAATTACAGGGAGAAAAAGTAGAGGATAGTGGGGTAAAGCCGGGTACCTTAATTCTGGCGTTAATTAGTTCTCATTTCTATAGGAGAGATTCTGAATTTCATTCCACTAGTCAAGAAGTAGAAACGGTCATAGTGGCCATGGTTCTGTTGTCGAATTCACCGCGTCTGTGCAGGTTAATTAGTTTTAAGATGTCAATTCTCTAATATTCTTTTGCTTTTAAACAATCCTTATTTAATAATCTTTAAAGTTATAAAATTATATTTAGTCCAGCTTATTATACATACATAGAAAGTTATCCCCGACCTGGCCGAAGTTGTGTGGTCCTAACGAAAGGTCTAACGAAGCAACCCCACCGAAACAATTCAAATTTA
Source organism: Araneus ventricosus (assembly GCA_013235015.1). NCBI lineage: Eukaryota > Metazoa > Arthropoda > Arachnida > Araneae > Araneidae > Araneus > Araneus ventricosus. The sequence continues at coordinate 684,984 of BGPR01000269.1, read as the reverse complement.
CAGCTACAAGATAACGAATAAAACAAAAACAGAAAATTAAACATTCAAAGTGGAAAAGCGAGGTTAAACAATTGTTTGACAATATCAGTAAAGGCCGCCTAAAAATTTAATTTTTAGTAAGTGTTTGAGTTCTTTACTTTGCTAATTACTGGGCCGAGGCTGCCTCAAATGAGCCCACTTATGACACCTGCTTATTGTATATTTCCTAAGGATTTATTCCTATCAAAAAATAAGAATTTAGTCCAATAGTTGTGTGGTTCTATTTCGTTTTTTATAACCTGTTCACTCGGGATAAAACCGGATACACCAAGTGGCGCAAAACCGAGCCAGACAGTATTGATGATTCTTTCGATGAAGACGATAAAAACACATCGGACGTTGGTTTTTCATATTTTAATGATGTATTTTCTAATTTCAATAAATGAGAAGGGTGGATCCAATTTAGGAACTGTCTTAGCTGCGCCCACGAAAACTGCAGTGGCGCGGAAGAAGATAACTGCTTTACATGTGAATCTTGTAACTAATACTCTAAATTGTCATATAAAATACAAATGCATGTTACTTTTTCACTGAAAATCGAATTTTCCTAATTTCCTATTAGGTTAACATGTGTACCCTGTTTTTCCCCACCAGTGGGGTAAAACCTGGTGGTTTGACTTTTTTACAAAATTCCTTGATATAAAAGTAATGAAACTATGACTTTTCAGGAAGTGATATATTGTACTCGGTTAAACAATGAATAATTTAATAAAATTTGACAACCTCTATGCCGAATAGTTTAGCTCCAGCAAGCCTTCGAGTCTTAGCTACCCGGTTTTACCCCATAGAGTTTAGTTCCCTTCAGAGTTACAGAGTTATACATTTATTATGAATACAGTTGCCAATACAGTAACTTCAGCAAGAAACCAATATTTCGTGACAACACTTCGGAACCAGAGATATTTGTGATCTAATCTATTTTAAGCACATAAATATATTAACATGACACGAATAATGATGTTAACCTTATTCAATAGATGTCCCTCTGTAATATTATGAACGCTCCTTAATGGATTAGTTTTTGTGATATAAATCTGAATACAGGCAGTAGTGAGTGTTATCATACGATTTACAAAATACCAATGATACGATAACAACTAGTCATCTAGATTACGCAACCTTTTATTATTTCATTTACAAAACTCAAATTATGTGCTGATATTTTATTGTCACGTTTATAACATTCACAGAATTATAGTAAGACTGAGTTAAGAAATCAGATATTCTTCTCAAAGATATTTTACATAGCATACTATTTCAAAAAATTTTATTTTATTTTTATTTATTTAATTTTAGCTAATTTCGAACTCTGCTTATTGTACAGTGTTAGCCTAAATGATTCATCGGGTTCCAAAGGACTGTTTATTTACAAGTATACGACGTACAAAGACGGGTGGTACATGAAAAGATACATACACTCACCAAGTTTATGGTACATACTACAAATGTTCAATGTGTGCGCCCTTGGTCACCCGGCACACATCCCAACGATAATCCAGTTCCGTCCAGACGTTCAATAGCATGTTTCAGTCAATGTCCATCACAGCGGCAGTGATGTGTTCTTGCAGCGTTGTTGGCATTGGGAGGGGGGGGGGGTACATAAACTTTGTCCTTCATATAACCCCCACAGGAAGAAATCTCATGGCGTGGGATCTGTCGACCTGAGGGACAATGGCAATAGAGGAACATCATCCAGACCAGCGCGCCCTATCCAGCGATGTGGCAGTTCTCTGTTGAGAAAGTCGCCTGCCGTCTAGTGAGCCACGAGGCGGGCTTTTAAACTTCGGGAGTGCATGTATCTTGTCATGTATCACCCGTCTTTGCAGGTCATATGCCTCTCAATATACGGTGTTTTAAAACCCGATGAATTATTTAGCTAACCCTGTATTACAAATTAATAATAAGCCGGCAACATGCACAGAATGGTTTTAATTAAAGTCTCCTGTTCAGAGCACCAAATAGTTGGAAATAGTTGGTCCAAAATGTGTTCTATGGATGTCCAAATCTTGGTGTACGTTTTAGAAATTGAGAAAACGAATGACGAAAAGAGAAAAAGGCAAGGGAAAAAAGAAAAGAAGTACCCAGAAAGATGACTATTTTTTAACTTCAGAATTCCTTACCTTACTTTAACTTATAATCATAAATTAAATTGACATTTCTGTGTTTACAACAAGTTTTAATAACTATTTCACTCATATACCCTTTAATAATCTTATTTAATATGCATAACGATCTTAACTAGCTTATTACATAATGAAAATTAAATTTTGTTCGTATGAGGAACATGGATTTAATTTTAATAATAGAGAAAAAGAACTTTAGAATCTTATTATTTATAATTAATTCTTTTCTATTTTACTAAGTTAGAAAAGTTCATACAGTGCGTGCAAAAAGTTTAAGCACAACAATAATTTTAAAATAAAACTTTAAAATATGCACTTTATTTTATATCAGTGTTCATATATGTAAAAAAAATATAGAATTGAAATCATACTGGATACAACCATGCTTTAAACTTTATTTCAGCCATCGAATATAACAAAAATAGGTGTGTCAAAAGTTTAAGCACATGAGGCATTTATTTTTTACAGTCGAATAAAAATAAAATGTTAATACTTAATTATTATTTCGTTTTATTGAATTAGATGAAATACATGGTTTTCGGTCGATAACACTAAGTTCTGTATTAGTTATGGCTGTAGTTCAAACCAAACAACCTCAATCGTCAATTTCAGTACTATTTACTCCACACGTTTTCTATGAAGTTCAAATCAGCACTTAGGGCTAGACCACTCAAAACCGACCCCATGTTGGAACTAAGCCACTGTGACGTTGATTTGGAGGCATGTATTTAAGGATTGCTATGTTAAACAGTCAAATCTGTTCCACTAAAAATTTCAAGAAAGGGAACCAAATGACTCGCAAGTGTCTCTTAGTGTTTTTCAGATTGTTTTTGACCCCGAGTAAGGCTAGGGATGTCTGGTTATTGAACCCATACCATCAGAAATCCACCACCATGTTGTTATCTGAACATGCTTCATAGTTCTTTTCGAAGACCATGCCAATAGCATGCAATCCCACCAGGTCCGTCGAAATTTTTTTTCCATCTCTGATTATAACGATAAGCCACACATCACAAATGACATGTGCTGTTTGGCCTGCTGTAATCAAGCTTCTTTGTGGTGTGGTGCCAATCCAGGTGATAGAGGCATCTTGCAGTTTTTCATACATCCCGATTCTAAATTCTTCTATGAATAGTTTTCTTCAATATTTGACCTCCAATGATACTTTTAATTCAAGAAAGAGAAAAATTCCTAGTTGGAGCCAAGTTTCTGACGTCCATGTCCTCTACAGCTGGTTACTCCTGGCCTTTCAGAACGAGGTTTTCGTTTAAAGTTTTTACCAGAAGTTAATATTTGATAAATTCAAATTTTTGACCACTTTAAAGAAGCTGAAATTTCAGAGAAATGAACTTCTGTTTAGCTCCCATACACCAGATTTTTGATGCTACCTCATATGAAAATTCTTTAGACCTAGCCATTTTGAACTAATGTCAAACAAACAGTCAGGTTCTTCTTATATACCTAGATATCATATACGTGCGCAACTGCTTTTTGATTTCATCAATTTGCATAAAAGCAGTTTTGTGCTTAAACTTTTGACACAGCGATTTTCGTTCCATTCTCAAAACTTCTGATTAAAAATAAAGTTTTAAAGTTAGTAATTTTTAATATGATTTTAAAATTCCAATTTTGTATACATATAAACGACATGTTGAAATAAAGTGGATATTTGAAGTTTTATTTTAAAATTATTGCTGTGCTTAAACTTTTGACACGCACTATAATATTCTAAATTACATTACAGTCGGCTGAAAATGTCTATAATTAACAGTAAACATATAGGACATTTTAATTAATGTCATTAAATCAAGATAATGATTTCTTGCAATAATATGTAGTGAGTCACAGTTATTTACTTTATACTATAGGCGATCACATTGTTAAACTTAAGCACCAGTTTTTTTTAAACTGTGACGATTATATCGATATATTTTTTTAATTCTGAGCATAACCAAATTTCGTTAAGTCATAATTATTTTAACTGTCATAAAATTAAGTGCTTGCATATCTTTCTGTCTAAAGTGATGACAAGGGGAAATTTTCAATTTTTCAGGGTAAAATTATAGCCCAGCTTTTTTATAAAAAAATTCCAATAATTACTTCTTTTTGACGAAATTGCATCACCGACATTTTTGATAGTCGATTTTGATTCTGGCAATATTATTTAAATCGTATAATTAGCCTAATGTGGCGGGAAGGTTTACTGTTTATCAGAAATTCCAATAATGATACTATTAAAGGTGAAAGGAAGAATATTTCTTATCTGTTGCTTCCTTTAATCTGTTCTAATTCTAGAAAACTTATCAATAAGAGTCAGCTCTTCTACTTTTTCTAACAATGCAATTTTTGATGTTTATAGAATCGAGCAAAATATATACGTTCTTGTTTTTATAAATGAAAGCACGCTTAATGTAAAGTAGCTCAGATGACGCAGAATGTGGGATAGTTCAAGCTTGGATGGCAAAAATCCCACTGTACATAATACCAAATCTCTCCTAAACTAAAAAAAAAATCTAAAATCTTTAAAACAACACTTTCCTCAACCCTTTTCTTTCCTGCCGCATTCCGTTTCATAATTTCGGTGTCGTAGTTATTATTCTTTGCTAGCCGGCCAGAGTGCCGTTTTGGACGCTTTCCAGCATGGCTCAAGTGTCACGTGAAAAGGCCAGGTTCCAGGCGCCAGCTAGTGGCCTCATATGAGGAGACTGTTTGCGTAGGGGGGGATGCGAGCAAAGTACAGCGCACGACACGAATTACTGGGGGTGGATAGCAAGGGGGCGCGAATAATCGTAAAAACTAAGTGTCCGACCGGAGACGTCAGGTCTGGACAGCTGTCCGATTAAGGAGATTTAATTTCCTGTTTAGTTAGCAAAGCTGGAATCTGGTTACATTGGAGAAACGGTTTAACTGTTTCCACAGAAGAGAGTGCGTCATTTACTGAGAATGGTGTGTTTGCATTTGTTCTGAATGGAAATTTTTAGCAATTTCAGTGAAAAATATGTGTTTATAGAATATCTTTGTTTAAGAAGAGTTAACAAGAAACTGGTTGAAGTTAAAACTGTTGCTGCCTGTTTCTTGGATGCAATTTCTTCAACAAATTAGTAACTTTCACATCAGATGTATCGTTACAAATATAATATAATTTTGTATACAGAAAAGTTTAAAATACCAAATTGTCTATGAGATTGGTATTTGTATAGTTAATTTAATCTTTAAGAAAATTCTGAAAGCACATAATCTAATTGCACACTGGTACTATGGATATCTCTAAGTCAGTTGCATCTATCTTGTACTTTTTTTTTCTATGAATAATTTTTACTATTTACTCTCGACATGTGAAATAATGCAAAAAGAAATAATGCCCAAAGACGAGTATGGTACATATGGTCTCCAATGTGGTACAATTTGCACCTCAACATTCGTTTCCGAATTATTCCTTAGTGGGTTTTTAGAAAATATCCAGTACTCAAGCATCGTCATAACATTTATTTTATAAAAAATTTAAAGGTTTAGTTTCCACATTGTATTTTTAAATTACTACGTAATAAGCGGTTGTTTTTCGGAATCATTTACAGGACAATTTGTCTAATTCGAATTTTTTTCTCGTCCCTTGGATTTCCTATTAATAAAATTTTAAAATAACATCTATAATTCTAATTTATTTTGGTTAGTTCGAAATCAAAACTAAAAATCATAAAGAAATGAACCTGCAGTTTGAAGAAGGAAACAAGCATTAACAAATCGAAATTCACACAGCGTGCACAAAGCATGTCTTATCCTACAGATACTCATTCTTAGTTGCGAAAAAGGAACGAAAATCACTCGGAAACGTTCCAATATATGTTATTTATTAAACATGGTCTGTTCCAAAAATTAAGTGATCAAGAAAATATGTCTCATTATTATGACTCAATTATTCGCATTCATTAATTGAGAACATCGAGTATCCTGAATAAATTATTCTGACGTCCATTATCCATTATCTCAGTATATCATGAGTTACCCTTGATTATAACACTGAGAAGGTTAATTATACGGTCTAATCTAGATCATCAATTCATTTAACTTTTAGAATTTCGTTCATAATTTTATACCTGTGGCTCAATAAATACACTTTAAGTGGAAAAGATGTCACGCTGGAATTTTATAGTTATGGTTATTTCTACAGATTTCTACAGAACTTGTAATATGTTCAGCTTGCTTGTGACCTATCACTCGAAGGCTTAAATGCCTTAGCATCAAGGTTGTCCTTAATTTTTAACAATAAAGTTAAAAAACTTGTATCTATAGCTACAATTTTTACTGAAACTTTTAATCACATTTGTAGCTATAAAAGAATAATCGTTTTCCCGTTGTCCGAGTGGTGGTCTTTTGAATGAAAAATGACGAATTCGATTTTTTCTGATGACTAAATGTCTTTCATTTGATATTTTTCATTGATAAATGATTCAAAATTGCCCTACTAGTTTTCAAAAAAGATAAAGAATCTAATGCACTTTCTAACTTCATTGAAATTTTTATGATTGTATTTCAATCTTCCTTTACAGAAGCAAGTATTATCCAAGCTGTTTATTAAAGTTGAAGAATTGTAGAAAAAAATTGTTACAAAGATATTTATAGAGTTTCAAAGAAAAAAAAATTGAGTTAAATAAATATAAACAATTTCGATATTTGTTTCATTGGTACTTAATTACGCCATCCTGCAGATTTATTTACTCATATTAGGTAAGCTAATTGCTGCTCCAATGCAAACGATTTATATATTTGTTTGTTCCACATGAGTTTTTTAAGCAATGCATGGCATCAATCCGAGCTCTGACTATTATCGGCGAATACTTTTGTGAGTGAGTGTTCGGAAAAGTCGAGAATCATCGTGTAACGGTTACTTCTGGTGAAAAACAAGGTAAAATATATTCTGCATATTTTATAATGACCATCTAAATTAGTCCATAATAATATCTTATGTTTCTTATTGAGCATTATATTAATACTTTTATGAACATTCTTTATTCCTTCAACAGTTATTGCCTTCGATAATTACTACTTTCAGTATCTGCGAGTTTCCCGTTAATGGTGGCTTACGTTTAACACTTCGGTATTAAGTACACAATGCTATGGTTATTAAGAACGTTTAAGTATTAGGTACTAAATGTATAATATTGGAATATCGTAATATGCTTTCTCGAAAGAATTTCTTCATATTCAGTATTTCTACAATTTATTTTGTTGGAATAATTGCTTAGTGTTATCGTATTATTTTCGTGTTATATTCTTTCACTGTTTTTTATTATTGTAAAGTCATCGTTTTCCACTTTTATTTTGGCCCTTATTATTATAATTTGTCTGTTTCTATCACTACGTCTCTGACATATGTGTATCATTGTGTTGTTTATCATTTAGATGTTAATGACATCAATGAAATTCAACATGAGGAAATGTTAAAAATGGTAATTTTTCTAAAGTCTCCCAATTGTGAAATATTATTTTCTGTTTCCATAACATAATACCATAACATTCACCATAACATAATACTATAACGTTTATTATTATTTAAATTATTTCCGATACAGAGCTGTTATTTGTAGTTAAAAAAGAAATGCATCTACGCGTAGATTATCAATAACAATAGTGGCCAGTGAAAACACTCACATTCTTTATAAATATGTCGTTATAAATTAAAATCGGGAAAATAAAACTGTAGAAAAGAAGGCAATTTTGGTCGATTTACAACAGGAACGCATGATTGCATCATCATTTTTGCTATTGCTTCAGCGTCGTGTATATAATATAACAAAATCTCCGGTGGACTTTTTATTGGCTGCTAATGTAATTATACTTGATTAATTTTAAAAATGCTTGATTTAATTCCTCCATCTTATCATCAAATCTGGTTTCATTTTGTTTATGATCAATTATGTTGTTTAAAGGAAATATGAATACGGAACACAGTTAATATATTTTATGATGAATTAATATGATAAAATATATATTTTGCAAGTATCTGACGTACATGCTATTTTTTTCTATTTCGCAGGGATGGTGGAGTCTCCCCAGAAGTGTAGCATGGACGACGACTGCGGGGACGCAGAACTGCTCACCTGCGACCTCGAACTGAAAGTGTGCAAGTGCAGAGAAAAATACTCGGTCCTCTCCTCCTCCGGATCCTGCCTACCAGGTATGCCCCTTTTTTTAGATCATTAGGAAGCATGATAGTTTATACATTATTAAATATGTAAAGTAAGTAAGTAGTATTATATACTACTTACTATACATTTACTAAAAAAATATCTTTGAACAACAAAACTGTAGCAGATCTGTCGTACACAGAAAGCTACGAGCTATCGCATCATTGATGAAGTGTGCTCTCCTCAAACTTAGGACTACTGAAAAAAGAGTTCCATGAAATGAACCAACTTTCGTTTTCTACGCACACAAATAGCGACGAGTGAGCGCATCACGGACGAATGGCGTAACATATGTTTTTCTCCGTATACCGTAGGAGAAATTAAACAACTATCGTTTTTGGTGTAATGTTGATTTTACAGAATATATATATATATATATATAGATTATTGACGTTGATAAGAATTCTGTTATAATTTCTGTCACTTTTAGATACATTTGAATCATATTCAGTATTATTTAATAACATAACGAGTATTTTCCCCCTTGCTTTCAACTTGTCATTGACTGTAGTGCTAACCCGAGAAGGGACCACATTATTCACCAATGCGCTCTTCAAGTATGAGTTTCTCAAATTTTTCCGGCTCGCAACCTCGACAGCAACCCCCTCACTCTCCAAATGAATTTACGTGTTTGAAAAAAGGAAAATGTAGCATTAATTGCTGATAAGCAAAAGAATGTTTCATTAGACACTCTAATTAGCGAGAATTTAGTGAACATTTTTCGAATCAAAATGGCTTTCTGAGCTATTCTGGGAAATTGGGGAGCTATTCATAATTTGAGAAGCCCTGCTCCATATAAAACGCTTTCCGTCGAAATTATCTTTATATTTGGACAGAGCCATTTAATTCAGAGAATACATTTACATCTTAAAAGATATGCCTTAGAAAGAAAATAAAGTATTAATTTAACAAGTCATTCGGATAATTAAATTCTGAATAAATACGACGAAAGATGTATACGCCATATACCAACGACAAGTTATAATTTAAAATATGTTACATGCATATGAAGTTATTAAATATTGTATTCACGCGGTTAGCCATCCAATTATGATGAAAAAATTATAATTAAGGCAAAAGCTTTTCGTTTTTGATTAAAATATAATTTGAAATTGCTTTCCGCTTATTTCCAAATCAAAGCAATCTCACAGATGTCTGAAATTTTTTTTCTTCAATTCCTTTCATATTTCTGTAAAATCTATTTACCAATAAATCCTTATCCAGTGTAATATTTCGGGAAACGAGCTTTTATCTTGAGCATCTTCAACGGTGCTTGTAGTCCTTTTCCTGATATTGACTCACGAGCGTTAAAAATGCATTGAAAGAATTTAAAGGAAATCTAATAAAAAAAGTGAAAAATTGTCTGCTATCTCCAATGTTTCGTTATCCTAACAATCGATCACGGAAATGGAAAGGATTGTACATAGATAAGCACTAATGAACACGAAGAGTAATGCTATAAATTTCCGAAGAGTGCATGCAGTATGGGACGGGAGAATTCGATTATCGACGGAAAGGGTTATTCATTATTCAACAAAACATTTATTGCCATTCATAAATGATGAAATGTACCCTATATTTTACTGGAAATATCTAAAGGTGAATTCAAAACGTTTCTTTTGAAACTGTCGGAAATGTTTAGCTTCGTGACGAACGCAACAGCTTAGTTGATTTCGTAAAGAAAAGCACAGTGGTATTCCGTTATTTGCTTAAAATGCTAAATGTTGCCAATTTTTTGACTCTTTGTTCCTTTATATCCGCGAAAAATATTAAAAAATTATAATATTTCAATAATTTATGAGGTTCTTTTAATAGCATTTTTAAAAAATTAAATATAGCATTTTTTAAATAAATGGATTGGTTTTGCATTTTAAAGTGACATTATATTACTGAGTTTTACATTTTAAAATCTATTTCCTGTTAGAAATCTATGGTATCAAAATCAATTTAAGTTCAAATTGTGTAACTCTTAGAGCTCAATTATCGTAATTGTAGACTGATATTTTTATTGCAAAATATCAGTCTACAATTCACTTCACTTACGTACGAAACGAACTTATCCCTTCAAAGTAGTATCATTGAACCAGACATTAGAGTAATCTTATGCAGCGAAAATGTTACAGTCAGGATAGAAACGAATACCAAAGGTGTTTTCTAATAATTTATTCACAAAAATTTGTACAAATATCTTTTCACTATTTTTCTTTAATCTGTGCAATTTACGGAAGAACATTAATATGAACATTGAAATGAAAAAATTGCGAATTATCAGGTTAATTCTGTTATTTTTTATCTTTTTTTGCACAAGTAATCCAAATGGCATGAATTATACTGATGTGATCTGATATCACAAACAATCATACATAATTTTTATAATGCTTTTACCGCGTGATTGAAATATGTAAGTATTGCGTAAAGAAATCTGTTCACAATATAAATGGTACATTTGTAATTTTAATGAAAACATTAGAACATTTGACTGTTTCAGTTTATAACATTTATGATAAATAAATATTTTCTTTTATAGAAGGCATGTAATGATTAAAACATTTTATTGAGCAATATACTAAACCTAAGTTGGGCTTTTACCAAAATATTCTCTAAAGGTAATATGAATAATATTTTACATATTCTAACTGAAAATATTTTTTCGTCGGTGCATGAATAGAGCACAGTTTTCTAAGTTGATTTTTTTCATAATAGAATAAAAATATTTTTTCATTAAAATTTTTGTTGTGAATTTAAGCTGTTTTATACTTGATTAGATTATTAGTTAATTTAACAATTGTTTTATACTTGACTAAGAGTGATATATTTGAACTATTTTTACACAATTTTTTTTTGTTCCATGAATATTTCAGTTTAGATTATGTAGTTGAATACGTAACTTTAACAGCATTTAATTGCTTTCTTATATTTGTATATAGGCAAGAAACTGCAATCCTATGCAAGAATCCCAAACAATCTCTTTTTATGACAATTATAACGCATATTTATCCATGGTATATAATAAGATGAATTCTAATTCTTTCAAAACTTGCACTTTTTGACAGATTTAAGCAAACTGAAGAGGAATTATCAGTTCTTTAAAATATATAAATTTTGAAAAGAAGAATGATCAGAAATCAGACACTTTTCTACAAAAATGAAAATTCATGGCCTTCAACATCAAAATAAATCACCCCTTATCATCTAAAAAATGCACTTTAGTAATAAATATAATATTTTTACTGCAGGCCTTAGCCAAAGAATGCAAATTTGAAGGACGTTAAAAATAAAAATAAAATTTTAAATCAATATGCATTTTTACCGTCAGTATACTTTAAAATGAGAAATACAGAGGGTGAATCCATAATATTATTTACGTTTCGTTACTAAGGTGATATAAAATCTGTAGTCAGTCGCGTACTTATACAGGATTGACGGTTAGAGCTGATGTGTGCGGCAGTATATTTTTCCTCTTTTATTCACTTGAGCGAGCCATCTCGTAATCATATTCCTGTGATTTTCAAATGGAGAGGAAGAAAAAAAGAATTGTATTTCGAAACAAGATCAGCGCAAAGTTACAAAATATCTTTCATAATAATATATTGATATGATTACATATTTAAAGGCTTATTGATAGCGTTAGTACTTTTGGAAATGTGCTTTTCCTAATCTTATTTGCAACTTACTTAGTTTTAAGTCTAATCAGCTTTTATAACAAGAATAACAGAGATTGAGAATAGTCAATGTTATTGAATCATGCATCACAATCATTAATTTTTTAACTAATTTACTTCAAAAAAACCATTTGTACGCAAATCAATTTCTTATTAGCTGTCATCATTGCAATAATTTCTGGTTTTTTAATTGCTTGAATATGTAAACATTTAAAGCAGTCATATTATTCATTTTTGTAAGGAAAGTCTTACGATGGGCATTACAACGCTGAATACACATTTTTAAATAGTTATTCAACACTAGTAATCAAAGATTTAAAAATAAAATATGTCGCATGTAAAATAAGTTAGGTGAAGTATTGTCTGAATGATCATAAGGATTCATTTTCACTCAATATCCACATGTTTAGATGCGAAATATTAATACCATAACTTGGATACCTTACAGAAATCTACTTAGAAATTGCAAATAAACTGGAAATATTTTTACTTCAAAGATTATTCATATTTTTGACTTAACATGTATTCGTTTTAATATCTAAAACGAGCACATGTTTTTTAATTTAAAACGAGCACATGTTTTTTAATTTAAAACGAGCACATGTTTTTTAATTTAAAACAAGCACGTGCTTTTAAATTTAAAACCTTCTTATATTTTACATATAATTTACATTTTTACATGTAACATGTAATTTAAAACGAGCTCACATTTTAATATTTACAAATATTTAAAACTTTACAAATGTGCGCAAGGTTAGTTTTCTGAACATAAATCGAAGCTCTCTTAACGCATATAAATTACAATTGTTTGGAAGGATACAATTTTTCCAAAAGCCAGTATTTGAAAACTAAAGGATATGAATCTTATCCGTTAGTTTTCAAATCAGAACAGTATTTTAGCGAAAGCAACTCTGAAAACTTTTCTTCATCGTCATTCTGTTGAATAAATGCAGAGAATTTGTTGGTTGTGAGAAATAAGGGTTATAATCAAATATTTAATGTCTAAAGAAAATGTCAGATTTAAAGAATATACTAATCATTGAAGTAGATGAATCACTTAAGTAAACGAGGAGTTTACTTATCATCGCAGTATTTATCGTAGTATTTTAAAGTTTATAAATAAAAATATTATAGATTTTTCATATTGGATTGTAATTAAATTTCTTAATTTCATTCGTTTATCTCGTTCCTGTTTTAATTATTATGTTCTCAGATAAATGTAACTCCAAAAATGTTTTTTCCTGACTCTTGGATGTCTAAATATGGGATATGCATTAAAATTTTGAGGTCCAATATTTTGAGGATTATAATATCTAATTTTTTTATACTTAGTATACGATAAAGTAAAAAAAGAACCTTGGAAAGCTAACCATCATAAAAAGCAGATAAGCTTCTCAGAACTATTTTTTACATCAAATAGTAGGTACTAACATTAAACGATTCTGCCAATCGTCAACATTATGCATAGTAGAAATAAAATTTTGAAAAACACTGATTCGCAACCAACGATAAATTTTATCGCATTAACCACAAAACGGAAATGGAGTCTCTGTTTCTTTCCTTGAAGCAAACATCCCTGAAAAACGAACCCTCATCTTTATTCATTCCACTCCGTTACAATATATCCCTAGTCTTCCTAATTGCCTTCTATTTAAGCATCACTCCTAATTAAGCTCCTTTTGCTGGTAATTAGGATGGTCCAACTCATTAGCAAAGAAGATCGTTCAGAAGGCTAATATTATTACTGTAATTGCTCATTAAATTCCTTAGGATATATTTCATTCATAAAGTGGATCCTTATTGAATTAATTAGGCAGAGAGTGTGCACGTCTTTTCTCAGCGTAAACGCCAATTTCAACTTCAGGCTTCTAAACGTGAGTGGATTTAGCTTTCAAAACAGCCTCTTTTCAGTGAGATGGAAAATGATGAAAAGCCATTAGATAGAATGCACTTTTTAATGGGTAAAAACGGGTTTTATTTAAATTCATTTATGATTTTTTTTTCATTTCTTTACTTTTATAATGCAGAAAATGGGAGATTATAAAATTTATTCTTCATATTTTTAAGTATTTAAGGGATTATTATGTTTCTATTTAATAAAAAGATCATAAAAATGAAATAACTAGAATTGGAGGAAACGAATTTTATATACTAATATTTTAATTCTATTAAATGAGAAGGAAATATTAAGTGGAAATAATATTTTTCCTCAGGAAAATTAACCTTTTCTGAAGTTTTTGTTGCTTGTTTTTATTCCAAAGGTAGGTGAATCATCAGTCATTTGTCAACAAGTATTTGAATAAGAAAAAACAAGTCTACTCATTCAGTCGCAAATTGTATAAAACATGAGTCACCAATCAATTTTGTAGAAGTAATTTTGAAATACTATACATAAAATTTATTACTCACGGCACATATTATGGATTATGATGCAGTTTAATAACATTATAAGTCCATGAGATTAATTTTTGAGAAAACAGATTTCAAACCTGATTAGCTGTATTTAAAATAATATTGAAATTCTTGTTCTTGCCGCCTATTGGATGCAAATTGAACTACGGACTTGAATAATTATTACTCAGAAAATATAACTTTTCTACACTACCATGGCAGTGTTAATGTAAAATCGACAAAACACGGACTTAGTTCATTTTACCTATGAACTCTCCATATGTAAAAATAATATATATTGAAATAATTTATAGCGAAAGTTAGGTTATTCTTTAAATCAGTGTTTCTATATTCGTAAACATATTGATGATGAAATTGATTGATATTTGATTGCAATGTCTTAACTTCTTGAATAGTTCTTCTCATATGAATGAACGATCATAAACGATATCCCAGAAGCATTCAGAATTTAAAAAAAAATATGAAAATTTTTAACATTTAATTCTTCTTTCGCTCGAAATTGGGACAACCGCAAAATCTTTTCACACTAATCATAAATTTAACATGATAAAATTTGTCCTAATAGTTCTATTTAAATAGTTCATCAGTTAAAAAGTAAAAAAGTAATCACTTTAAATGATTTAGGGAAATATTTTAGGGTATTTTTTCTTGTTAAGCGAGAAGTAAGCTTTTATTCTGTCCATCTCTGTAAATTACTGCCCACCCAAATAAAGCAATTACCATTCGAGAATTTTAGGTAGAACAGCGAGACCAATTTTCACGAAAGAAGGCTACTGGATTATCTCACAAATCTCTTGGCCGTCACTTATAAATTACAGATAACATTAATTAGCTGACGTCCGGGTACCCAAAAGTATTTTGCGAATATAATGTTCTTTTCGCATCTACTTAATTTCTTTCAAGTCCTTGGCTTCTTTTATATACGTAGAAGTTAATGAATCGATAAGAAAACCCATTGGATCTATTTTGTAAAACACTTCGAGCCCAAAATGGTCGAATATTTCATCGCAAAACTGTGTTTGAGACCTCTATCATAAAATTTTTATTTTTTAATGCTTGGATAATTTTTTTTCTCAGAAAGATACACTTACCATTCTTTAAGTTCATGTTGTTATCTACATTTTAACTTAAACAAGAAATTCTTGTATCATATTTCAATAAGCAAATTTATTAATTTAATAGGCCGCTTAGATTACCAGCTTGATTTTGTACCATTTGTTGTATCTATCCGATCTCTTAACTTTAAAGGAGTCAAATCAAGTGGCTCCACAGTCATATGATAAAAGAAAGTGTGTATGTTATCAAACATTTAATTACACTTTACAACTCATACAAGCTGACACACTTTGTAATGTATCATCCTTTATGTAACTCCAAGATGTACAATTAATTTCAAAGTTAGATCGCTGTAGAGCACTTAAGGCGCATCACATGATGCATTGTCTCCCTTATTGGTTGCTCCGGATTTGAATATGACCATCCTTGAAATTTCGATTCTATCTCGTGCCCTAAAACACATGTTCCATTAAATACATGACAAACTATGAAGTCTTATGCAAATTAATATTTTGATCTCGATTTAATGTTTCCCAGATTTGATCTTCTTCATAAGAGAGGTCAACTTACAGTTCAAACTCAATTTTACACCGTACTTAAACAGCCATGAGAGAGAGAATTCTGCAAATAGCTTATTCAGTCCCATTCTTCGTCTCTCATTTTCCACTCCAGTTGCTTTCGAGGAACGGTTCGAATCGATCCTTTTTTCCTGCTTGTTTCAGCTCCCGTTTCAACGATTCGCTGACAAAAGGAGACAAACAGGAGAGAGCGTTCCGTGTCGCCCTCCGGGGACCCTCGCCGGCAATGGAGCAGGGCACGCAACAATGGGGACGCATCCTCAGCTTAATTTGGGAGTCCCCGCCGACAAATCGTATCTCGAGTTTTGTCTTCCAAAAAGAAGACCGCGTAATGGCAGTCTTGGACGAGTTTCAACAGACCGGAAGAAATCACAAAAGAAGCATTTTCGCATTGCGCTGTTTGCTAATGTATAAGATGGTTGTTGAAGCGGTTACTATGAAATTACTCTGTGTTCAGCAAAAGTGAATTCTGTTTACAAGGAATATAAATAAAACGACTCTTTTACCCTGATAAATGACATATTTCAGGATGTGACGTTTAATACGGTCTAAAAGGTTAGAATACAAATTGTGTAACAAAGTTAACTATTTATTGTAACAAATGATTATTTGTAAAGATATTATTTGTTTAAAGACTATAAAATGAGATTTATGCACTTAAAAACGTTTATACAAGCTTTCAAAAGCCTGAAATGTTTTTAAAAAACAGAACAAAACTAAATGTCAAGCTTTCAAAGTATGTTCTCGAATGTTACATTAAGTCCATCATTCACGATCGCTTCACTCCATGCAAATAACGCGGTGGCACTCCTCCTCAAACCATATTTCAGTCCATCCATTTACTTAGATCATTCGCGGGTCGCTCAGCACAAAGAGCAGACTCATCAGCTACAGGTACTCCGATCCCCTACTGCACCTACTTCTCCCCCGCCTGCTCTGATTTCCTCTAGAGCCAGAGAGCCTCCCCCACGTGACTCAGAATTTATGACCCGGCAGTCTAAATGGAGCACTTGGGTATCCAAAGAGGGTGGAAATCCAAGCTTTGTGTGCGTGTGTGTTTTAATTGCACTTTTCCAGTCTTGGTTCTTGGCCCCCAGCATGGGACAATTTCTAATTTTCATATATTATTTTTTTTCTTGACTAATGGATACATACACATGCGCAAGTCTTTATTTTCGTGTTCAGCTTTCTTTCATGAAACCAAGTACTCCAACTCCCGTATAGATGAATCATAACTTGAATAAAACGACACAGATTAAGCGCGAATCCCAAAAACATAATTGATTCCAGTATAGTACGAAATCTGGAGAATTATGAGATTGAGGGTTGACAACAGTTTGAGATCTGACAGTAGTATAAATAGGTCCGCTATTTCTTTCGAATTTTTTTTCTTTCAATTAAAGGAAGAAGTCTTGTTCATTACAAGATTCATTTCCACTTATCTATATCCACCACCGTGTATGTGGGCCGGGTGTTCAATTTGCTGTCGTAGGTAAAATATCATGGCATTGGTGTAGTGTGAAAGTTTGGAGAGTTGTTTGCCAGATGACATCCCATCCTCGTCATCTGATCACGATTCAAAATTACGAGACTCGTTCCAAAACAGCTCTCGTGTAGCTTCAAATCGGAACACTGAAGCTGAGCTTAACTAAAACTCTCAGGCATAGAATACCGTCTAATGTTATCGTACTCTAATCATTACCTATAAAAACATTATAATGATCAATTAAAAGAGAAATACATCTGAAGAATGGAGCAAGATCATCCACTTAAAGGTAGAATCCAATTTATAAAATTCTCAAAATACCATGAAGAATATAAACAATCTAATACAGAAAATAAAGAAAAAATCAGTTCATTACTTTACAAGCGGTTTTAAAGTATATTGATACCTTTCAATTCTAGCATTTATTTTATAGTCGCCACAAAATAAACTTCAATCTTTGGTTCTGAATTTTTTTGCTTCAGTTCAGATGTTTATCCTCAGATGTTCTGATATTCACATTAATAGGTTAGTTCTTGAAGGAAATATATTGTTTCGGGAACTATTAATTATATATCGAAGATTAATCGTTAATTAAGCGAATAAAGATCGCATCCCAAACGGCAATGAGTTTTAAATATTGAGAAATGGGATATGGTGAGTAGCGTACTGCAACAGAGGATGTAAAAGTTAGAAAGCGGCTGGTAAGTTAGAAGAAATGGACGGTATGAGGCAGAACTATTGTTAAAAGTTTCTTTTGATCTTTTGATATAAATATACTTTAGCATCTAATCATTGCAAAACCAAAGATGTGTCTTCGAGAACATAACAATTGAATTCCACTTTCACCGTATGCCATCAAAAATGTCCTAGTTTTCAAGGCCTAGTCTAGAGGATATACATACATAGCAATCAAGATTATGAGATTTGATTCAGTATATGCAAATGGAAGTTTAACATAGATTGGTATTAATAGCTAATTTAATAAAATTCAATATACTACCGATCAAAGCATTATAAAGTACTGTATTTATAAAAGATCCTGTTTCGTCTTTCCACGCACAAAACCACAAATTTAGCTTTAAATGTTCATTTTTTTTCATATCTGTCTCGTACCATAATGTCTGTAATGGAATAGCACCCGTAAACTTTTTTTTCTTACAGCCCGCCAACTGGGTGAAGAATGCGTGGAAGACGCCCAATGTCGAGTCTTCGAGAAAAACGCCTCCTGCGAAGAAAACTCCTGCGTCTGCGATTCGGGGTTTTACCTCCTACACGACAATAACGGCTCGCTCTGCAATCCAGGAAAATCAGGTGCAGTAATTACTGACACCATGTTCAATACAAAAGCAGTCAGAATTTCATTGAAAGTAAAATTAACAGAACTAATATGTTCCTCTACCGAAAGTGATTAAGAGTAAATATTATAAGTCAAAATTATTATTGCATTTGTATACAGTCTTTCATAAAATAATAAGCTAAAAAGAAAAAACCTTGGAAACAGTACTTTCGAATATTGGTTCAGAAAAGGAATTATTGTTATCAGAACTACTTTAACTAGAAAAACAACTGAAATAAAAGCCACATGAGGATCAAAGATATGAAATGAAATATCTTTCTGTTTCTGAAGGCAAAATTATCCCTTTTGCATTTTTTTCTTAATTTTTGTAAATATTCCATTGTTTTTCTTTGATTCTTAATAGTTGCATGTAAAATAACTTTCAACGCGATGCTTTTAGAATATATTTTTACACCAAGTATAATTTTTTCAGTATGAATTGGACAAATTTTTCACTATGAAATGGCAAGTTTTAGTTAAAAAACTACCAGTTGTTGAAGACATCTTCATATTTTAGTTTATGAAGGCAAAACTAAGCATTATTATACATTACTAGCCAAAGATATTACACAATTTATAAAATGCGAAATATTTTGAGTTAATATGAATACAATGGTTCACAATCAGTTGTGGAGAATGGTGGGAGGTCACATTTTACTCTAAAGATTTTGTCACAAAGGCATTTAGGAGACCGACCAGAAAGAGATGATGAAGAAAATGATTTGGTCTTACCACATTATACGGAAAGCTGATTATGATTTGCATCTTTCATCCATCCATAGTTTTGTTTGCTGTGCGCAATAGTCACATGTGTTTTCGTGAAAATAGCACGCATATTCGGGAAGATATAAGGTTTTCTTAAAAATCCCAAATTGTTTTGTATGTTTTTTGTTTATAACATTCAAAGTTTTCAACCGAATCCCACGAAACTTATAGAACATGTGACAATATACCAGTGAAGCATTATATTAAAATTGAAAGCAAATACTTTGAATAGTCGAGAATATATGAGCATTTACAGTAAATATTTTTTAACTGAGCATGTGCGAAACATAACATAATTTTTCTTTTATAATTTGAAAACCAGATATATAGGGTAGCTTATATAAAAATTCCAGTTAAATAACGTTAACGTTCTGTTGTTCTCTAAGAGAAACAAAATGATGAGGGTTTCTCCACAAAATGACATTTTTAAAACTTGTATTTTTAAATAGTAATCACCGAACTGCAATTTAAATTATGTATTTTATTTATAAGTACACATTCAGCATAATGAACCTTTATTAAATTCTATAAAAGTACAGAGACAAATTAAAAAACTACCGTCCTTCATGTTATCCCACACTTAAATTTAATTTTGAAACTGTAATAATGCTGACTTTGTTTTAAGGTTAATTAACTTTAGACTTACTGTAGATTCGCATAAAGTAGACTAATGTTCATTCCTTCTCTCTTTCAGCTGGTGGTTCTGGAGATTACTCTACGGTGACTTCAGGTGTGGACAAAAACATGATTATCGTGCTTGCAGTGTTGAGCATCATGTTTGTCGGAATTTGTGTGGCCCTTCATTTATTTAGCAAGTAAGAGTTGTTATTTATGTGAACGATTCATTGCAAAGTATATTTGCATCAAGATATTTAATTTCATTTCCTTGCAGCATTTTAAAGTAATGGCTGTCGTAACTGAGTCTAATTTTGTAAAGTAACTCATTATCTTGCAAACACAGTATGGTGAAGAGCAGTAATGAAACTGTGCAATGGATTGATTATCTATTTGCTTTTCACAGTACAAATATTTTCGTTCTGTCATTAACTTCATTAACAAAGTACGTTTCTCTTGAAGTCTGCACATCCTGTCCAAGCAATTCCATACTAAGTTTATAGCAGGAATTCTTGAAATAATTTGGATGAACTATGCAATTCTAGTTTAACAAAATATTCTTGAAAAACAAGTTCTAGGTAACAAAAAAGTTTTCTATCTTTAATCTGGCTGCAAGTAAAAAAATGGACATACTTTTATGGAAAAGTTAAGCATGTTTACTAGGATGGTCCGTTTTAGTTTAGTTTTCTTCTGTTAATGGCCGGGTTTTGAAGCAACACAATAGCTTTTTTGGGACAGATCTGGTAATTTTAAACTAGGATGGTCCGAAAAAATATAAAGACTCCTTTGAATTTGCTGTACTGCAAAAAAGTTTCAAACTGGTATTATTTTAAAAAATGACAGGAGGTTGTCTTTTTCAAACAGCTGCTGATGTTAAAGGCGTAGAACAACTTTACTCGCGTGTCTCTTTTGTTTCTCGAAGTTTCTCGGTTTCCCTTTTCTTCAACAATTTTTTTCTTAACTTCTCTACATCTCGTATGGCATCTCATTGACGTTTCTTTCTTTGTAGATTTACATTTGGAGCCATTATTATATTAAATTTGTCGAAACAAAATTTTCGACTCTATCACGAAATCTCGCTCGCGAAAACGTGGCAATTTAGAGCGTCATCTCATGCTTGTGACGTCACCAATTCATGTCTCGGAACTACAATACCGAATTACAATTTTTTAAATTTTTTTGTAACTTCTGTTGTTACCCTTTATCTCTAAAATAAGATATTATTTATGTTTTTAACATATGTAATTATCGAGATATAGAGAATCTCCCATGCAATGTTTTTTGTGGCGTTTTGGAGGGTGAATCAAATTCCTTCCTGAGACCTCAATGGGAGGAACGTAGTTTTACATTAAAAAACAACTATAAAATTGATTGATGGCTTTCGTTCAAGAATATGTTGTAAAAATTGAGCGTTATCAAAATATAATACATAAAAAAAGATAGTGTCATAAACAACTTAAAAAGAATGAAAATCATTATTTTTCGTCAACTTTCGGAATTTTGAAATTTGCCACAATCTGGTCACTTAATCTCTAGTTTTTAAACACTGGACTCACGACGAATAGTAAAAAAAAAGAAAAAAGATCAAACCCATTATCTGTTTTACCAAAGAGCATCATCTTCGAAATTACATGACAGGTTGAAGGCAGAGGACATGCAATAGGGAATTCATGGACGTCAATATTAATTTCTCTCCACCATCGTTAGGCCTTAGCGTCTTGTCAGTCAATAACCATTTATTGTTTCAGCAGCTGCATTCTATTTATATATAGTGTTGCGAAATGTTTAGGAATATATTATGATTGCATTGAATGAAACTTTAACATGACAGGTATTTGAATGTCCTATATTTGAAAGTCTTAGAAATTTTGCATCAAATAAGCTTCTCAAGCATGACGATATTTATGGCGCTGTTTCCAAAAAAGATTTAATTTGTCTCTCGATGCTGACCATACAAATACAAATTATTGTGCATATATAGTATCTTGAAATGTAGAACGAAATTAAAAATTTTCTAAAATCAATCTCAGAAACTAATAAACTTAAATTTTGTTTACGGTAAAATTCGGTTAAATAATCCTACTCTAATTTACTACCTAATATTTATTTTTCACCATATGTGCCGTTAATCTTTAAGAGCTGCAATTTCCTTAATTTCTCCAACCTTTATTTACTTTCTTAGTTGGTATTTCTTTCACTTTGTTGATTTTTAGATAAATCGGAAAGCAGATCCGATGTCAAATAAAAAGAATTTTCGTTTTAGTAACTTGTTTATTTATTTATTTTTTCGTATTTTTCTTTAACGACTGTTTCATTTCAAATCAACTTCTCTAAATTTTCAGGTTAATGAATTTTAGCTATAGATCTCAGAGTCCTTTAAAATTAATACTTCACTTCAAACTGCTACAGTTTATAATTTTAAGCAAGTTGAAAAGAGAAAGATTGGCGATATTACTCTATCTAAAATCCAAATACTACATAAAGAAAGAAAATAAAATGTTTGAAGTTTTCTTTGGATGCATTTCAAGTGAAGAGACTTTACAGTTCGCTATTATTATGACCCTCACGAAAAGATGGCATTTTCTTTTACCAAGAATTTCTCCATCTTGACTTCAGCTCTTTATTCCTTTTCTTATTAGAGCTTACGATATGGGAAAACTTATTTGCCAAGTTTACTCACGATCGCCTTTTGATGGTTTATTTTGTTCCTTGAGATATCTTGCGGGTCAACTATCATTTCTTGCCCATTTAATCTTGCCTGAAAAAAATGACAATATAACCAGACCTAGTATCTGACAGATAAAGAATCCAAGAACTAATGAAACCTAGAATGAAATGCCTTGGAAGAAACACGATATTTGTGGGGAAGAAATGTTTTCGGAATTCATTTCTTCCTGTCAGTTCTAAAGAAGTACTGACCTTTATATATAGTTAAGAAAGAAAAGACATATTCTTTCATGATATATGTAATCATCCCTTTTCTTTTATTTATGAAAATTATACTTAGTGATGTAACATCATAAAAGCGTTGGAAAGCTAGATTATGTGGCCGCTTAGCAACATAGGGATTTTCATCACTTTATTACAATTTTCCAAGATTGATAGATAAAAAATGCTACTAAGCAATAGCTGATTATTTAGTTGCATTTATGACAATGAGAATTTATTATTTGATAATTTTTTCTTCTCTTCTAAAGTAATGTAATCTACCATCAAAAGCTGTTTTCTAAAAACACCAAATAGTGAAAAGGAAAATTTTAAGTTCAATTCAGGATTAAACAACTGAACAATGGACCTTATTCAGGTTGCCTCTATAACTTTATAGTACTCAATTTAAGATTAGCATCCACACGTCTTCTAACAAATTTTATAGGAAAACCCTGCTCCTTCTGAAGAGGTTAAGATGTGCATAAATAACCATAATTCTTCACATGATAATACTTTTTTCCAGTTTCCTCACTTCGATGTTTATGTCATTTACCCTATGCTGTTCTTTATAAAAATATTTCATGTCGAATCCTTGGTCGATACTATAGCACACTTTAAATTAATATTATTTAATATCGTTGTGTTTCGGGAACACTGAATCATGCTGTTGTTTTTGCAGAGCCCGTTTCAGGAACAGGAGGACCATCTTCAACTCTCCCCATCCTCGGCTCATGCACATCAAGTTGGGAAAAAGAAAGAAGTCAAGTGTCCGAACGCAACACCTTCCCCCGCCTGCCGGACAGTTCATTCCTCGACATCACAGTTTCTCTGGACACCACTCTCCCTATCCCGTTGCCAGAGGTCAGTCTTTTTCCAGCTTCTCCCCATCTTCATAGAAGGATAAACTTAGAAAATAACAAAACTCAAGAACGCATGAACCAAACTCAGAGGAGATTTCTATTGCAAAGTTGTTTTATTTCTTCCTGTAATCGCAAATCACTCAAGATTTATGAAAAGTACCAAATATTTAGTTGGTCGCTTCATCACAGTTCTCTTAAGTAACAGCTAAATACTTGACAAGAATGTTCTTTCTTTTTTTAAATCTGAAATAATATTGATAGCTTTTGTGACTTTTGAAATAACTTTAATGTTATATTACCGAGGCTCTTCTTCGTGACGTAATAATAAATGTTTTTGTCTGTGACAGCACAGAAGTTTCATAATGACCACTTTTCCGTCTTTTTCATTATCAACGAATATAGTAATTATCTCGCCCATGTCATCAGCTATGTGATCATCACGTTTCTCGAGTATATGGGATGAAAAAGTCAAAAAGTTGTAATTATCAGTATATTTTGAAGATATAACGTTATAAAAATGGAAATATATTAAAAGAGAACAGCTGTAACACCAGAAATAAGAACGTCAGCGCAAAACATCAGTTTTTCTTTAATATCTTTATGAGTTTAAAGACTGTGTTAAACAAAGTCGCAATTGTAATGTGTCATATAAAGTTTCATACTCTTGTATTCAAATTACTTGGAAAAGTTTTTTAAAGAATCTATTGTAATATAGCAGCAAAATATGAAGTAACCTTGAAAAATATTCTCGATAATTGTACAAATTCTCACTTTCTGTCGGGAAAGAATGTTTTTGTTCTCTTGTTTTATTCCAGGTATTCTTTGAAAAACTAATTACGCAAACTCAGTTTCATTTTGTAAATATCTGCAATACGAATAACCTCATTAATATTTTATAGCTAATTTAGCTTTAAGGAAAATATAATATTAAAAATGCAAACTAAATTTTTCGTAAATGATTGCAATGAGTGCAAATAATTCATAGGAAAAGCCAATATTACTTGAGTGTCTGCGCTGTTCTGATCTAGAGAAAACATGTAAGAACCTTTGCAGCTCCTTTGAAAAATATTTCTACTTTCATCATCGTTCTCGTCGTCTGACCACGGTTCAAAATTACGAGGTCCGTTCAAAATTGCCCTCGTGTTGATTCAAAATGGGACGTTAATATAACTAAACTAAACCAATTTGTTTTTTACAAAAGTCAATTTGTTTACAGATCTTACAATATGCCACGTTATTAAAAATTAGGTTAAGAATGATGAACTACTTATGAATTATTTATACAAAAATATTTCAGATTTCCACTGCAACTGTTTAATTTTTTGTCCTTCTGTTTCAGTGGCAAAGACGCGAAGTCACGAGTGCTTACGGTCGGCCCTAAGCCGGGAGTCTTCGCCCAAGTTCGAACGCCGCCCCAAGACGGCGCCCCTCGCCGAGAGGGAATCACTGCCCTCGAGCGAGGACCTGGACAAGAAGGTGAGATACCTTTAAGTCGGAAGAAAAAACTGGCTTACGATAATGATATATTAAGAATATGGTACACTTTGAAATAATGTTTTTTATAAACTGGCGTATAAAAGTTTATAAAATCAATGTTGAGATAAAGTTTGGGTTGTGGCTTTTGCTGTAGAGTATTCATTGGAATTTCTAGCGAAAAATAATGATATAAAAATCTTCCTAGAACAAACATACCATTTTTTGTCTATGTTTGTAACTTTTGGTTATTACTTATTCACCCAGTAGCAGAAGATGTTAATTGTATCTGCGATAGCAATCTAGTGGGATGAAAATCATCTGCAAACAAAGCATGGACCATCTTCTTGTACTACATTATAAGCATTGAAATAAATAGGGTTCTTAATGATTACATTTCAAAACGTAAGTTTTTATTTATGACAATTTATTATTTATTTAGTTTTATTTTATTATATACATTTGACTCTGCAGACAAACCAAAGAAAATAATCTTCAAGTTGCAAAAAAAATATACGACAAACGTCACCTGTCTCGAATTTTTTGCTACCATGGTTATGCATAACAATTTAGGTTAATCGAGTACATTCTGAGAATTTAAAATAAATATTTACGACTTTGTGACAAGAAACTCGTGTAATTATGTATGTAAGAAACAGCGAATTTCCTTGTGCATTTCATCATTTAATTCATACGATATGTATATCTTAAGGGCATAAAGTCAGCATTCTTATGAAAACTGATGAATGTAATATTTGAAAATTTTCTTGGTCGAATTGATTAATGTTATTAATTGAAATAAAAGAAATCGAAGCACATGGTGTTTCTTTTTTAAACCCAGCCAAAAGGAGCCTCATTGGAGCAAAAGTTTTACTTGATAATCTGTGCTATGGTGGTGTATCGACAATTAAAGAGGCAATTGGGAGGAGAGGTTGTAGTTTCAGGGAATCGAACTCCTAATTCTTTCAAATGGTACTTTTTTATGGTGACTTATGCTCTCACCCACTATTTATCTTTATAACTTACCGCTAGATGATTCTTGCTGTGATTACTGATGATATATTGTCACACCAGAGTACCGGCTGCACGGTATTCTCGAAATGTAAACAAATATCTAATAACCCTTTCATCCACTCGCCACTTCTAGGTAGTCTTCGTATGTAACACATTTACAGAAAAAAAGAGTTTTTAGAAACTTAATATAGTATTAAAAAACTTAGTATTATATTTTACTAGTATAGTGAGAAGCGAATATTATTTTTCTTCATTACTTTCTGCTTTTAGGACTTTTATTTATAATTCAGTATTATAAATGTGCGATCTTCAAATCAATTTTTCCTTAAATTCTCAACGAGCTGGTGCCATTCGTACGGAATAAAAATTTAATTAAACTAATCGATCAATTGATGATTGAATTTTGAAGATATTAAAATAAAGTATTGTCACAGAGAACAAACATGTGTGCAAAATTTCGAACCTGCACCACATCAGGAAGTGAATGAAAATTCCATTACGAAACTCTGTCTTAACAAACATGAAACAAGTAGGGTTAAACAAAAGTGTGTAACGAACGTTTGTCTTTTTTCAGACTCCCGAGCCCCTGCAGAACGGCGCCTTGCCGAGTCGACTGAGCGAGGAGGAATGCCAGCCGCAAGCCCCGGGCTCCCCAACAGTCATTATCACAGATGCGGATGGGGCGCACACAGTGGTCACGAGCCGCGCAACCTCCCCAGGCTCCGCCGTCAACGTCTGAGCCATTGTTCACATCGCATTCATCATCCCGCTTCTCGAACATTTTATTTGGAATGTGAGGCTAACACACATCGCTTTATTTCAATGGAAGTGGGCATCAGCTGGGGGAACGGGTATTGGAAAACGTTTTGATTTCATTGAAGGTCAAAGTCTAAACAAAAAGAAATGTAATAGAATATTGGTAAACGTTTCGAATTATTCCTTATGACCTAAATAACAAAGAAAAATTTTACAGAAAGATTATTTGATATCAACTAAGAAAAAAAGTCGTTTAAGAATTGATGTTTTTCTTTGGATCGTAAGGTATATGGAGATAATCGGAACCCTTAAAAAGCAGCGTAAGAATCATTTAAAAAAAATATGAATATTGAAGTTAAAAACGGACATTCTTACAATAGTAGTTTATTGCTATTTTCATAAATAAAATAATAATAATTCAATCGTTTGCTTACCAGTTATATGTACTCACATATGTTTCTTCAGACATAAAATAGATACTCAGGAATATACTAGAAAATCCGTGCTTCAGTGCTGTTGAATTTAAGATATTGTAATAGCAAATATGTGAAGATAATTAAAGTGGACGATTTTTTTCAAGTTCGTATATGAAAAAAGGAAAAAATAAAAAAAAAGAGCAATGTAACGAAAGTAAGAAATTTCAATGTTAAAATTATTATTTTTCTGTTTTTTAAATGCTAAATAATAAAGGGCATCTCGTTTTGCCTATATTTCTTTATAAAAATGTTATCTCAAATATCTACTAAATGACGAAAGCGTCTTTCATTTGAATGATGGGCAATTTAGTGTTATTTGAATACTTCTCACATTAAATAGATTGGAAAATCGAAATAAAATTTGTTATAAAACTTCTGAAAAGAAGAAAAAGATATCACTGCAAAAATTTCACCGCCAAATAAAAGTACTGAAATTCTTAAAGGCTTTCGACTACAGAAGACGAATCTGAAAAAACACTGTTTTCGAATTGCTTGTAAAAAAGTTTGGGCCTTATTTAAACCTATATCGCTGATTTGCAATTTCATATGGCTACAATGTTGAGAATACGCTTAGAGCAAATCTTTCACATCCTCTTCGAATCTCTCCTTTCTTCTTGACAATGCAGTGTGCTCGATAAAAAGTAGTCCGTTAACTGCCTTAGCATCGAACTTCTCTACGCAGCTCGCACGCTTTGTTCTCGCATTATAGTCCAGAAAAGAAACAAGAAGAAAAAAAATATCGGCCTTTTATGTATAATCATCCAAACTGTAAATCAATTGGCTTCAAAGAATATTTGAGCAAAGACAATAAGAAGTTTTCTACTTAAAATTTCATAAATAAAGGAATAATAACCTTTTAAATTATTCATTCTGAATATGTTTATATTAATAAACCTAAATTTACTTTCAATTAAATTATAAAAAGTTTTACAGTTCTAAGGAAGATTATTAATGTATGTTCTTTCTAAATTTTGAAACTGTTCTTTAAAAATTTTTTGGAAGTGTTCTGATATGAACGTATGAACAATGCTAAGGATGTTCTTTTTTAATCAAGTTGAAAATTGTTCTAACAAGGCATTAAGCCAATATCTTAAGACAAATTTCAAAATGTAGTTCTTGTTCATTACTCTAATCAAGCAATAAGAGCTGAGAATTGAATATTTAGAAAATTCTATTTGAAATTTAACATCATAATTCTAGAAAAGTAATTTTGGATTAAAATTTAAATGGTTGATAATGTATACATTTCTTAAAATTTTAAATTCTGCTTGCATTTATGAAGGCTTAACATATTTAAATGCTGCAAAAATGCTTTTAGAAATGCTTTTAATTGCAAACATATTTTTTCGATAAAGGTTTGAATAATGCACCAACAAATTTTTATGTTTAGCCTCACTTTCCAATGACGTTTTCTTATTTTTAAATGACTGTGATTGACTTTTTCCAAGTAGCCAGTATTGAAAAGATCAAATTTTGAACCTTAGAATCATATTGTTGGTAAATACTGTTATTTTTAAGACCATGTTTGCATTTTGTCATGTTTTCCTGAAACCTTATATTAAGCAAATGCGAATTCAAAATTGGTTGCATTAATTTTCGTAAAGGAATTCATATAATTTTCAATTTAACCTTTGATTGATTTTAATTGGTTAAATCAATGATAAATAAAGGAATTCGATTCTGTAAAACGCTTAATGGAAACATGGACTTATTCTACAAAGTAATATTTTTTCACCAGTTTGATTTCGATTATTGTGCTACTTGTTATAATTTTATTCAAGAAGTATGTTGACAATTTGCTGTTATTTGTAAATACTGATATATTTTTGTGTGTTTTCATGAATTTCATATATTTATCTATCTGAGATAAGTTGTTTTCAACAAGGGTACATTTAGATTATAAGCATTCCGTTAACTAATTTTTATTGAAGTGCCAGTGAATATTTATTAAACAGATTTTTGAAATTAATTAGATAAATTCATTAAATTATAAATACCACTGATCGCAGAAGAAAAGTTGCTTGCAGATAATTTTCAAAACAAGGAATTAAATATATTTCTTCAAAAGTAACAACAATGTTTGTAATAATACATTAAATTACCAGATTTTATTCGCAGTTTTAATAAAATATCGATTACTTTTAACGCTTACGATTGATTTCTATGAATGATTTTCCATTTCTTTATGGAGTGATTCCACACATTTATATTTTCTTTTTTTTATTCATTTCTGTTTGACTAAAGTCTTCTTTAGGCTAATTTCTCTCATTATCATACAGGAGTTTTACGTAAATAATTCGTTATAAATTCTTTATGCAATTAAATATTTCAATATATTAATAATATAAAAATAAGAGCTATTATTTTCATTAGAGTTGTAACAAACTCGTTAGATCTATTTTATTAAGTTACATGCATTCAATTTTTCTCCTACTTCAGAATCGAAACTTAAGAATATATGTATCTATGAATAATATTAAAATAAGAAGTTTGACTTTGATAATAATTATTTTTCACATATCATAAAAAAAACTTTAGAGTTAAAATTGTAAAGAATAAACTTATTTTTCTGTTTGATTAAGTGTATGTTAAAAAATAGCAGGCACACAAATAAAGACTAATTAACATATGTTCTAAAGGAGAAATCTGTAATTATAATTTTTGTTTAATTTTTTAAAACATAATTTTGCAGTTTTCTTTACTGGACCAGTGACCAAATTCTTCTCATGAAAATAACCTGCCTTTTTCCTCTTTCTATTCTATGTGCTGTATTTAAGGATGCTATGGTAACAACGGACTACAATTGAGAAATCGAGCGCAAATGCATAAGCAGGTGACGTTCGTTACTTATTCTGTTGAAAGTTCTTGGAGGCTTTTCGAACAAGGCATTTTCAATCTGTTCTAGACTTCATGAAAATGCAAGGGGATATAGATTCTGAAATAAGCTTGTAACATGGCATAAGTTGATTATGAAATATTTAAGAAGAAGCATACATATCTCTTGTTACTTTAAGAGACCAATGTCTTAATTGTTCATTCTAAGTACTTTATCAGCTTATTTTTATTTCATTCAGTAAAGTGAACTTGTACGAATACACTGGAGTTTTTGTAGGAGGCCATACTGTGGATGCAATGTGACCGCACAATAAAGAATTTTAATGAAAAGCAGTGTGCAGATAATGTGAAACTGCTGGAAAAATTAAGTTTTTTATAGGTCAAGATATGGTGGTGGAAGAAATCTGTACATCTCAGTACCAATATTCATGAGTTTTAATTTTTCTTCGTTTAGTTTAGAAGATAGTGTGTCCCTTGCAGAAGTATTAATTAAAAATAAAGTCTAACATTTTCACCTATATGTGATATAAAATTACCATATTGTTTTGTAACAAACGAAGGAAGATTGAAAGTTCTGAAAAATGAAAGGAAAAGGATTTCGAGTGCATGATTTTATCTCGTCTAACGACTAACCAATCATTAATCATATTACTGAGGTTTCAAAATATATTTACTTAAAAATGGATGTGCATTTTTCGTTGTGATAATGCAATCAACGTCTTTAATTATATTTTTGAGAATTTGTTTTCAAGAATTTCATTTTTAATAGAGAGTCGAATGTTCTTACATCAGGTTTTTCTTGCTGTAATCAAGTATCAATGAAATATATTGAGTGATGAAGAAGACCATGTATTAAATTAAATAACCAATTCCCAAATGAATTGATTTAATTCACTTGCTAACATTTAAGTTGGTGTAAATTGGATTTATAAGCTTCGAGCACCAACTAATATTTTGCACCTTTTCGTTTTACCAAAGATTATGCAAACGAAGTACAATTAAAGAAAACTCCATTATCCCTTCACTTTTATAGACGTAGCTGTGACGAATTACTCTTACTTATTTTTCTGCGAATTTAAAGTTTATTTTCTGGCATATAAGAATGCTTTTCGCAAACTCTTGTTTCTAGTACCGAAAAGGAAGGGTTATTATTTTCATTCGTCGAACAAACGTCGTGCGTTATTGCAACATCTCTTGCGAATTCCTACGACAGACACTGTTATTAAATTTAAAGATTTATTAATTAAAATTGAAATTAGTTACTATATCGGTTCTTCATGTTAAAAAACATGAAGCAACCGTTTTTCTAGGCAATGGCCTGTTCATAACGGTCGTTGCAATAGCATATTTCTTTAAGAATACATCTGAAAGAAGCTTGTTAATGTGGTTATTATAAGAAATCATAGTAAAAAACTTTATTTTCTGTATTTTCAACATGATTGGTCGGTTGTTGGATGGAATTTTATGACACAAAAGCCACTTTTGGCCAATCTTTATTTTGTTGAAATGATGTACGATTTTAAACAGGAAATAAAATTACTAGTTTCGCGACAAAAGAAACTTGAATGAAATAACATTTGATATGCAGAAGAACATTTACAATAAAATGATTTACAGCGCGTAAATCGAGAGAAATAGGTCTTTTATGTAAGATTTCTTACCACCAATCTTCTAAAAATTATTTCGATGTAAGGCACTTTAGCCATGCTTTGGAGTTAAAACATATTCTAAAATTTAACCTTTAAAAAATTCATCTTCCATCCTTTTCATGCGAATATCGCCTTACAAATGACGCTTTTAAATCAGCCCCACATATTCCTTTGCTTCCTTTCATACTCCTCATACATCGTAAAAATCATATAGCCTAGCTTAGGTGGACATCATGCGTCGCACATGAAGGTCACAATCGACGATAATTATCAACAAGTCATTCATCGGCAAAGATAAAGCGATGCTACGAAGATTCTTAATTATTTATTCTTATACTCTACACGCGTGCTAGCTATGATTGTACAAGACTGTAAATATTTATCTTATACATAAGCTCATATTCTCTTTGTACATAGCTAATCTTTTACTAAAATTTAAATTTTCACTCTTTCTCTGTTCTTGGGAACGTCTCGAGAGAGTTGATTTCATAGATTTCAGCATGTCCGGAAGAAGAAGAAGCAGATCTGCCTTCACTCTACAATAAGATGTTTATTTTTAAAATATGTTAACAGCACGCATCTACACTAGATCTTATTTCTTTTATGATCTATGCATTGTGCATCACTGTAATGTAGAATGCGAAATTTACATGATATTAAGAATGTAGTGTACTTCTAATGTATATATCTATGCATTTATACTCTATTTACGTGAGCATAACCATTATTCCGATGACAACTTTTTAAAGGAAAGAAGTATATAGATGAATATCACTTTTTATGCCGCATGATAAATGTTAGAATTAGCAACTTGGGCAAAATTTTACGATAGATTAGTAGGAATTTAAATCAACTTCCATTTTTCGCATTAGGGTAAATAAGTTATGAAGAATAGATTAAAATAATTTAGAAAATTTTTATATTGACTTGATATATATTTTTAAATATTCTCTAATTAATGAACACGTCTTCAGATCTTATTCATTTTAAATCTGAAAACATTTAAAAGGTGCTTCAAAAATGAAGGTTGCACAAACAGATACCGATATGAACGAAAATTTAAAAATTAAGACTAAATCTTTCTTAGTAAGCTAATTTTCCAAATACAAATTAAAAAAATAGACTGGATAGTCTTAAAATCTCCCCTATACATAAAATTCAATGAAAGAATACATCATTTACAGAAATTTCTTCAAATAATTAAATGATAAGCTGAATTTTTTCAATCAAAAATGCCTATGCAAACCTATGATATCGGGAAAAATCATATTAATCAAACTTTTTAGTTAAATTTTTGTTTAAAGCAATTATCGGTAGTGTTCTGTATTCACTATGGGACAGTTAATACTCTGATGTATTTCGAGCGCTACATATTTGGATATAGGTAAGTAAGCTTGTTATAAAAAAATTAGAAATCTTTCCTATGGTTCGAGGAGATTTTTCAATTAATTGCATATATAGCCTCATTTATTTTTGAAGTTTAATTTTGAACTTAAGTTTTAATAACTTTTGTTAGAATGAAAATTTTAAAATACGAAAAATGAAAAATTATCGAATCACATTTGCTTAATTATTTCAATTTTATCAGTTAAGCGATTTGAAAATATATTTTGCCTTTGATTTCATTAAAATGAGAATATATTTTACAATAAATGTTAATTCCATAGAAGCTGCATGATCTCGCTGTAATAAAAAACAATTTAAACAAAACAAATGAATTTTACTAATGAACTTTGTCAAACGAATTTTATGAAAAAAAATAGAACACCCTAAAGAATGCGTTAAGATAACTGAATCTAAAAATGTAAATTGATCATTTTAACATATTTCTCAGGGAGTTCTGTGATTTTGCTCTAACTTCCATGTGAAAGAACTTGGTCAGGTTAAGTTATGAAAATAAACTGAGAAGACGATTTTGGACGAAAAAAAAGGGGAAGAAACAAGCTGTCTCAATTGTTGCTAATTATTTGGGGCTTTAGACCTACAGATAGTAAACTACATAAAAAAAAACTGCCTTCTAAAATTTGATCAGTCAGAAGGATAAAAAACTCATGATATAGCAAAATCACTAATTTTCAATCTTTGTAAGGGTAATCTCTGATGCAGACTATTTATTGTGCGTATGGATAAATGCAATAAAAATTCATCGTCATGCATTGCAAGATCCGGAAGAACAATTTTTTTTTCAAAATATACTGAAAATAAATGAATTTCACAATAGGCTGTTTTTAGAAAAAATAATGGTTAAACTCAAGTAAATATGGTACTTAGCCTGTAAAGTCGGCGATGTGCGCTATGTAGCTAGAGCGTTTCTTTTTCTGTCAATTGCTCACTCTTTTCTAAAGCACCTAACAACAAGAAATGTTATTTTTATGCAGTAATGTCATTTGTCTGATACTTTACCTACTTTGTCACTATGTATTCCTTGATGACAGTTTCTTCTCATATCCTCTGTATTGCTAACACTAGATATGGATACGAAGGATAGCATTTATTTGGGATTATAGTTCGTATTTCGTGAAATTCAAACAGGTACAATAATAATGATGGCTTTATGCTACAACATGATGCATTTTTAGAAACTCTAGCTATGATTAGTTTAAAAATAGCAAAAATGTAGCCAAAATGCTCGTTCATGTCTTTCTTAAAAATAGAAAATAACAATTTCTGCAGTTTTCATATCTGTAATCCATCCAATCCAAACATAAATTGTGTTCATTATTATAAAGGAAATGCCATTTCTTGGTCTGATTGATGTTTAAAAGCCCATTTTTCTTTAATTAAAGAATGGAGTCAATTCATGCGAAGTCTCAGTCACATAACAAGCGTCACTGCTCATGTTATCCAAACATTCACCTGCATCATTTAATACTGATGTGTCTGTCATTAACATTTTGAGCATTGTGTCCATTTTGAACAGCCTATTTGAGTAAAGAAAAATACGTTATCGTTAGGCATTTGGCTTTTATAAAGCAAAGAGAAAGTTGTAGAACGAAAACGCTTTTCAGGTTCCCATGTAACGATCTTGAGTTATTAAAATCATGGACTGTGACAAATGTGTAGGAATTTTTTTTTAATACTACTTTAGAATATTCAATGTGTTCTTTTATGCAAAATTCTAATTATGCTAACGAAAACGCTGGCATACATATTTATTAACAACTTGTAAAAAATAAAAAGTGATTCAAAGACTAATTGAATTGAAATCAACTACATTTATTATTTATTCTAAATAAACATTAATATAATTAATATTAGGATTATTCGAATAATGCTAATGAAGATTAAT
Organism: Araneus ventricosus; assembly: GCA_013235015.1. Taxonomy (NCBI): domain Eukaryota; kingdom Metazoa; phylum Arthropoda; class Arachnida; order Araneae; family Araneidae; genus Araneus; species Araneus ventricosus. The sequence continues at coordinate 649,447 of BGPR01000269.1, read as the reverse complement.
TATTCTAATGTAAGCAGAAAACGATATAATCAAGTAATTTAAAATGTAAGATCTAATGAAAGAACCAAAATTATTAATTTCAGCTCTAATATATGAGCTAGAATTATGATATCGACAAAAATATGAAGCAACAAATTAACAATGATTTGAATCAATAAAATAATTGTTCTCACCTTTAGGAGCAGCAATCCATGATGCGCAGTAGAATCAATGCAAAGCGATGATAACTTCGCGTTTATCATGTGAACATGAATTGACTCCATTCTAAACCATCATGTTAAAATACTATTTTTTTTTATTTTGTCGACAATGCTATTTCATGAATTTAGCATGTTATTAATGCATTTGGACTATAGTTCTTAGCCAAGAATGATTTATACCAATATTCGGGAACAAACTGTTATTCAGTAACTCTTTTATTTCAAGTTGATAAATATTGGTTCAACCGACCAAAACTTTTAGTACAAATATATTTCTATCACTTTTTGTAAAAAATTGTATTCTTTTTCATTGGTATGGAAAATATTTATGTTGTTGCTTGACAAATTACCAAAATAGCAAAATAGCTGCAAATGTAATCATGATTGCATTGATAAATGCCTGAGAATATATTACTCATGAATTTTCAATGTATCCTTTTTAAAGAAACAAATTTGGTAAAATGAATTAATTTTAACTTTACTTTTTGATGTTCGCTAAGTCAACTTTTGAAGTTCCAGAGAATAACTACTTCGTAATTTTTGTGGAAATTAATCATGAAAACCCGTTTCAGGGGCAGTCAAAACATATTTTAAAATCAAAAAGTTTTAAGAAGAGTACTGTTAGAAGTAATTTGAATAAGGCAATATATCGAGATGGACTCTAATTGCAATAATGATTTAAAATGTAATTGTTAATCGAAAAGTATTAATGAATTATGAAAATATGAAATCAAATTTATAAGCTCATACTATGCAAAATTAAATAACTGTAAGTATATTGAAAAGTTTATTGAAAAATAAATTACCACATTTCGTTGATATAAAAGTGTTTGAGGTTGAAAATATGATAAAATGAACGATAAATCTGTGAAATGAATGTGTTGCCTATTCCTAAAAGTCAGCATAATTTATTAACGAACACCTTTTTAATAGTAAATAGAGAATAAAATCTCAAGGCATGCTAGTAAATTGCAGAAATCTTAGATGTGCATAGAATGTAGAATAAAATTTTAAAATTATACGTTGCTTTTAAGCCTAAAAATAAATCTAAGATTTTAGCCTTCTCTCCGCTTCTCCAAAATTTTCTTGAAATATTTCTGAAAAATTAGAATAATTAATGTATCTAATTATGGCTATCATGATTTGCAATTGGAAAATCATAATTTTGCTTATTAACGATTAAAATTTCAAACATAAATTTTAAAAAGAACATTTGACATCTTCTATTTCATTAACTAAGGTTTTGTAACATATATGTTCTGCTTTAAGCATAAAAATTACGGATATCTCTCTAAATATGACAGGAAATATTTCTACTTAAGATTTTTTCAGTTATTAAAACTTTATCGTCATGTCAGGTACACCAAGAAACTCAAACCGGTTAGATTTGTGTGGAAATAGTTGCTTTATTTCTTTCTGTAAATATGGAAGAAAATGAGTGCTGATGCTCTAAAAATATTTAATCATGTGTCACAAATTTACATTTAAAAAATGCAGCTTGTACAGAGCTTCGGTTAGAATTTAGTTATACACTATGCATAAAACTGTTTTTAAACATATACTGCTGTTATAAATGATTTAAAGTAAGAATAGAAGCGACCGGGTTTTAGATTTCTTTGTATGATAAGTCCTGTTGCAAAGACCACGTTTGCTTGCAGCAGGATGTTTGTAATGTAAGAAATTAGGTGTTGATTTCCTTTACTTTCTGCACATTTCGGTGGATCTGTACGATGTTTTTGATACATCTTTTGCACATTGCCTGTTATATTTTACTCTTGAATAAACTTTGTATCCTAATTTAGTGTTTTTGTCTTCTTTTAAAAAATGTGCAGTTTCCTTGTATGTAATAGAAACAAAGTATACTCATCTATGATTAACCAGATAAGGTCCAGAGATTGAAAATAATGCAATAGTATGTTGTGTTGCTCAGTCAGCAAATGTTGCATGGCACGGATTAATGTTGAATCAACTTTTATTTAGAGAGCAAAATGACCTTATTAGCCTTCCCTTTGTTGTCATTTATGGGGTTTTTCAACATTCGGGGTTCTGTCTGGGGGGAACTTTAAATATCTACAAAGCTTATTCACACATTTTTTAGACGATTTTGTTTCTCTATAGGGAAAAGTCGTCGGCATGGGATAATTTATTTTCATAACAACTGCATTTGAACATTTCATAACAACAACTTGAATCTTCGAGAATTAATCGTCGAATTGCAATTTTAATTAAATATTAAATTTGAAGGTTCACATGGGTACTCAGGATATTTAACTTTTATAAAATTCAATACTGCTTTTCGAAAATTTAAGTTTTGTTTCGTGGAAAACCCCTTTTAATTTTTTTATTTTAGAGACACCAGAAATTCTGCTCGATGCAATGCCAACAACATTATAAATCTTAATGGCATTCAACTGGATAAGCTGTCTTAAATATCTGGCTTCGACGTCACGAAAGAAAAATTACGCTATGTTTCGCGCATGCGCAGTAAAAGATCTTTTACTACAAATACTAATATTTCTTCAAATATTAGAGGTATTTACTTCAAATTTTAATTCCATGCTTTCTATTACATTATCATGTGTTCTGTAAGTTTCGTATGATTTGGTTGAAAACTGTATGTTGTAAGCAAAAAACACTAGGAAAAATTTGGGATTTTTTCAAGAAACCTGTATATTTTCCCGAAAATTTATGCTATTTTTACGAAATTGCATGTAGGCAATGTGATCGAAACAAAACCTTTCATGAAAGTTTCAAACCATTATCAGCTTTCCTTCACGCAATTTAGGGAACCACTCATTTCTAGACAGTCCCCTAAATGCCCTCTTGACAGAATATTCACTGCAAAATGTAAGTGCTAACGATTGTACGTCCCATGATTATCCAGAACTGATTGTGAACCACTGTATTCAAATAAACTGCAAATGTTTCTCATTTTATCAATCTTGTAATACTTTTGGCCAGTAGTGTACCAAAAAAATCGTTTAAAAAAATTGCGAACAGCCTTTGTACTAAAATTTTAAAACAAGAAAATTTCAAAAAGTATCCATTATTTTGGGCATTAGAACATATAAAATTCTCTTTTTTTTGTCGCTGCTTGTAAATTAGATCGCCATCATAAGCGAATGAAATCTGCTTCTTAAACTTCAACATAACCCTGGAACTGGAAAAAAAGTAATGAGCGTATCATTAAAAAAACTATTCTAACACTTTAAATTCTTAGAACTTTTCCAGGGCACTATTACTGAATCTATGAAAACTTTTCCTTTTTAAAATTTACATTTTTTAGAATATTTAAGTTCTTTTCTTATTTCAAGAATTCCGCGTCAAGCTGGTTCGATATGGAAAATCTGAGATACTCGTTCACCCCAATACGGTACTTGCAGGGTGTTTTCCATTTGGTTAAAGTTTTTTATTCAATTCATTTAGAAATGTTTCTCGTAAAAAGTTGGTTTGAAAATTTTGTTCGAAATTTTTAAGATTCCTTTAGAGGTATCGTTTTATAGGTAATGCATTGCATTCTGACAACAATAAATATTTTTACTCTCTATAAGACAATTCTCAGAATCCAATATTCGTTGCACAAAACTCCGAAATTATCACAAATAATTGTTTAAACTATTCCAAGATATACCACGAATTGAAAATGAAACGGTAATAAATAATTTTCTTCTCAGTAAATGTTTGAAATTTAGACAGATACTTTGAACTCCTTGAGTTGACTTTCTTCCCGGAAGATTGTCGCCTGGGAATATATCTTTCTCTTTATTGCATTGATTTTTCAACTTTGCAATAAAGAGAAGTAAATTGAAATTAATATCTACAACGTCAGTGATATTTTTAGCATGTAATTTTGGAACTCAAAAAATATTGAAGTTCTGACAGTTTCATATTATTGTTGGATGCATTCTAAAAATAAGGCTACCAAACCTACAGGTATTAATAATCACAGCAGACCAGTCTATAATTCTTACTATTTACTTTTTATCATCTATAATATAAAACAGAAAATACATGTATCTGTCTGTCTGTCGGTCACAAGGACTCCTCGTTAACGGTGAACCTTAGCGACATGAAATTCGCACACGACATTCTAGAGAACAATTCTAGGTCAACAGTGCTATTTTCAACTTTCAGAGTTAATTAGTTCTTAAGATATTTAATTAAATAACGAAAATTAGCCGCTGTTGAGCCTAATGCTTAGACGGTTTTCACCAATAACTTCTGAAATATTTATTAGACAAGAATTATTTTTATGCCATTTTAAAGAGTTGAAAATTATCTTTTTAATGATATTAATTCCATTGCGATGAAGTGTTTTCTCTGATTGTTTAAAAAAAATATTTTAACGCAATTTCTAACAATGCTTTTTATTCTTATAGAAATAAATTTAAGCCAATTTACTGTTTCGCGCGTGGGCTTTTGCCAGTGTTAAAGTTAATATAAGAAAATATTGTTTTCTTTGCGCATAAACAACAAAGTAGACTTTTCACTTCCGGTTTCAGGTTGTGGCATTTACACCTTTTAAAGAGATTACACAGTGATCCAATGAAGTTAGTGAATTATTCTCTCGATGTTTTGTTTAATTTTCACAAATTTTTAAATGATCCTAATGAGTGTGTGCTAAGCCTTCAATGTTACTTAGTCCGGTTACTATCGTAGGAAGAGGACAAAGGGAGGAGGTAAAAAAGGTGTATTAATGGTCTATCTGTCGCAAGAACTCCTCCTAAACGGTGAATAGTCTTGATAAGAAATATGCAGGAACGGACATAGGATATGTGGTTTTATCATAAATTCAATATTTTTGACTACAGACAACAATTAAATAATTAACAAAGAAAGACCTATTGACTCAGCGATACGCTATGAAGATCACTACTTTATTTTTCAATCAACTATCACGTGATCCTTAAGGAATTCTTAAACATTTGGAATAACTTAGTTTTAAAATCAACTGTTATGTGATACTTAAAAAAAGCGTAAGCATGTGGTATAACTTATTTTTATAGTCAAACATCACGTGAACATTAAGAAAACCGCGTTTATGTTATCTTTCTGAGAAAATATATAATTAATTAATTTGTGGAATAATAACTGAAATTACTCAACTCGACGCTTGATTTTCATTTTTTGAAGTTTGCAGTCTATTTAATTTTAGTTATTTATAGTTGCATCTTTTCCTTATCAGATTTTATTCAAGAAATTGTCGATAAATTGACGCCGGAACAGAAATGTATTGATAGATATGATATAGTTGCAAGAGTTTTTAGATTCAAATTTAGAAACTAATGTGAATTATAACGAAAGTAAAATATACGACGATATATTTTGTTTATGTATTCTGTTGAATGGTAGAAGCGGATGACATATAGCATGGTGGATGATATATACCACAGATTGTAAGCGCCTAATGACACCATTGAGTACAATGATGTAATTTACAATAACGGAGAATATATGAGGTATAGAGAATGGTTGTTGAATTGGTAATTTTGGCACTGACTAATGAAAGTTTAGGTCAGATAAATGAAAAAAATATGTCGTATATGAAGGGATGTATTGCAGAATATCTATCTGTAGATACGCTAATGGGCAATAACAAGTAACATCATATATCCTGTAGAGTTCTTCAACTCTTAAAATTGTCAGGGGTACCTTCCGACAAGCTGAGATTAAAACTCGGTGTGCCAGTACTATTGATACATAACTTCGATGTACTGAGACTGCGCATTGGCACACAGTTACAAATTAAACACCTATGTCCAAACGTCGTGCGAGCTACTGTTATGACTGGCATAGTTAGATGAGAGAGTGTTTTAATTCCACGCATTCCAATAACATCGAAGGATTTACCATCCAAGTTTAAAAGGTAACAATTGCCTTTAAAATTAGCATTAGCCAGGCTCAGGGGTAGACACTCAAAGGGGCAGGAGAACATTTGGAAAAACCGTATTTTTCCCATGAGCAATTATATATGGCGTGTTCACGTGTGTCTAGCCCACAAAACCTCTACATCCGTGCAAAAAACGAAAAACAAAAACGTAGTATACATAAGTGTTTTAGCATAGATAAACAAATTACCTAACTATAACAGCTGACACTCGCTTAGTCGTTCAATTATGTAATTATCATCCGTCAAAACTTTTTATTTCCCCTTTCAATATGTAACGAAACATTTACATTCGTGAATTAGAAAAATTTAATAATTCAAATTCTTCGCGCACGAAGTCGCGGGTAACAGCTAGTATCATATAAATATTAAATACGAATCATTTATCTAGTTCTGCTACCTAATATAAAGTATCTGAGATTCGTTTGCTCCTCCCTGGATTTGAAAGAAAAAAAACGTATTTTTTATCTCAGAATTACGCCTAGTTCAGTTTAGAGAAAATTGTGGGTTAATGTATTCTTATTCACAATCTCTCTTATGTATGAATTATTGCTCCGAGTGGAAGTATACATGCTTTCTGCGGGGGAAAATATAAAAGAAATTGGTATTAAAGAGTTAAACTCAAATTAAATCAAGGTTTTATAATATGAAAAATTAAATGTTAGGTGAAAAAATTAAACGTTCGTGTGGATTGTAAAAATTTGCTATTCTTACGGCTAATATTACTATAGCTAATTAATAAACTTGTAGCTGATTAATATAAGTTTAACAAATAAGTAACAGTATTAAATTCTTCCAAGATATTAATTTGCTTTCTTAATGCAACATTTTTAAGTTTATAGCGAATTATGCATTTAATCAAAAAATATATTACTGAATATGGACTCCATTTTCCATATTTTCATACACGTGCCTTCCATGGCATAAAATCATCCCACATAGTATTGCTTGGAGGAGATAATATTGAAACGTGCGATAACTTTTTACCAATGGATTTAATTCACCCCTTAAAGGATTGGATATAACTTTCGATATAAAAGCACACGTTTATTTACAAGTTTAAGGGATTTCCATAAATCCTTATTAAACGAGTCCTGGTGAAATGAATGCTGTATCGATCTGCAAGTTATACCGAACGTATCGCGAATAAACAGAAGAAGAAATGGAACTTTATTTCTTCTGCTTCCTTTCATCATTATGTTATTGCTCACTAGAGGGTACTTATAAAGATATATAGGAGCTACCGAATTCCAGTAATGACATATTTTTCTTCTAGCGACTTACAGACAAGCTTTATATTAAACGTCGATCTAGAGTTATAGATTTTGATATGTCATTATACGGGTTGGAAGGACTTTGACATACAAAAAGTAAAAGTGACATTTTTTTAATTCTAAAAATATTCTTTATTTGTTAACTTACAATGTTTTGTTATCCCTTTTCTCTTTGTGCTTGCATTTATTTTTTGTAGTCAGGATTCTAATTTTTTACTATTTGTTTTCCATTAACTATCTTCTTCTTTAATTACAAAAAATGAATGTTTAATATTCTTGTTTGTTATTTAATTCTCAAGATAGCAACGTTCATTCAGATGAAGTTTGTTCTTTGAACGTTTATATTCTAACTTTCTTTTTCTGATTCAATATTTTTTGAGCAAGTTTTATTCTTTTATATTTCTATTAAAAATATGTTTACTCATATTCCTTTAGAAGCATGATTTTAAACCAAAATGTTAATAATTTCTAATGCTTTAATTTAAAGTTTACCATTTTTTAGAAGAGACGAAGGCTCGCTTTTGTTTTGGCATTATGCTTGCAAAATGTTGTTGTGCAAGTGTTTACTGAATAAAAGTACATTTGAAAAAATAAAGACAATAGCAGTTTTGGATTTCGTTTCTTGATTTGAATTCTAAGAAGGTAAGGGCCTTCTAAGCACATCCATAAGCTGAATTCAAGATTTGTATAACATATAGACTACTTTCGTTTTCGGTTATTTCACAAATACTATTTCAGTTTCATTTGAAATTTTATTATGCATAGTAAGAAACTCACGATCAGTCCTAATGATGAGGTGATTTTTGCTTTTAGGTTAACTTGTTGTTTGGATAAATAAAAGATAGTAGTAAATACGAAAGTAGTCATAGTAGTGCCATAGAACTAAATAAGAAATATGATCAATTTCAGTGCATTCTTATTAAGTGGCGATCTCTATATACAGTGGACGCCGCTTGTAGTGATCACTTTGGGACAAAACCAAGGTGATCACTGCATCCTAATGATCAATACATCCGAAATGGCTTAAAAATCGCATGAATGTTAGGTATAAAAGGATCAGAGGCTTAGCGACCGGGGAGCCACCCTTAGGGAACGCTATGGGGACAAAGTATTAGTGCGATCATGCCACTTTTTAAAGTGAAATATGATGAACCGGGTGAAAAATAATAGCATGCCCAGTGAGAATTTAGCCATGCTAAGTCACTGATGACGACTGGGGGCGTAAGAAGCCATATTTTTCCCCCGGCGCCACACTCTAGCTACGCCACTGAAAGGATAGCATAAAAACAGACCACACAAACTTGTTGGCATGTATACACGTTTTTTTAATTAAGAAAAGAAAATAGATACAATGTAAAGAATTGAAAAAAAATCATACACATTTAATTTTTTAAGCTTTCTTAACAACGTTATCGAGAGTAACATGTTTTAGTTTTCAAGCATTCGTTGCATAAACCGTTCATATGAATAATGCTAATCTAAAAATTCAGCGCAGTATTGAACGAGTTTTTTGAGATGATGGTGGTTTCTCCTTCCGGCCCATCTTCGTCATCATCGTCTTTATGTTCTGTTGCGTCATCTCATAAAACTGATCACTACAAGCGAATTGTTGATCACTTTAACCGGCGGATTTTCTATGTGTTTAGATGCGGGTGAACCGTTCTATGCTGTTTTGATCAGTAAAGTCGATTGATCGTTACATCCGTGATCACTACAAGCGGCTACTACTGTCCACTGGTGTCCAAAAACAATGCACAATTTTGAAGATGCTATAAAACTGGAGTTAATGTGGATACTATAATTCGCAGTCAGTTGCAGAGAATCGTGGGACATACTATTGTCCGAACTCACATTTTACAGTGAAGATTCGAACACGAGGGCAATTGGGGGGGGGGGCGCCAGAAAGGAATGAAAGGGAGTTTGATCCATCCTGCTTCACAGAAAGCTGATAACGAGATGTAACTTTCATCAGTGCTTGCGTTTGATGTGCATAATATTTACATGTATTTTTGTAAACACAGCACAGATATTCAAGAAGATACAAAGGTTTTCTTAAAAAATCCCAAATTTTCCCGCACGTTTATTGGTTATAACATACAGAGATTTCCATCAAATTTTACGAAACTTAAAGAATACTAGATAATACAGTGTGTCCGTAAAGTCATGGTCCACTTTTGACCGATCACAGGAAAGCAGCGAAACAAGATAGACAGGTGACATCTTCACCAAATAAAAGGAAAACTCTCCAGATTTGCATACCTGTTCAGCGCAGTTCGACGTGGGCTCCATTTGTTGCCCTACACACATCTAAACGCTAGTCCAGTTCTTCCCACACGCGGGTAAGGACGTCTGGTGTAACAGAGTGAATAACGTCCGTGATTCTCTGTTTTAAATGATTAATGTCGTTGATACGTTCACTGTACACATGTTGCTTCACATAACCCCACAAGTAAAAGTCTAATGGCGTTATGTCCGGGGATCGTGGTGGCCATGCCATGACAGCACCCCTGCCTATCCACCGCTGGGGGAATGTTGTATCCAGAACCTCACGAACAATGTTGCCGTAGTGTGGAGGAGCGCCGTCCTGTTGAAAGATGGCACTATCTGGAAATTGTGGAACTGCATACAATTGCAACATGTCAAGGTAGATGTTTGACGTCACAGTCGGCTCCGCACGTGTTGCGTCATCACCTGCGCGCGTACACCGTTGCACTACAGATACTCTTTGGGATATGCCCTTTCGTTTCTGTTCGCCACAACAAGCGTTCATAACTGCACCATGACTTTACGGGCACAATGTATGTAAAAGAAGATTTGTATTAAAATTTGAAGTAAATACCTTGAATATTAAAAAAATATGAGCATTTGAAGTAAATAATTTTTACTGAGCAAGCGCAAAAAGGAGCGTAATATGACTTTCATGTCATAAGATCCAGATATAAAGTCCCACTTATATAAAAATTCCAGTTCAATACCATTAGTATTTAGAAAGATATCGGCATTGCAACTTTCTGAATTTCGGTACACTCTAAGAGAATCTAAATTAAGAGGGTTCTTGCACAAACTTATAATTTTTAAACTTGAATCTTCGAATCGTAATCATCAAAATGCAATTTAAACTATGTATTTAACTTATAAGTATATATGAGTATTCAGGATATTCAACTTTCATGAAATTCAATATTATTGTTCGAAGATTCAAGTTTTAAAAATGTCAGTTTGTGCAAGAACACTCATAACTGGAATTTTTATATAAGTTGCCCTATATATTTGGATCATATGCCATGAAAGTAATATTACGCTACTTTCGTGCTCAGTAAAAAATTATTTACTTCAAATGCTCATAGTTGCTTTAATATTCAAAGTATTTACTTCAAATTTTAATACAATTCTTCTTTTCCATATTATCTGGTATTCTATAAGTTTTGTAAAATTTGGCATGTTACAGGCAATAAACATGCGAAAAAAATGGGATTTTTTAAGAAACCTTTATATCTTCCCGAATATTTGTGCTGTGTTTACGAAAATGCATATAAATATTATGCACATCAAACATAACCACTGATGAAAGTTGCATCTCGTTATCAGCTTTCTGTGAAACAGGATGGGTCACAGAATTGAGGTTACACCATTTTCCCAATCATACCTTTCTGGTGGCCCCCTCCCAATTGCCATCGTGTTCGAATCTTCACTCTAAAATGTGAGTTCCGACAATAGTATATCCCTCGATTCTCTGCAACTGTCTGCGAATTATATTATCCATGTTAACTCCAATTTTGTAGCATCTTCAAAATTGTATATTATTTATGGACACCAGTGTATATAAGAACGAAATTCATTATGTGTTCTCTATGACAAATTTTGAAATTTTATTATTTTTTTAAATTTTATCAAATATTTTGTCTATATTTCTAACGCAAGATTTATCCAGGTCACAGAAAACTATATCTAAGACGTCCTTCAAAACATCGAAAAATAAATTTTAGAAAAATCAGCGTTATGTGGGGCAAAGTCTTTTAAATACATTTGATAAATGGGTCAATTGGCATAGAATTTGATATATCTGGGATAATTTTGATGACACTGGTACATATATACCTCATAGGATGACTAAAATTAGTGTATGGGTAAATAGACGCTAAACCAATTCCTCAGAGAAGGACGGGGCAAAAACATCAAAACACATGTAAAACCTTGGGCCGATTGACATGCTGTTGGATATAGGTAGGGCGATTTCGATAGACTTTGGTGCATGTACTACTAATTAGACAAATAAAAATATTGAAGGGTTAAATAAAAGCCAAACAAATCTCCAAGGTTAGGGTGGGACAAAGTCGTTTAAATGCTTGCGGCAAATGGACGATTGACATGGAATTCAATACGGCTGCTGCAATCTGATGAAACTTGATACGCATCTAAAAGTGCTTCAGGAATAAATAAATTATAACCCGTTACCTCAGGTAGGGTGAAGCAGAGACATAGGCTGACTGACACGAAAGTCGATATTGCTGGAGTGATTTTGATGAAATTTGGTACGCATGTTTCTCATTAACCGACATGAAGTTAACCTCATATAAGCCCTAACCTAGCCCATCAGATTAAGTTGGAGCAATGTCTTTGAAATACACGTAAAAATAGACTGATCGAAATGAAACACAAAAGGCAGGTTTCAACTTACCGAACTAAAAATATGGAGGGATGGAATCTTTTTCAATCAACCCTTTAGGATGATAACTACGATAAGACATGTAGAAATTTTTATTTAGGACGGCTGAAGCAATTTCAGTGAAGCCTGTTTCATTAGTTGATTTGGACACTTTAATTAATGAAAATTAGCTCGAAAATGACTCCAATATAGTTCAACAACAACAAAAAATACTGTATTGAGAATTGGTCCCAATCTCGCACTCTTCGGGGTTGGGTGGAGATGAGTCATTGAAAAACATTTAACCAATGGAACAATTAACATGAAATTTTTTTGGCCAGGATTCCTAAAATAATAACATGCTTCCAAAAATTGGCTAACAATGCAAAAATATATGTAATACTATATACAATAATACATGATAAAAGAAAGAAATTTTTGTTCTATTAATTTGTGAATCATTTCATAAAAAAATTTGAAAAATATTCCCGCAATAAATTAACATTAATAAACATTACGTTATTCATAAATATTGTTCAGTTTTCTGTCTTCAAAGAGATTTTGACCTGAAAATATGCCGGGAAATGCCTGGTATTTTGTTAGTAAAAATAATAAATAAACTTGTCTCAAAATCACTGATCCACAGAGCCACGATCAACGAGAACAATATGGCGTTCAGTTTTGCTTATGGCTTCGTTTTGTAATTCTCTGAATGGCGAGTGGGGGCGCTCAGCTAACTGTGGAGTGAGACCTCTGTTACTCCTCTGTAATCTAACCGAAACAACTGCCCCTACTCTCGCTTTCGCCGATCAATGAAGAAGAGCCAGTGGGGCGACCCCTGTCGGCTGATTCCCGAACATTCCTGCAGTCGATTTCACAGCTGCAGTGAAGCCACATATCTAGGTGTGCGTCCTCCACGGTGCGGAAAAGACCCACTGACCCTCTCAATATAGGATTTTATTATCGTCTGTTTCCCGTTCTCTTCCATTGGCATCTAGCCTTGTATCCCCAAAAAGTAGTGGCATCTTTTGATCTTATCCATTTTGAGATGTTGTTCGGTTTTGCTTCGTTGTTGGCTACGTCGTTGCTGTGGAGCTGCTGCGTAGGTGCGGCTTCTCCCCAACCGCCGTATGAGCATCGGATATCCCCCAGTTAGTATCAAACGATTATCTCTGGTTTGTGTTTCTATTCATTAATGTGTGTTTATTTATGTCCATTGTAATGCTTTTTGTTACTGATCGTGTCCGGATAGCACTCAGCTGAAATCGGCGGCAAAAAAACTTCAGAGGAGATAAAAAAAATATTACCCAATGATGAAACAATTTTTTGTTAGAAATACAATAAAACTTCTTTAATTAGTAATTAGTGATGACAAGGGGATCTAAAAAGGTGGAGTTAAGCAGAGAAAAAAGTTTTGGAAGGAAAAAAGTCCAGAATATAGGCTATTTGAGTTATAAATGCTTAAAATTTTCTATTTAGTGAATTGCTTTTTGGTAAGGTGTGAAAGAAGTAATAAATAAAAAAATATTCAAATTACGATGTCAAATGTTTCGATGAATTACTATTTTAATGCGAATACTCTTTATTAATCATTTTATCATATTAAGTTTATTTTAAATCCCTAAATTGCGTTTATCTGATATTGTTGTGTTCGTTGAGTTGTAAATATTCATTCAAAAACTGAATAAATACAAAACACGAAACAATAGAACAGATCTTTACCAAAATATTTCAATGCAATAAAATGTAGCCAAGTATTGTCTTCATTTTATGAAGAACACTGCAATAACATATGGGAGATAAGCAGGGAAAATATGTAACTGTTTCCTAATTTCATTCCTATTTCTTTCATTTGTAGTTGTTTTGTATATTGTTTTTTGGTGTCACCAACATTTTCAGGAGTTTTCACTGTTATTAAGAATTTTAAAATCTTATGGCCCGTAAATAATTATACTTTTCAATCTGATATGGTAATCTGATACTTACCGTGAATACATCATAAAAATAGCGAACTAGGCTTGGTAAAAAAAGTATTCGGCAAGAAAATTGAAAGAGCGTACTTCATAAAGAAGTATTTGAATATTTCTTAAAATAGTAGTTCTACATGGGCAAAGAAGAAGTGATGGTATAAAAGGCACAAATAATAAGAGAGTTTTGGAGGCATATCTTTCAATGCAATCTGATATCGACTCATATTTTTATTTTTAACATTTTGAGATATTTTATTCATCAATATTTTCGTCCTTAACCCATTAATGCCGAAATCACATTTTTTCAATATTATTTTGTAAACTAATATTACATGTCGGGAAATCAACATAAAATTAAAAAAAAAAAATGCTGCCTGAAAACTTTATGTGTTAATACCCTCCTCAACGTAGCGTCCCTATTTAGGCAAAGTCAATTTATGCCCCCCCCCAAAAAAACTTTGAAAATCTAAAATTATTCGAAATTCCAAAAATAAACTTATTCTTAAAATTGCATTTACTGATATATTTGCTAAATGCACACAAATTGATCGATAAATGATTAAACAAACTTAACCTTTTCTACTTCACACTGCAAAAAGCTGCTTTCGAGCCCGACTTGAAAATAAAAACGTTATATTATCAATCGAGCGCGTGATATGTTTTCCCATTGATTCAATATAAAAGAAACGAACACATAAAATTATTTTTTTGTTAAAAAATGATTGTGAATTTATGATGCATTGGAAGAAGCGTCCCAATGGGCTGAGCATTAATGGGTTCAATTTTAGACAGGCTTGACTCAAATATTCTATTGTATTGATTCGAAACAATTTCTAAACTAATTCTAAATTTCTAAACAATTATATATTCTTTTATAGTGTAGGTCATAACTTGCGCTACTAGTTAAACAATAAATATTGCATTTCCTAATATTTTATTTACACAGTACACTAAATTATTAAGAGTCTTTTCTTTACTCTTCAACAATCATACCGAACAAATGGTTCCTGTTTTCTTCAGAAACATGGCTTTCCCAACAACATTTTGCATCTCACTGACCAGTTTAACGAATGGTTTAAAATTTTTAATAAACATTCTCCTTGATTTGTGGAATATTGAGGGAATTATTGGCAAAATCAATATCATTAAAAAAAGTTGGTGTTAAATTCGCCCGTGTTAGCAAATTAGGGTATCGTGTCAGAGCGATGAAACATTGGCACCGAAAGTTGACTTCAGCAATTTTTATTCTTTTAATTAAGAAGAATTTTTCCACTATGATTTTCCGAATTTTCAGTACCTTTCATTTGGATTCACTTCAAGATTAAAATAATTGTTTAAATGGAATCACAACAAATGACTCAACAAAATGAATGAAAAAATCTTTCAATGCTCTGGTAATATTATTTCTTGTATTAACTTTTTAAATCCAGCTCACAAGTCCTTAATCAGAAAGGGAAATCAGGTTAAATTTGATATCTGAGTAGATCATATCCAGTCGCCATGGAAAAATAAACATTTTGCATTAATGCAACAGACATGAATCTATATAATCATTTGTAAATCATGTCTCGTTAAAAGCGAGGAAAAAACAAAGAAATTTATCTTACATCGGGATATAAGCTACTCTTTCCATCGAATATTTTATACAAAATCTTATATTAGATGTATGCAGCCTCAGGACAGAATAAAGCATTTTTCTTGATTTCCCTTTAAAAACTTTAATCAAAATTTTTATAATAGATTTAACTCAATCAAAAAAGGTTTTTATTCTAGTTAGATTTTGGTGATCAAATCAGGATTTCTGTAAGCACTACAGTGTTGTAGTAAAAGTATCTTAGGTTTAAAGTTTTGTGGGGAAAAAAACTAACGAAAAAAATGACTTAATAAATCCAAAAGAAGACTCTCTGTTACTGAGAATTTGATTCGTTAATATGAAAGGGAAGAATGTATACTTCCTATTTAGTTGCTGTGATGAGCCGACAATACAAGATTATACTTTCAACTGGCTTTTGAAATATATTCATGTGCGTTGCTGAAATTAAAATCATAATGTAATTTCAAAAAATTCCCAAAAGAAACGTAATTTTCCTTAACAAGTCTATGCTGCTATTTTCCGGTATTTCGATACAAAATTCACATCGAATGGGAAGTATGAGCATAATCTTTGAATTTAAGATTTCCATGACTAATTTAAACAGTTTTGGAAAAAATTTACTCTTTATTCAGAATAATAAAAAAATAAGGCAATATGTTTTTGTATAAAAGATTTGAAACAGAGTTAAAAATAAATGGTTTCACAATTTTTACGAAAATTTCGTTTTTAGAAACAAAAACTTGTTTTCATCTGCCAATCACTTGTCATGCATTGAATTTTTCTAAGTCAATCGTCATCTAATCAATACAATAATCTAGTCAATCATAAATCTTTCGGCACCCAAGTAATTTCTCTAAATAATAGACATCTAGGAAACTTTTCTAAATCAACTTTTCATCACTGCAGTTGTTCCCTCAAAAATATGGTCGCAGAAATCATTATGTCTTAAATATTGCTGCATCTGGACATCATAGTTAAAGGTTCAATGATTTTGCCTAATTTGATCACAATTATTCAGGCAATTGGTGCTGATACTCATTAGATCTAATTGTGATTCAATCCTTTATGACGCTGACACAACATGAGGTTAATAAGTTTAATGCACAGCTGCTGACATGGTCATCAGAGCGAAATTGGAAACACCTTCTCCAGTAGGTCATGGTACAGATTCAAACTGGAATGTCATTCTAATGGATTGAAATAATTATGTTAATTGAGCACGCAATTGAATGCAACAGAAAGAAGCACAAAACTCAACAGAAAGTAGCAAAAGCTAGGCAAAGCAAGATAATAAATTAAGTAAGCAATTGGAAGTAATAAAAAGATGCACAAGTGCTTCGTTCAAGGCCTTAGTAAAATTTTGGTTGTCACGAAAATTTCGAAACTATACTCTGCTATCATATTTTTCTGTAATATTTAATCAATATAAATGCGAATATTGTTTTTAATTTAACAAATTAAATTAAAATTAGAATCTTGTAATGGATGGGTAATCAACAGATAGTTTAGTTCGTCACATGTCTAAAGTCGCACTGAAAATCGAAATCGTGATCAATTCTAAACGTGTGAACAACATCCTTCCTCTGAAGTTTATAATATTGACTTAACCAAAAAATAAAAACAAAAAAAGTGTTTTGTATGCAAAGAAATTGAATGCTACTAAAGTATTGTAAAAAATCGGGCAATTTTGATTTATAGTTAATCAATACTTTCTTTGCAAACCTCATTTTATTATGCAAATTTATATTCAGGAAATTACGAAAACAAATTAAGTGAAGGTGGTTTGTTGAAAAAAGTTTTCTTTTATCTTTAAAAGACTTTCCTCCACATGCACTATGCCGTCAGAAAGGAAAGTGATGTTGCTTTTTTCTTTAAAGGAAAGTAAAGTATTTCTTGTTCCAATAAAGAAATTCATCTGTATATATATGTTTAGTTCGTAAAACCATTAAAATACAATATTAAAGCACATGTTAATTGCTTTTTCCATTATTCTTCATCCTGTTTTTTCAGAGCCATTTTTAAGGCTAGAATTTAAATGTATCAAGTGATGAAGAAAGAAAAACCAACGCATTTTGGAGGAAATATTTCTCTTAGAAAATTGTATAAAACTACTGAATAAGAATATATTCGTAGGAAAATAATTCCATAAATTTGACATTTCATTATTCTGAAAGAGCAAAAATGATATATCTTTTATTATGATTAAGTTTAGATATAACATTTTAAAATGCTTTTGAGAGAGAGACTTTTTTTTGCTAATGTTAAAGCAAAACTAACTGCTTTCTGCAGCTAATTTGATTTCCTTCCACTCCGTTATTTAAACAAACTCATTGCATAAATACATATTTCTCGTATGTCAGGATGAAATAACGGAATAAATTTGGCTTTGTTCCAAAATTATGAAAAGGAATATGTTCAGAGTAAAAATTGATTTGGGTTTCACATTCAAAGTCAAAATTTTCTCTCTAAAGCAACAACAACAACGAATGATTTTTTAAACCTCTTCACAGGAAAGAAAAAGTACTTATTTAATTACAGGCATCGCGATTTAAGAATTTTTAAATAAAATAACGAAAAGTTCTCCGTCTTTATTGGACATTACATATAATGTTTCGAATATTTTAAAATGTACAAAAGAAAATTACATTAATTTATAACTTTTTATTTACAATTTAAGATAACGATGTTTTTAGATAAATGAAATCTACACTATTAAAATCCGAGAATAAACAAATGTATCAATCTGTCTATCTATGTAAGTATGTGAGGCTATCTTCTCAAGTACCGCTGAACGCAGAAACTCACGAAAAGTACCAAAATATGGGAAATAATCCAAGGAATCCATTTCGACCATTTAAATTCCGAAATTACAATTAGTTGAAAAGATATTAATAAAAACGCCAAAATGAATGTATCTATCGTGTTGCCATCTCCTTTGCAGAGACTCCTTTCCGATTTTCTCCAATTTTCTTTTCTCCCTATTATTTATCATCCACATCCAGTGTTCTTGCATTTTTTATTCATCTTTTTGAACCGTAGTAACGGAAGCTGGTTTGCATAAAAGGTTTCATTTTTTTCCTTTTTAGCGAGCTTCCGTGGTTTGATTTATAAACATCTGAAAAGAGTCGTTTTCTTGCATTTTTTCTGTCTTATGGGGTTTTACTTCGCAACGTTACTGTTAAAAGATAATAAAAAGACTAGATTTGAAAGGATATATACGTTTGTTGGGGAAAGTAAGTGACAATATTTGTTGAAAAAAACGGAGTCGGGCATATGAGATCCCGAGGTCTCAAGTGACTTCACTTCTTCTCTCCGCCAGAGAATGACACATTATTCGAGATATCCCGTGCAATGCCGGGATGCGCAGCTAGTATATGTGATAAATTTTTATATATATCTAGTCTCTATATTAAGCGACATTATCAATACATAGCTCCCTTCTCCACATAACAGGCTTCTAAAAGGCACATAACATATATACAAAATTATAAAAGAAATTCCATAACGGATTGATTAGCAATCGCCGTTATGTTAAAAATCCATAGCACGTAGAAGTAACTCATAAAGACTGATGAATTTAATGCTTAAAAACAAACAAGCAAACAAAAAAACTCGATGAAGTCAGAAGGAAATAGAAATGGAACGTTAGTTTGTGAACTTTGTCTTAAGCATGGAGATTTTTTAAGCATATTTCCTTCTATTTTATATACTAAGAGGATATATAACTTATTTTTTCTAGTCCTAAAGAATAAAAATCAACCCATCACTGATTTTTAACATTTTACTAGCATTTCTCAATGAATAGTATTTCCACACTTCAAGGGTATTTTATGCCATTAAGCTGTTTTAAATATTATTAAAATGTAGTTAACTCGTGCTTTTAAAAACTCTCATTTTGCTCTTTTCTGAACCAAAAGCAAAGTTCTGTAATGAAAATTTGTGCGATTGATATATTAATTGTTATCGTCTGCTGCCAGCGCCCTCTGCGAAAGTCTGTACAGATGCTTCTATTACATAAAGAACTCAATGATTGTGTTTTGCTCTCTCTTCCTTACTTTTCGAACACTTTGTTATGTTTTTTGAATTCCAATTAACTATGTTTCAATAAATTTGTTTAGTTAACTTGCTGTTTTTTACTGAGTTCATCGGCATTTTTGAGAAAGATATGGTGGGATCAATTTACCATTAGCGCCAAAAATCGACACTAATTCCAATATCAACCATCATATATAAAAGCGTTTGACTTGTAAAATTGATATTTGCAAGGGTAATATAAAAAATTTCAAGAGATCTTTGACGATCCAGTTTATTTTAAAGGAAGACTTTATTTATTTAACTATGATTTATGCGACTGGAAAAACTTTTGTGCTCCAAAAATATTATTTTTTTAATGAGATGATTTCTTTTTATTTTGCGCGGCATTAATAGTATCATGAGTTCAGGAAAAAATTCAATATTACAAACGTCATATTGAATTCTATAGATATGTAAACAATATTTATGGATCCTTCTAAAAACGAGTATTATACAATAATATGCATTTTCTTTGAAGTGTCTATAAATATTGTTCTTTAAGAATAACAACTAACTCATCTAGTTAATTTTGTTATTAAAAAAAATGTCAGTTTTGTTTAGGTAGGTGGCAAAACTTAAATGTCTTCAGCAATACATGGTTTCTTATATTTGCTACCATTAAAGTGTACAACATAGTTATTTCATAAAATACACATCTGAAATAAAAGATGAAATAAGTTTAAGTCAGTTTCAGTCAGTTATTTTTCTGATTCCACTGACAATGTTTTATGAACACAATTCTATTTTTATATGAAGATCTACCTTCCTACCTTTAGGTATCGGTTTGGATGAGTTTAGTTATTTTAACGTCCTGGTTTGAAGCAACACGAGGGCTATTTTGACCGCGGAATTTTGAACCGCGGTCAGATGATCAAGACCACACCTGAGCTGGCACCACCCTTTCCAAGCTCCCGCAACACACCAACGGGAGGACATTTGACAACTACAAATGATTTAACGTGAAACAGGCGCAATACACGACAGATCTTCAGCGGAGCTTGCTTTAGAATCTGGAACCCTCCTCCACAAGATGAGACCTTGCCATTGGACCACCGCGGCCCAGTTTAGGCTATCGGAAAAATCTAAAAAGGGCATACGAAAAAAAAGGCAGCCAACGTAGAAAAATCATTAAAAAAGTAGATGAAAGGAAGAAGTGTATCGATTTTCGTTTTGCGGCCGCTGCAAACATTATTTCTAGATTTTCATAACGAGAAATAGCGACAGAGACATTATCGTTATTTTCTTCTTTTTTTATTGTTCAGTTGGACTGCTGCTGGAAACTAGACAGACCCTTTGTTCGTTTGGAGCCAAATAAAAAAAAGTTTTGTTGTTGTTGTGCATTCTTATATAACTTTACTTCCTTTGATGTTGTATTTTTCAGCAAATATTCTTTTGAAAAACCCATTCTATAAAGGAAATTCCTTTTTACCATTGTCAAGAAGAGGTGAGAAATGTATTGCTAATAGCAAAATATGATGAATTATGGTTAAGGAATTTTCATTTTGTTTCGTCCTTGAGAACAAAGTAAAAGTGAAAATAAAATTTCATACCATTAATATAGTACCAACATTGCCGTTAATATAGTAACAACAAGGCAATTGATTTTTTAAAGCAATTAAAAGATTGGTGACAAATGAGTCGATCGAATAATCATCTTCTAGAAGCTTCGAGCGGAAACTGAAGTATCCGCACATTTAAGAAGTTTTGAAGTTTTTATAGAAACGGATCTAACACCCTAATATAGAATTTAAAATAATAAGGTAGTAGTTTGTGAATCATTCGCGAATTATGACCTCAGGCGTGCGGAAGTGAAAGTCCTGAAATCAACGTTGACTTCAGCAAAAGTTCAATAGTGTTTGCATTAGTTCCTGTGATTTTATCTTTTGTTTACCTATTTTGTTGCTATGCTTATAAAATGTCTGAGAATATATATACATCTTGCATGCGGTTTCCTTGATAAATAAAACATTTTTTCCATATGGTATCACGTTAGTGTTCAAACTAGATATATGAATAATGAAACACAAAATTTCAAAATAATACTTAAATATGAGTCTCTGAACCTTATTTCAAATAGAGTACCTTAATTATCTATTGCTCTCTCCGTCAAACTGGAGTTGTTCGATTTCCCATCTTTTCTTGTCAAAAATTAAAAGTCGGATTTTCAAAAAATCAAGGAAATAACCATTATTTATTTTCTTTCGAAATTATGGAAACGTACAGAATTTAATTCATTGGTTTTATATCTCCCATTATTTTAATAATGAAATATACCGGTGGTACGTTGTGTCTTTGACACTATATCAGCATGAAGTCCACATTGCAGAATATTGCGGAAGGGATTGTTTCTTTCTGAACTATCTCTTGGAATATGAGGCAAGCAGTAATGATTTTTCCTGCTTATTTATTCCTACATTTTTATATTGTCTACACAAGAGACATTACAGAACCTTTGGTTATCTATAACTAAATTTGTTCGAAAAAAAAAGACAGAAGATTGAATATGACAAATTAATTTGCCAGTTTCAATTAGGAAACGTGATATTTGCCCATACATACGTCAAAAAATGCATTGTCAACTATCTAAACTAAGTTCCCTCAATCTGCACTTGGACCTTTTCTTAAATTGGTGGGTAAATGCACCTCGCGTAACTAAAGTTGGATGGAGGAAGTGATATATAATGGCAACAAGATCTTATACAAAATGATTCCTTTGCTCCAAATTTATGTACTGGTTTTAAGAAACACATCTGCCTATACTATAAACTGGTAGGGGCTCTGCTCTCTGCTCACTAACGTTTCCCAACCGCTGAAGGATAGCTTAGCAATCCTCTCAGGTCTGCTATGCAAAACCTGCTCAGTTCGCTCGCTACAATGAGGACAATGTACACCCTTGCAAATAAATAAATAATGGTTGAGCTAAACAACTTTACTTTTGATGCTTTGACTTAAATGAGCGCAGAATAAATTTTCCTAATAAAAACATTTATGGTTGTGCTTCATCGATTTGTTACCAAACTCGCCTTAATTGCAGGAAAGGTTAAAAAGCTCGCCAATAGGAAAAAGTTTCCAGGATTAAAAATACTTTATTCTTATTTTTTATTGTGAATTTGTAATTAAAATAAGTTCAGATTTAGAAGTTTTTAAAATGCTTAATGAACACTCGTTCTCTCTTTTTCAAAAAATATTATTCCAAATAATTTAGGTTTATGCCATTTCTGGAGAGCAAGTTACTTCTAGTAAAGTTAATAGCCATTCTTTTTATTTCTGAATCTCTTTTCTTCCCAACTTCAATAAAATATTTACGTTTTGAAAATGAAATCACGTGATCTATCATTTGCCAAATCCTAGAGATAAATAACGGGTTTTTCAGGAGTTGCACGAGAGAAATATTTATATAGATATTTGTGAAAAATGTATGAGAGATGAAATTTTTTCGCATTTGTTATATATTACATTTAACTGTAAGTTAATCGTCCTTATCTGTTCTGGTCTATTTAGCAACGATTTCATATTAAATAATAAATTTTGCACGAAAAAATGTATACCATTTCGTATAATGTCATTTATTTGTTCACTATCGACAGTAACTGCCGTAATTTATATTGCTTAGCCAGTCAGTATGACACAGGTTTTGTACTGGTACAAGAGGATATTTTTCCCTTGATAATATTGGCGACTAGTTTCAGTGCTTCAGAACTATCCTTAATCATACCAAATTGTTTCTTGCCGAGTAGTTTCTTCAGTTTTCGAAATGTGGATTTGTGTCAAGACAGCATGTCGGGTATGAACCTAATGCAAGATATTTTATCTATAAGTCAGATATGCCTTGAAAAAGTCACCTCTTCCATTTTTCAAGCCTCAAATTTCACTATAGAAAATGGTCAATCAGGAAACAGATATGTTATTCTATATTGAAAGGAAGATTGGAGTGATATAATAAAAATTATAAGCTGTGTGAATAGTTTCATCGATTCAGCAACTTAGAGTTAATAAAACTTTCCAACATCCGTTTTTGAAGCTACACTCCATTCCATTCCATAGACCAGGAGGGTTGACTCAACCTAGTGGTTGTCGAGTCTTTTGATGAAACCTTCGGAAAGAGAAACATGAGCATGAATTAGGGCTACGGGCATCAACTTGAAGCAACTTCACAACATTTAAACAAGGCAAGTTACATATTTAAATAAGGGTGTAACTTAAGAGCAGGGTCACACGATTATTGCACTTATTGACATAACAGCAAATGACACAAAAATAAACTATAAAACGACGGTGAATACAATCACCAAAAAATACAAATCAAGCAAAACATAAAAAATACAAAACAAAGAAATCACAAAGAATTCAAAACAAACAATACACAGACAAAACAAGAAAGAATACAAAGCAAACAGCACATGTTAACACAAACGTGAACAATACATAAACATAACAGAGAGGGGGGGGGGAAATAGGTGAAAAATCGAAATACAGCACTAAAAAAGCAACACTTAGAAAAGCAGTCCTTAACCGTTTGAGTGCGGCGAAGCGCTATCGCGCTTCGCTTTTTATGTGTCGAAAATGCGGAGAAAATTCTTCCGCACTCAAACGGTTAAAATCAAAATGAATTATTAAGCCATATAGAAAAAAAACCACTTAAGATTTTTGAAGAAGAAATTTTTAAAAAATTAGAAAAGATGAGTAAAAGACTTTTAATTAAGGAGAATAAAATACTTTCCAAATCAACTTATATTAAGACGCAACAAACACCCCACCAAGGGACAAGCAAGAAGAGCAATCTTTTGCGTAAGTTATCAGATCACAAACTGTCAGGGCCTATAATGCGATCACACATCTGTTTAGAAATTTGAAAACATTTCGCGGTCTTTAAGAGCGACCCTTGAGTTTTATGAACCTTTAAAAACCAAGCTGCTTTGTTATTTGAAGAGGGTTTTGTTAAGTGAAATCTCTCCGTATAAATGCACTCAAATAGATAGTGATCAGCGTCTCCTTCTCCGCCGCACAATCATATTGATGTGTTAGAGAGGCGAAAACGATTTGAATAAGAAATGAAAGGACCATATCCACACAGTAACAAAATATGTTAAGAATTTATTACGGGTCAACAGTTCAAGATCAAACAGGCATTATAATGGCAAATATAATGGCATTTAATCACTCTAACTAGCAGAATAAATGCAATTCATTAATTAGAATAAATATTTAAACAACAATTCGAAAATTCCTTTCAGTAGCGATTAACTGACCTTCCAGTAACAACCAGTGTTATTATCCCAATATACCCTGCCTCGAAATTTGCTTCAGCTTTGGGTATTGACTCATAATCTTATTTGAATAATGCTACTAGTTGCTTTTCCGGGCTTTCATATCTCCTGTTCAAACCTTATCTTTAAATTGTCATTAAAAAATCCAGCAGCTGCCACGGGAGTTCGCGAATTACTAGTAGGACTTTTAAGGACTTTGAATATAACTGAATGTTTATCAAACTTTGAAAATACTTGTGAGAAAATGTATGAGGAGTTCTCTCTGTGCCAAATTTATATATTTTTATCTGTGAAAATTAACGGTTGTGAGTAAGTCGAATTTCTGTGTGCAAAAGAGACACCTGATATATTCCAAAATGAAACTTTCCGCATAAAGCTTTATTATTATTTTTTTTGAGAGAGTTGAAAGTTTTCGCAGACACTGATTCTGAAAATATTATAAAATTTGTACGATATTTTTCTGCATTATACTTGTAGTAAGAATGAGACTTAATTTTATTTCAAATTTTTAATCAAATAATATAAACAAATATAGGGTATTTGGAATTTTCAAAGTTTGCTTAGCTGAACTAAAATATTTTCTTAATTTCTCCAATCTATGTACATTTAAGTAAAAATGTATGGTAAACGCATGACGGCTTTCATAAAAAAGGTTTGACATTTTCATTTTTCATATATTATGAAATGGCATAAATATGCAATTTATCTTAAATGAAATTCACCGGAATGGTGTAACATCATTAAAATTTATAATGAAGCCTGTTTAAGACGAACAGGGTGAGGTTTTACTCGTGGTTCCACAATATGTTTCGATTGTTTTTCGTTGACATGAAATAATTAAAACAGTTCTGCGCTACCCAAATACGATCCAAACATGAAGCAATCTGTTATTAAATTAGTTAGTGTTCAACAAGACAGAAAAGCAAGTGTTCATATATGACTATTATGGAGCATCGCAATAAAAAATTGCTAGAAAGGTTCTTTTACTAGTATAGTGATATACAAAATATTTATCTGACGCTATTGAACGGATTGTGTTATCAACAACCCCAGGGTTTCAAACAAGGACCGAACTTCTACAAGCCACAAAACATCTTAGGGTTTCCCTACTAGATCTACCTGTAGTTATAAAAACAGTGACGTGTATGAAATACGCAATTACGTACCCCTAATTCGAAACAAATATATTCTATTCGAAGTAAAGTATTCACCTACTTTTATCCAAGTTGACTTTGCCATACGACAAAACCCTTCAGGGGTAATTTTAGAGGGGGTAGTCCATGATCGCGTGGCCTTAGACACCACGGTAACAGTCGCCGTTCCTGTTTGATCGTCGACATGACAAAAGAAAGAAGAATAACAAAATATCTTTGCTTTATATACAGATGCAGTGCTAAGGCAAAGGAGCTGTTCATGGTCGAGTCAGGCGACATTTCAAAGACAAAGTTCGAAGCGCGGTTTTCGATTTCTTCAGAAAACGTGACATCCAAACGACGAACTGTCATGGTAATAGTATCAAAACTAGTGATAAAAAACATCTGATCCTTGTTAGCATTATGTACCGAGATTTCTAACCTCAATCATTCATCAGATAAACTAGTTTCGAAGCAAGAGTAACTTAACAAAAATTCGGAAACATTGCTTACGTCAAGTTCATTATCCTGTAAGCCAATAGTGTGTAACTGGTATGCCAGCAAACTTGGAGTCATGAAATACGGCAGAAGAACCGATAATCCGGATTGATTTGTATTTGAGACTGTCCTTCTTCCAATGAGCTAATTACTTCGATAATATTTTTTATTACTTGGGCACTGATGTTATCATTCTTGCATCACAATTCTTGTTATAATCATTACTTGTAATAAATATAAGCTTTAAGTTTCTTTGAATAAAGTAAATTTTATTCCAAGTAATGATTACTGTTATTTTTAATTGACCCTCAGGATTATAACATCTTTACCATGAGATTTATACTATTTATTTTTCATTGATCTAATATAAAAAAACCGACAAGCTCTTCTTGCACCTCTCTTTGACCCTTTTGCGTGACTTTTGGTGTCGTTATACCTTCACCACCGCCTTAAAATTGCGTTTGATACATTGAGTGAACTGTTAGGTCAGGTCAAAGTTTTAATTTTATGTCTACGGAAATTTATTTCAAAAGATACACTGAGATGCAAGTTAATACACCGAAAATGTAATTTATCTTTAAGTTCTTGCCAATTGAAATATTTTGTTATTAAAATATTTTATGGTCGCATGGCGAACATTGGATCAATCTAGTGATGAGAATATTTCAATATTGTAAAACGTGCTCGGTTCCTGTATCTATTTATAAAAAGAGTTAACCGGCTATTCAGGTTAAAAAACCTGAATAGCCGGTTATTAAAAATACCGGTTATTTTGAGCGGTTATTAGAGCCAGGTTAAACCGGAGATGAAAAAAACCTGAATAACCGAAAATCGATTATTTTCACAGTAACCGCCATCCCTAGTTGGAACATGAGGCCACAAGTTCATATCGGATGTTAAAAAAATTCAGAAATATTCGTTATTGGTTCCTAAGAACTCAGTTCTTTTTACCTCCTTGAAATTTCAAAAAATTGAGATAGGTGGTGTTGCTTGTTAAACGACGAATGGCTGATTCGCTTTTAAGTTCCTCGCAAATTAAAATTATAGGCAATATTGCTTTCTGTCCTTTTCAATCTCATTCCGACGTTAAAGAACAACTTCGAAACAGAAGAAGTCGGTAACGAGATAGGAAACAGTATAATGCTCGCTTATAGTAGACGTAGTTCTTAAATGTTTGTTATGTTTCATTATGTGGTGCACTGAACTAGAAATCGCGTTATATGAAAACAGTTTATGGGTGTTATATAGGCGTTTATTTTAACAGTTTCAGTGAGCTTTAAAAATGCGTGGCTTTTTTTCAAATAAAAGAAGGAAAAAGAAAAAAAATAAAAAACAATCAGAAGTTAAGTTTTGTTTAATAGGAGTAAGTTTTAGGTCAAAAATTATTTTAACATGCTCATAGCACATATTTGTTTTCTACAATGTGAGTCGCGTTTAAAATTTAAGCAATTCATGTAATATATATTATTATTTTAAATATTTTTGATATATTCTATATGAATATTGAATGACAGTTTTGAAAAATGTGTTAGACCATTTAATTTAAAATAATTGTAGGTCTCACTTGCACACGCACATTTGAAAACTTACTTCACAGATTAAATTTTAAAAAACTGCATCACACTTTTATTTCTAACTTCCTACTTTAAAACTGAGAACCGTGCCCACATTTAACTTGAAGAAAAGAAAGTCCATTATTCCCTTATCTCCACAATCCATGTAAATTGCTGACTTGAAAAATGGGGCTCAGCGCTGAAATATGCACCGGAAAAGGCTGAGCTAAACGGGAAAATGGACACATTCATCCGTTTTAATTTTGAAACAAAGCTAGCAGGAGATTAGTGAGATAAATAAATGGTTCTGTACAACGATATTTGCGAAAGAAAGTCGGGAAGCCCGATTTTGGGTTGACATGCGATATGAAAGACTGCGGAAAGCATTTATATTGTTAGACTTGTTTATCACGTTTTGAAGAAATAGGAACCCAGAAAGGAAAGCAATAAATTTGTGAAATGAAATGAAGATCTAACAGAACATTTTTGAGAGGAGTAAAATCTTTCCTGGTCAAATTGATTTTTCTTAATTTTTACTTTCTTGTATATGAAGTTCAGAAAGAGAAAGTATCGTAATCGTCAAAAAATTCGAAAACTAGATTTTGATGAATCTCCACGTTTTAAACCTTCGTGGGTCCGAAAAGAATATTTTTCGAATTATGTTCAGTCTGACTATCTGTAATACGATAATTCGAAATCGGAAGTATGTATTAATTTTATTTTATTATTTTAAGCAACAATCAGTTGATGCCCAAAATAGGAAATTAAAAAATAAACACATTCTCTCACACTCAATGGTACGAAAACCAAAGTTGCATCGGCCGTAGAAACCCTCTACCGGCGAGAAAGTTCATCTTGCGATGGACTCGGACAACAAGACTCGTACTGAAATGTGGAAGCAAAAATAACCTCATTAGATAAAAATGGGCTTAATTTTCAAAAATTTATATTTTATCATTCAAATTGTAAAATATAATCCAAAAAATTGATCTTTGAGGAAAAATATTCCCAACCCGAGTCCTTGATGAAAAGAGATTCTATTGCTAAGTAGGAATAACTTCCGCTAAAACCGGATTGCTGAAGTCATAGAAATATACACGAATAAAAATTTGTGTTGGCAAAATGAATTGGAAATAGATTTTTCGATAAATAACAACTTTGCACATTGATTAGTATGAATTATACAATATAATAGATTATAAGAAACATATAAATATAATTATTATTTATATATTATAAGAAAGTTGAATTACAAAACACTGGGATGGTAATTTCATACTTATTTTTTCACGAAATTGCCTAAGTATATTTATCACGCATAAAGTGATTATTATGAAAATTAAATATTTCAATCATAGTAAACTTGGAATGGCTTCTTCATTGAATTATTTTTTCATTATACTCTATTTGCCAAGATAATTTCAAAGCAATGCATATCACAAAATCCTCCCTGCCAACATATTTTCCTGAAGCAATTTCTGTCTTTCTAAGTACTAATTTAGATACTTGTTTTCTGTGGACACTGTTGACCACAATATAAAAAAGCCGTATTCATATCAATGTATTAATGACTGGTATGGATTTTTCAGACTTATGTTAAAATCGGAATGCAGAAGGTCATAAAGACCTTGCATATACATTAACTATGTTGTTAGTATGTTAGTATGCTATAAAGCTTTTGAGAGACAGATGTAGTGACAAAGCGCCGTAAAATAATGTTACTTGAATTTTTTTTTCGTATCCTCGCGTGTAATATACGGATTTTGAATTAGAGGTCGGGTGTTTTGTTCAAACAACGACAAAAAGAATGGACGAACAAATTTTGAAAAAGTATGAAATGTTCTTGGGAAATGAATTAGCAACGTCATAATGTATCGAATAGGAAATTTCTTCATATAATTTGAGACTCGCCTCGATATCCGCGCGAGTAATAAATTGATTTTGAATTAGAGGTCGGATGTTTTGGATTAACAAAAAGAAGCTTCTGAAAGGTATGAACTGAAAAATATCCTTTTCATAGCATATTTTCTGAGATAAATTTTATATCCAAACAGTTTAAACAAGGATCGAAAGTCAAAAGATTTGTTCATGGCAAATGACTCAGTAATGTCAGGACGTATTGGAAAATGAACCCTCCGTGTTCAGATGTATTGACAAATAAAGTTTATAAATTATTCATTATATCTGAAATTTTTTCCATAAGAGACAATTATATTTAAATCGATTAGGAAATTTCTTCTTGCCATTTGAGATTTGTCTAGTATTCTCGCGTGTAATATATTGATTTTGAATTGGAGGACGGGTGTTTTGGATAAACTGCACCAGCAATAACAAAAAGAAGCTTTTGAAAAGGCATAAACAAAAAAAAATCCGATTCACTATATATTTCTTAGCATAACTTTCATATCTAAATAGTATAAAAAAGGATCCAAAATCTGATGAACTATTCTTGACAAATGAGTCTGTAATGCTAAAGCGTATTCAAAAATAAAATTCCATATTGAAATGTGTTGACAAAGAAAGTTTATTAATTATTGATTATATCTGAAATTTTGACCATAAGACACAATTATATTTAAGTCGAATTTGAAATTTATTATCGTAATTTGATTAAACTGAAAGGCTATACTGCTGCAACTATTACCATTCAAAGTAAACTTGACTCCAATCTGAGTTTGGATTTGAGTATTATCATTTTGAAAATCCTAATTGAAATTGTTTTTTTTTCAAATATCAGTCTATATTTTAGTACACTTGTGTCTTTTGTTGAAAAAAATGACTTATTCAAAAACTAGTTACTGAAATTAAAATGGAGTTTGATTTCAAATGTCTTTTTCCCCACTTATTATAAATTGATACCGAAAGAGAGCTATTTAAAAGTAGAAAAAATTACATAAATGACATTTCCCTGAGAACTTTGAAAATAATCTTCTATGTTTATTTTGAAAGCACGTTGTTGGGAGATGAATTCTTCATATTTGTAGAAAAACTTCTTAAATCGCTGTGAAATATTGTACTAAACTTTTTCGCATCCAGACCCAATCAACCGGTAATATAAAAATAACGGCACTTTTGATAGTATAAATTTAAACTCGAGATATGAGATAAAAATATATAATGGTTAACAATCTTGGAATATTTTCGTATGTATGAAGAAAGGTTGTCATAAGAAGAAGGATGATGACGAGGAAGGAGAGGATGAAGACGACTGGCAGACTATGAATGATGTTACTAGACAGGAAAAAGACGAAGGATTGCAGACTTTCTTGAAATTTTCCAAGGACTATTCATCTAGGCACTTGATCCTGAGAAGTTTAATTGTATGCAATGTGAGCCTTTAAAATTTCGGCGGCAATCTTGTAAGCAGGCAGACATTGGAAATTATTTGTCATCACACTAAGAAATGCGTAACATTCGTTTGATAACATGCATGGTAATTTTAATTTGTTGTTTAATTTGGTTTTTCTGAAATTTAAAAGTACATGTATGTACTTTAATTTTAAATAATATGTGCAATTTTCGACATTATTTATTTAATTGTGGTCGATAGATCGAAAAACATGATGAATCGATTTCGCATGCTGTAATATCTGTATATGGCATGACTAAACATAAATAGGAAAGTTCTAGAAACGTGTATTTAACTATTCAGAAAATATTCTACTGTAATTCGTTGAAAGAAAAGTACTTTTTCTCAAGAAAAATAAGAAGCAATATTTTAGTATTGTAAAAGGATTTTGTCCAGAATCTATGATATAAAAGAGTTCACACATCTGGTGTAGGGTATGAAGTATAATTTTCTAGAGTCCCCTTCTCCCTTAATGTGAAGAATGGTCGCGTTTCGATGCAATGCCTCTCGATGCGTGACATCCCTTGTTGCTAGGATGTCGACGCACAGTCAAAACTGTGTTCAAATATTTACACCACCACTACAGCTGCACTGTATCATATGAGCAAATTTCTTTTTACTGCAAATTGCGCCTGACAGTTATAAACGATAACTTATACCACTTGAACATTTAGGAAAAATAAATGATGATCTTCTAAATAATTTAAGCAAAATTAACTGAAAAAACTATATATTTCAGAAAATTTAACACAATTTAGATTGGACTTAACGTTAATGGTTCTAATGTTAACAGAAAACGATACAAAATTGTAACTCAAAGACTGTGCGAATTATATTAAAACAGTAAACAAATAAGAATAAAATCAGCTGTCTTATTATCGTCTGCTGGTTTCAGATGGGGAAAAAATATGCAAAATATTTACATTCATGAAAACAAAATATCGAATATTAATGAACGAAATATCAAAATAGGCTAAAATTTTCCAGTGCTTTCAAATATATACAATTTTTAACTGTATCTTTAATGAGTAAAAAGATAGAAATTTGAACTTCAATAAAAAGTTTGAAAAAAAAGATGAGGAAAAAAGAGTTGCAACAAAAATGTCCTGAAATAATGCATGCCAAGAATTGTGCCAAATTAATATTTCTTCTGTTTTCACATTCGTGCATTTCTTAGGTTTTTCTTTTTTTGTAATGTGAATTTAATAAATTCGATTTTTCTGATTCAATTCTTCTGGATTATTGAGACTCTTGTTATTAGAATTGATATTAATTTGCTTTTCCCACTTGAAACAAAATTTTTAAAAATCATTGTTAAGAACTTTTTAGTTCTGTTGGAGAATTTCATATTATACTGAACAATTCCACAGGAATACAGATTTTGCTTTACTTAATAATATTTTATTTAAAACAGGCATTGAGGCAAATGAAATATTGTTCTACAAGTTAAAATGTCAAGGATTATATTGGTAACCCAGGCTGTTATTTCTTCACCAATTAAAAGCGAATTAACTTATGCTTTTTCTGAATGTATTTCATCAACTCAGAATATTGTTACCTTATTGCATTTCAAAACGAAATTTTTGCGATACAATTTAGAATAACACAAAATAATTAAGGATGCATACACTGATTCAAAAAATAAAATTGTTTCGTAACTCAAACTTAGGAATTCGAACTAGGCATAGTAAAGAAAATTTCCGAAGCATAGCATGTGTAATATACAAATTAAATGTAATAAAATTCTTAAATACAAATGAGATACATATAAATAAAGTTATATTTTCTTATGAAAACTTAATTATCTTTATTGCACGACAAAAAACACGCATACCTTTTATAACAACCAAAGGAACGGTGAATCAAATCAGGCTGTTTATAAATAATCTACCGTTGCCATCGGAGAGTTTCCAAACGTACGCCAAAATTGATGTTTCCACAGGTAAAAATAATTCACGAATGGTGACGAGTGCGTGTGAGCATGGTGTAAGAATTCTCCAGTATTGGTGTTTGATGCAAACTACATCACTTAAAATGTATATGAACGCTTGATTTGGTGTTAACTTGAAATAAAGTGTTTGTTCACACTGTTTTCAGGTTTTTCAACACCAAATTTGGAGTGACATTACTCCACAGTTTTTACAGTGTACAGCTGCACTGTATCATATGAGCAAATTTCTTTTTACTGCAAATTGCGCCTGACAGTTTTAAACAATAACTTATATTACATGAACATTTAGGAAAAATAAATGATGATCTTCTAAATAATTTAAGCAAAATTAACTGAAAAAACTATATATTTCAGAAAATTTAACGCAATTTAGATTGAACTTAACGTTAACGATTGATTTAACGTTAATGGTTCTAATGTTAACAGAAAACTATACAAAATAAGTTAGACAAAGCTTAAAAAGTAAAGAAACGAAAAAAGTGAATTGAAGTTCTAATGTGAGATATAAAATTATATTGCTGACAGAAATATGAAGGTAAAAAAACAATTATTCCAATCAGCAAATGAATTGTTTTTATTGTTAAGAGCACCAATTGCACGATGCGCAGTTCATTCAATATTGTATCTGGCGCGAATTATTTTATGTTTAATACGTGAACATGAATGGACCACATAAATTTCTTTTTGTGTGATCCAATGTTGTTTTTTGCTTGTTTGTTTGAAGTGAACCAAGCGTTGTACATTTTATAAAGATGAATGGGTTTTTTTCTTGTAAATAATAACATCCATTAGGTTTCCAATGATTTATGAGAAGGAAAGTGCTATATTCCAGGTGTATGGTTCTCACACTCCAATGCTTTTAAGTTTGCCACTTAACCTTTATCAGGTGAATTCCGATTCCGTAAAGAAAATATTACATTATTGTGAACGATAGGAAACCATTTAGAGGGTTTTCACACCTTTGTTTCTTCTAGAAATTCCATTTGTGCTGGTCCTGGCATTTAATCGGTAGATGATAGATAATGAGAATATGGTGGTTTTTAAACCCTATAAAAGGACCCTTTTTCGCTTAATATAAGTGAAATATTAAACTTCCAATATTTTACTGTTTTCTATCTCTTTAAATCAATTTTAGAAACCGTAAGTAAATTCTTTTAAACAATTTATATTTCCTTCTACATATTTTTACTTTCTCCCATACATAGCATAAAATGTATCGCAATCATTGTTTGGTAAATTTCCACATTTTAGACTTCCCGGAGTCCGAAGAAACAATTTTTGGAACTACATCCTTATGTTTGTTTGTCTATCTGTCCGTAAGAATGTAAACATAATAATTAAAAAAAGTACGAAGTTTGATATATAAAATTTCACAGTCGATCGTACGACCATAATTTAGATCTGAGTTAAATTTTGGAGTGTATTAGTCAAAGTGAACAGGTACTTTTCCTATACACAAGCTCGATTTTCTTTATTTGTGGTATGAAGAAAAAATGAGCCATTTTCGCAATGATTTTTTAGCATGTGTGTTGTTATTTACGTTGAATAGAAATTATTTTATTTATTTGCCTGTGCTTTGGTACTCTCGTCGAAGGGAAATATAACATATATTCACAGTTATTGCGATTATTCACACCCGTTTCAACAACTCCGCTCAGTGAAAATAAACAAAAAAAAAAAACCCCTCACTTATGTGTGATTGTCATCGAAGGGAGAATGTTTCCGATTTTGAAATTTTTTGCTTCTTTACTTTTGATTTCCGTTCACTGAAAATCATTAAACATCTTTCAATTTCCGCTGCATTAAACATGGAGTAATTTTCTATCCGTGATTTCTTTTCGACAGGGAAAAAGTACTGATGTTCCAAGCAATTACTAAAGTTTCTGTTGGTGCGGGCTCAGTACGGTTTTTACGTTTGCAGCACTCTCCTTGATAAAGAATCATAAAGTAAAGTCTTTCCATCAAGTTAATGTTACCTTTAAAGCGTATAATTCAGTTATTTCATAGAATAACTAGGTATTCAACTAGGTAATTCATGAAATGCGTAGTTATTTTAAGAAATAATGGATTCCACACGCTTTATCTGTAACATATATATACATGGTTGAAGTTGAGAAAAGGTTAAGCAAGAAGAAATTTAATTGAACAGTGCTATTAGCGTAATTATTCCAATTTTATGTGATTTTATATCAGGTTGCTCTTAATAAATTTTGTTTACTAATACTGAATTATTTGGAAAAAAACAAGATCTGTATATTTTTAATCGATCCTAAAACTTGTGTTCTCGGAATCTCTAGTTTATTCAGGCCAAGATATTTAGGGAGTGGAGTGTTAAATCAACTATCGCCAGAAGTCCCTGCGCAGTTTAAAAAGCTCCTTCTCAGTTCCCTAGGTGTAATTAGCCTATATATTTGTCCAAAAAAGAGCTATTCTCATTTTAAATATTTTGAATGTCTAGTATAAGAGCAACTTTCAGCAAATCATTAAGAGCGTAATTTCACAAATAAGTGGGTTTGGTTGCATTTTCCAATTTCTGTTCCAATAGCCCGAGGGTTTGTGCGATGGCTGCAACATTCTGGAGAAACAAATGATCGGAAGGTCAAAGGAAATGGACAGGACAGAGACCACAGTAAGGGAAACTTGGGAGAGTTGATCCCTTGTGAGACTTGATCCCTAGGTCTAAAACCAGAGAAAAAATGCAATTAAGTCTTTGAAACTGACAACACTAATAAAGTGATTCCTTATCAACAGATCTGACAACAGAATTTCATTCAGCCATTTTTATTTTTGATGTAAGAAAGGAATCTCTGATTTCTTATAGTCAAACTTCTTTTGGAGTAGGTAGTTTATGTTTCTTATTTTTTGCTAAATATAACTAGATTACTTAAGTTTATTGATATAATATACTAACATTCTTTACTGCTTAAAATATTGTTATTTACATCCAATACAGTTTCTTTACTTTTGATTTAACAATTCTTTTTCCAACACATGCACATTAGGGACACTTGATCCCCATTATATGGGGAGACTTGATCCTCGGATCAAGTGTCCCCAAAGTTAAGTTAAATTAATATTGACAATTTTATTACCCCCCTACTGGCCATTGTGATTTTCAAGTCACATTTAGATAATATCAATATTATTTAGAATATGGTTA
Organism: Araneus ventricosus; assembly: GCA_013235015.1. Classification (NCBI taxonomy): domain Eukaryota; kingdom Metazoa; phylum Arthropoda; class Arachnida; order Araneae; family Araneidae; genus Araneus; species Araneus ventricosus. The sequence goes on along the minus strand of BGPR01000269.1, from coordinate 612,892 downwards.
CCTTGATTTTGGATGGTTGACAAAGGTAGAAAGTTAATATGTGGCTGCACATGATGGTTAGCAAGAACATGGTGACGGTTTCACGGAAAGAGAAAATTATTCATTCCGTAGGAAAAATTGAAAAGAAGATTTCATCATCTGAATACGAAATAAATTTTCTAAGAAAAAGAGGACTTCATTCCAACCAATTTATGTATCCACTAAATAGCGAAATTAGTGTTTTGGACAATGACGACATTGTCAAAAAACTACTTAAACCAGCCATGCTTGATGGAACTCTTCGAACTGCAGGAATTTTAACATTTATTTTTGATTTTTAAAGCTTTGAAAATGTTATTTGATCATTAATTTCAGCGATAACAATCATTCATATGGGAAACAGTGATTTTCAATAATGTAGAATTTTCTAAATGTGTTTTTCTCCCCTTTGACATATTAGTCAACAATAAATTTGATTTCGACTACTTACTTTGAATCATTTCAATTCATCTGTTTCAAGGATCAAGCTTCCCTTGAAAAGGGATCAAGTCTCCCTGCAACTGGGGAGACTTGATCCCTTTTCTAACTGTTGGAAAACAATTTATCCTTATTTTAAAAATGGTTTATCAAAAATAAAAAAATACTACAACAAAAAAGACAAATAAGACTTTAATAATGACTGAAAACATTTTTAAAAAATTTTGTTTTTTCCGAAATAAAAATTAAAAACCGAAAAAGGGATCAAGTCTCCCCTACAGTTCTTATGCATGTAATTGCGTATGCATCTTGGGTCGGTATTCGACCACCCGCTGTTCGGCTGGTCGAATTACGGCGGCAATAAATCCCCAAAACATGGGCCTTGGGTACAAGGCTATTTTATTTCATTGCTTTAGAAAAGCTTACTATAGAGAAAGATATATTTTTTTTCTCTCCCACACTTTCTGGGGGCCCAAACTGTTTTCTATTTAAGGGGCCCGCTTGCCATCTGGCAAGCCGGCAACCTAACCAGTCCGCCACTGTTTTTGCTATTGCGTCAGCGTCGTGTATATAATATTACAAAATCTCCGGTGCACTTTTTATTGGCTGCTAATGTAATTATACTTGATTAATTTTAAAAATACTTGATTTTATTCCTCCATCTTATCATCAAATCTGGTTTCATTTTGTTTATGATCAATTATGTTGTTTAAAGGAAATATGAGTACGGGACACAGTTAATATATTTTATGATGAATTAATAAGATATATATTTTACAAATGTCTGACGTGCATGTTATTTTTTTCTGTTTCGCAGGGATGGTGGATTCTCCCCAGAAGTGCCGCATGGACGACGACTGCGGGGACGCAGAACTGCTCACCTGCGACCTCAAACTCAAAGTGTGCAAGTGCAGAGAAAAATCCTCGGTCCTCTCCTCCACCGGATCCTGCATTCCAGGTACGCCCCCTATGAGATCATTAGGAAGTAATAGTTTTAATTTATAAATGCCTAATAAAGATATCTTTGTACAGGTAAAGCTGCAGCAGATGTATGGACGAGTTTTCTGTTTTGTTTATTTGGGATAATATAGAAGTTCCGCTATACCGACAAACTTTAAGTGTAATGCTTCGTCAATGGGAATCTTCAAAATTTCAGCACTCTGTTTGAAGATGTGAATTAATGTTTAAAGTATTTTTCATGTTATGGCTTATAAATTTCATGCTCCTACTGATGTAAAATAAGAGTCTCATTTTATGAATTTGGCGATTGCTTAAATTGGAGGGTTACCTGAAAACGGAAGTGAATCCTGAGTACGGAAGTTCTGTGAATCCAAAGAAAATAATAACAGAAAACTCGTCCACAGTACAAACGACCACAGAACGAAGGGCTACATGAACTCCACGAAATTAAATAACTGTCGTTTTTGTTTTTAAAGTTTATTTTACAGAATACTGATTATTGAATCAATTCAACAACCTAAAAACAATTCTTTTATAATTATCTGTTACATTTAGACACATTTGGATCATATTCAGCACTATTTAACTCGACTTAATGATATAACACATATTTTCCCCTGTACTGTCAACTTGTCACTGACTGTAGTGCTAACCAGAGAAGGATAACCGCAATATACCCTTCAATAATGAATTTATCAAACTTTTTCCCCCTCGAGAGTAAAAAAAATTGTTCCCGCCCTCCCCCAAATGTATTTACAGGTTAGGAAACAAAGGAAAATGAAGCATTAATTACTGATAAGCAAAAAGAAATGAATTTCTCAAACTTTTTTCCCACTCGACAGTAAAGAAATTGATCCCGACCTCCATCAAATGTATTTACAGGTTAGAAAACAAAGTAAAATGAAGCATTAATTACTGATAAGCAAAAGGAAATGAATTTCTCAAACTTTTTTCCCATTCGACAGTGAAAAAATTTCTCCCGACCTCCACCAAATGTATTTAATGGTTAGAATACAAAGGAAAATGAAGCATTAATTACTGAAAGCAAAAGGAAGTTTTATTAGATACTTTTAATTAGCACATTAATTTTTCATATCGATAAGGTTTTCTAATTTATTCTGGGAAATCGGGTCGCTATTCATAGTTTAAGAAGCCCTCCTCAGTGTAAAACGCTTTACGTCGATATTACCTTTCTTATTTCTTTACATATATCACCATCATTTTGACAGAATCATTAAGGTTTCCTAACAAAAACCTTTTGAAAGCATCGTTAACATTGCAATTAAAACTATTCTTAACTTTCAGATAGAAAGAATGAAAAATATAACCTTTTTGTATTAAATGATTTGCAGCAAATGTATTTTTCTGAGTATCATTTAAGAATTGTTTAAAATGTTGTTGATAGTAAATTTATATTATCCACCTGTCAAAAGCTCTGCAATTCCACCAAAGGAACAACTTTTATATTCAAAGGATACATTTCCAACATTAAAAACAGAAATTTGTCTGTAAATTTCTTAAATAAAATTTCAATTTAACAAGTCATCTGGTAATAAATTCTAAATAAATCCGCACACAGACATATATGTACAGCATATACGAACAACGTATTATAATTTCATCAAATACGCTACATACCTACGAAGCTATTAGATATTAAATTCATGCTGTTAGCCATCCAATTGTGATGAAAAAAAATTCTCACTGAAGCAATTTCTTTTCGTTTTTGATTCCAAGATAATTTGAGATTGCTTTCCGCTATCTCTAAATCAAGTTAGTCTTTCTAAATGGTAATCTCAAAAAATTCTGAAAAGTTTTTGCTTACACTCTTTTCATATTTTTGTAAAATCCTCTTTACCGGTAAATCCTTTTACAACGTAATATTTCTAAAAGCAAGTTTTTATCTTGAACATCGCAAATAGTGCTAGCAGTCTCTTTCGTGATATTGACCCAAAAGCGTTAAAAATGCATTTAAAGAATTTAAAGCAAATATCATAAAAAAGAAGATTGAAAAATTGTCTGCTATCTCCAATGTTTCGGTATCCTAACAATCGATCACGAAATGTAAAGGATTGAAGATCGATAAGCACTAATGGACACGAAGAGTAATGTTCTAAATTTCTGAATTGGACGCGAGAATTCGATTATAGACGGAAAGGGTTATTCATTATTGAGCAAAGCATTTATTGCCATTCATAAGTGATGAAATGTGCCCTTTATTTTACTGGAATCATCTAAAGGGGAATTCAAAACCTTTCTTATGAAGTTGTCAAAATGTTTAGCTTAGTGACGAACGCAACAACTTAGTTAATTTCGTAAAGAAAAACATATTGGTATTCCTTAATGTTGCCAATTTGTAAAACCCTTTGTTCCTTTCTGTCTGTGAAAAGTATGAAAAAAGATAATATTTTTAATAATTTTTAAGATTCCTTTGATAGCCTTTTATTAGAAAATAATGCATGGGTTTTACATTTTTAAATTACATTATATTACCGAGTTTTTAAATTTTAAAATCTGTTTCCTGTTAGAAATTAGTTTCCTGCTAAACTTCTGGGACGATTGACATGCTGATGAAAATTGCTAAGGCGATTTTTATGAAATTCGGTATGTGTGTTTCTCAGTGGCTGATTAAAAATATTGTAAGGGTAAATAAACGCAAATCTAAGTCCTCAGAGTAGGATGGGGCAAAATCGTCAAAATACTTGTAAACCCATGGACCCATTGACATGTTGTTGGATATTTTTCTACGGCGATTTTGATGAAATTCGGTATATATGTTTCTCAATGGCTGATTAAAAATACTGTAAGGGTAAATAAACGCAAATCTAAGTCATCAGAGTAGGGTGGGGCAAAATCGTCAAAATACTTGTAAACCCATGGGCCCATTGGCATACTGTTGGATCGGTTTTGATAAATTTTGGTACACATACTTCTAATTTGCCAACTAAAAATATTGTAGAGATAAATAAATGGCAACGTAATTTTGGAGGTTATGGTGGGACAAGGTCGTTTAAATATTTAAATACATGCGACAAATGGACAATTGACATGCAATTTGATATGGCTAGGACAATTTGATGGAACTTTATACACATGTTCCTCATAGTCCAAATAAAAACACTTTATTCGTAAATAAATACTCACCCAATACCTCATGTAGGGTGGAGCAAACACATAGGCTGATTGGCACGAAACTCGTTTTTGCTGGAGCGATTTTGTTGAAACTTGGTACGCATGTTTCTCATTAACCGACATGAAGTACCGTTGGGGTAAATAAGCCTTAACCCAGTCCTTCAAATTAGGTTGGCGCAATGTTTCCGAAAAAAAACCTAAAAAGCGGACTGATCGAAATGAAACTTAACTCGCGGGTTTAAACGTGTTGAACTAAAAATATAGAGGGGTTAAATCTTTTCAGTCACCCCTTTGAGATGGTAATTTCCGATAAGACTTGTAGAAATTTTCTTTCGAGTAAAGGAAGAAGTCTTGTTTATTACAAGGTTCATTTTCATATACAGTGGGACCTCTATTTAACGAAGTCTCTAAATCCCGAAAATAAGTTCGTTATACGGAAAATTCGTTAAATAAAGAGTCGCCTTTTAAAATACTTTAAACTACACAGAACAGATTTTGAATTCATAAACACTAAATATTATTTAAAAAATAATTAATCAAACCTTTATTTTATTAATTAATATCTATTTGTTTTATATATCTTACCATCAAAAAGAAATCTACAAGGAAAACAAGAATAAAACAAAACATTGTCCGGGAATACACTGTATTTTAAATTTAAAAAATAATAATTTTATATTAAAATTAATGAATTTTAATGACATTATCTCATTTATTATAACAAGTAATTTTAAGCATACATTACCACACGCGTTCTTAAATTTAATTACTGATAAAGTCTGTTAACTCTGTCTGAGTATTTTGTTTAAAAAAGTGTTTTCTCTCATATACGTCTCACATGTTTGCAATGCACCAAAAACCCCTTCAGGCGTATTTTCTTCAAACTGTAATCCGCGTCGGATTGTTTCGTATGATTTCAGCATTTCATCATACGAAGGTTTGTTGATTTCTGCATCATGATCATTTCCATCTTCATCATCTTCGTCTTCATCGCAATTCATTGCTGTATTGTTTTTTTTTTGACACTGTCTAAAATATCTAATTCAGTTAGTGTTTCCGAGGTTTCAGCTTCAGAATCAAGTGAAAGAAAATCATCAATCAGCACATCATCGTTAATTTCTTCTTTTTCCCTTCGCTGTATCCACATTTTTTAAAGTTTCGCTAAGGGAATATCGTCGTCGTCCTCCGTACTTGCCAAATTCTCATTGCTGACAAAGAATCCAGTTTTGGCAAAACTGTTACGAATATTGCTATCTGTGACATCATAGTCCCATGCTTTGAAAATTTCTGATATGCTTTCCTGTAAGTTGATCTTTGGCATGGATTGATTGTTCTCAAGCGCAGTGATAACTTTTGGTACTATTCTCTTACGATAGTGTATTTTGAAAATTTTTTTATCACCCCTTGATCCATTGGCTGCAGTTTAGATGTAGTGTTTGATGGCAAGTAAAAAACTGTAACATTTTTCAGTTTTTGGTTGATTTCCTTCGGATGGGCGGGACAATTGTCAGAAACGAGAGAATTTTGCGACACTCTGCAATCATACGTTTATCCAACTTTTGAACCCATTTTTCACAAATTTCTGACGTCATTCAAGATTTTTTTTTGTTAAAGTCATAATCAACAAATAGTAAAATCATAATCATTTTGCGCCTTTGAAACATCTTGGATTTTTGCTTCCTCCGATAACTAACGGTTTCAATTTCTGATGTCCAGTCATATTTACACTTAACATGACAGTTAATCATGCTTTGCTTTGTTTTCTTCCAATACAATTTTTCCTTCTTAAATGTTAATGTCTTTTGAGGAAAACATTGAAAAAATAAAGCAGTCTCATCCGCATTAAAGATGTTTTCTGGCTTATAGTCTTTTAAAATTTTACTCAGTATCTCCGTTATCCAATTTTCACTATCATTATCATCAACGTCTTTACTTTCACCAGATATTACTTTTGCAATAATTAAGTGTCTTCTCTTAAATTTTCCAAGCCATCCATTGCTTCCTCGAAATTCGTTGTATCCTTCGCAAATTGAAGAGCTTCCTCAATTATGAAAGGTCCAGAGATCGGAACATTTTTATCTCGTATTGTGTGTATCCACTTCAAAACTGCCTCATCCACTCTTCATAGACACATGTTTTTAAACGTTTTGAAAAAGAATTCGATTAATCATAATTTTCTATCTTATCACGATTTTTTACTACCGTTGATAAGCTGTTTGGAGGAATATCAAATTTTAAAGCAATATCCTTTTTCTTCACGCTTTTATCCACCTCATAAAGAATTAAAATTTTTTCTTTGATGCTCAAGCACTTTCGCTTTGACATTTTCCAGCTACAAGAACCGAAATTACCAGCATGACTCTGATCAACAATCTAGAAAACGGGAGACTAGTTCAAGGACACGGGGCAGCTCCATTGAGGGTGAAAAGGGGATATTGAAAGTTTTTCTAGTGAAGTGGACAGTGGGAAGGGGTGGATAAAGGTTTCATTTCCTGGAAGAAATGCAAAGAATGACAGCGATTTTACTGCTGTCGGTGAGTTAGGCGACTGGTAAAACCAGTTCAAGGTCATTGATCACCATAGAATGTGTTAAAAAAAGAATTAGTTTGAAATGTTCAGAAATATTTTGAGAAATAAGGAGAAAAAAAATATTGGATCACAAGAAAAAGTTCGTTAAATAGAGAATGTACTTCGCTATTTGGAGGTTATTTTACGAAGAAATTTGCAAAATGTTCTTGGTTCCAAGGAAAAGTTCGCAAAGTAGAGGTTATTTAAATAGTGGTCCGACTGTATATATAGACGACACTGGTGACCTAGTGGCATGATCGCGTGTTCGAGAATAGCTTTCACTGAAGATTCACCGTATATGTGAGGCTGTTGCATGTTCAGTCTGCTGTCGTAGGCAAAACGTCATGGCATTGGTGTAGTGTGAAAGTATGGAGAGTGCTCTGCCGGATGAGATCCCATCCTCGATCACGATTCAGAATAACGAGGTTTGTCCCAAAATAGCTCTCGTGTCAAATTAGGACACTGATCTAACTTAACTGGAACTTACAGACATAGAACACCGTTTCATATTCTCGTACTCTAACCTTTACAGCTACTGAACGATTGAATGGGTATAAAAATATCATATTGATCTGAATTAAAAGAGCAGTACATCTAAAGTAAGGGGCAACATCAACCACTTAAAAGGATAATCCAATTTATAGTATTCACAAAATTCCTTACAAAAAAGTCTTTAAACTATCTAATCCAGAAAATCAAGAATAAACCAGTTTAAACCAGCAAGCGGTTTTAAAGTAGATTGATACCTTTCAATTCTATCATGGATTTTATAATCACCACAAAATCAACTGTAATCTTCGTTCTGAATTTTTTTGCCTCAGTTCAGGTGTTTTGCTTCAGATGTTCTGATATTCATATTAATAGGTTAGTTTTTGAAAGAAATCTTTTATCTTGGGAAATATTAATTATATATCGAATATTATCCTCTAATTAAGCGATGGAAGATCGCGTCCCAAACGACGATGTGCTTTAGGAATCAAGGAACAGGATATGATGAGCAGCGTATTGCACCAGAAGCTGTAAAAGCTGGAAAGTGGCTGGTAAGCGAGAAGAAATGGACGGTATGAGGCAGAACTATTGCTACAAGTTTCTTTTCATGATTTCACATAAATCTGCTTCAGCTTCTAATCATTGTAAAACCAAAGATGTGTCTTCTAGAACATTACAATTGAATTCCACTTTCATCGTATGCCATCAAATATTTCCCAGTTTTCAAGACCTATTCTAGAGGATAAACATACATAGCAATCAAGATTAAGAAATTTGCTTTAGTATATGCAAACGGAATGTAGATTGAAATTAATAGTAAGTTCCCTAAAATTCAGTAGTATGCTACCAATTAAAGCATCATAAATTTTAGAAAGTTTCCTGTACTGTTCAGCAACGGATCCCGAGACTACCACTTTTGGACGATTTTACTCCTCAAAGAGGTGTCAGGCAATGAGTCATATGAGTGCATTTCCGGTGTTCTTTGTCAGATCACGCTCAGTAAAATGTAAACATCACCCTTCCATTCTTCACTTTCCCCCTATTTTGAATAAAATAACCCCATCTGGCACATGCGCAAAATCCTGGAGGGTTTCCGAATCCGTTGCTAAACAGTATTTTTAAAAGTTTCTGTTTCGTCTTGTCCCGCACAAACAAAGAATTTAGCTTTAAATGTTCACATTTTAATGTTCATTTCTTTCATATCTGTCTTATACCATAATGCCTGTAATGTAATAGCACACACAAACTTTATTTCTTACAGCCCGTCAGCTGGGAGAAGAATGCGTGGAAGACGCCCAGTGTCGAGTCATCGAGAAAAACACTTCCTGCGAAGAAAACTCCTGCGTCTGCGATTCAGGATTCAACCTCCTACACGACAATAACGGCTCTCTCTGCAATCCAGGTAAATCAGGTGAAGCCAGGTTCAGTGCAAGAGCGGTCAGAATTTCATTTAAAATACAATTAACAGAGCTACTATGTTCCGCTACGAAAAGCAATTAAAAATAAAAATTCTAAGTTAAAATTCACGACGAAATTGATATTGTATTTATAGATAATCTTTCACAAAAAATAGAGGCAAAAAAAACCCACTTTGAAGAAATACTTATTATTGTATTCGTATACAGTCTTTCGTAAGAAAATAAGCTAAAAAGAAAAAATCTTGAAATCTCAACCTTTCGAATATTGGCTCAGGAAAAGAATTATTATCGGAAATATTTTAACTAGAAAAACCACAGAACTGAAATCAATCCAAGTCTCAGAGATATGAAATTAAATAACCTTCTTTTTTCTGAAGACATGAAAAACTATCCATTTTGGCTTTCTTCTCAATTTTCATAAATATTTCATTTTTTTCTTTTACTCTTAATAATTGCATTTAGTATTATCTGAACTTTCAACTCTGTGCTTTTAGAATATTCTTTTACACCAAGTACAACTTTTTCACTATGGAATGGACTTTACACCTTCCTTTTCGTAAGAGAAATGCAAGGTATTTCTGATATATTAAATAAGTGCATAGAATAAACTATAATATAATCAAAAGAATTAAAAATATATGTAATCTATAAAGGTTTTCTGAGTTTGGGAGTTCAATTTTAACGATTGTTAAATAATTCTTTGAAAATACTTTTTTTTCTTCTTAAGCCTGCAAGTTCTAATTGAAAAGCTACCAACCGTTAAAGACATCTTCACAGTTTAGTTCATTAAGGCAAAATTAAGTATTATTATAACTTACTATATATCTTTTATTTATATCCCTTCAATTTTGATTCGTAGCATGAATGTAAGACAAAAGTAAATCAAAATTATTTGCGCATTGTGTGTGAATAAAATGAACCTGTATAATTTAATATATTTAACCAAATAATATAATTATTCTATAATTTTTATTTCATGTAAAACTGTATAATATTTCTGATGGTGGTGCTCGGAAGATGACTTAGCAATGAGAACAGAGATAAAAAATGAAACCGTTTCCATCGTGTTATCCCTCCACCTTAAATTTCATTTAGAAGCTTTAATATTGTTGACGTTGCTTTAAAGCCAATTCACGCTAGACTTGCTATAGATTCGTATAAAATAGACTAATGTTCATTTCCTTCGCTATTTCAGCTGGAGATGATTCTACGGTGGCTTCAATTATAGACATGAAGGTGATTATCATACTTGTAGCGTTGAGCATCATGTTTGTCGGAATTTGTGGGGCCCTTCATTTATTTAGCAAGTAAGAGTTGTTATTTATGTAAGAAATCATTACAAAGAATATTTACATCAATATATTTCATTTTATTTCCTTGTTGCATTCTAATCTAATGACTGTGGCAATAAAACTGACTGTATAGAAAAATGATTCATTTAACTTGCAAACATAGTAAAGTGATGTGCAGTAATGAAACTGTTCGATGGAACGGTTAATGGCTGTTGTTGCCCTTTATCTCTAAAGTAAGACATTAGATTATGTTTTTAACATATGTAATTACCGAGATATAGGATCTCCCATGCAACGTTTTTTGTGGCGTTTTAGGGTGCGAATCAAATTCCTTCCTGAGACCCCAAAGGGAGGAATGTAGTCCTTCGTTAAAATTAATATCTGGTAATTGAGTAATTGTTAATGCGAAATTATTTCAATGCTATTTTTATTTGTTTTGAAGTTGAAATAATCTATTTAAAAAAGTGGTATAAAATGTAGAACCAAAAATCAGTCCTACAAACTTTATTATGTCGGAAGAATTGTTTGATTCTTAAGCTAACCTAATCCCTTGGCGTTATTAATAAACACTTTTTTGTGCTGAGGGGTAACAGCAGGGGTACACGTAAATGAAAAGATTAATCAAGGGTTACCCGAGATAAAAATATTTTGAACCACTGATTTAGATGTTCTCTCCGTTGTCACATTTTTATAGCCAAGAACAGCAAAAGAAGAGTGGAGAAAACCCCTGAGACTAACTTCAAATATTGATTCATTTTATTTTGAATTCATACATGCTACAATGGTTCACACTTAAAACCAAGAAATACTCCTCAGAAGACCCAAAGTAATTGTTTAAAGCAACTGAAGCAATTTGGAAGTTATCCTGAAAAAATGAAACTTTTCTATTGGTTACAACTCATAATCTTGACTAATTTTTATCTTCTTAGAACACAATAAGTAATTTTCAAACCATTAATAACCATAATAAAATAATATCCTAATAAATTTGAAGAAACTTATATGCTATTTCTTAGTTAGAGTTATTTATAATATATGACATGCAAGAGTATTGAAAAGTAATGCATTTTGATTAAAAGAAATTGAAAAGATTTAAAAGTTGACAACAAAGACAGCAATGCTTAATTCATTAATTGGTGCGATAGAGGCAATATCAACTTGCATCGTGATTAGTTGTTTAAAATGCAAATATCGTATGCATAGCAAATATCGTAAAAATAACATAGAGAGTTTTTCAAAGTTATTGTTATTACTTCCTATTTTGGATTATGATATGATGTTGAAAATACAGTATTGTATATCAAAATCGTTGAAAATTAAGAAACCTTGAATTTGAAATAACTTTCCCTATATCTGTAACTCAAAATAATAAACGGAATTAGACCGAATCTCATTTTGAGAATTTATAAGGCGAGGGGAGCTGAATTCAACGAAGAAATAAATAATTGTGGAAGTCACTGGTTGGTTGAAACCCATTCCCTGAACGACGATTGGCCCTGATTCTGATTAATAAAAAATAATTTCTTGCAAGTAAAATCAATAAATTCATTTTTTTAAGTTATAAATTATTTTTCCTGATTCTTATTACAGAGGACGCGGCTGAAATTTTCCGACGGAGGAAGGGGGGTGGGCAAACAAAATTTCTCTAATTCATATAACTTCATATCATTAACTTTATATTTAATTAAAGGTAATTAAATATTAATTAGGGAATTCAATTATAATATTTAATTATTTGGAATAATTAGCTATTAGTATAATGTCAGTGCAGTGATAATTGTCTAACGGAACGACAAACAATTATAGAAAATGAAAAATTATAAGCATAAATCTCGCAGCAAATGAGGTGTACTGCACTTATATTGGAAAAACATTTACATATTATTATCTAAATCTCAAAAAAAAATTAGGTAATGGCCTAAACAAGTGAAAATAATTATTAACTTATTTTTGAACCTATAAATGCATATCTACATATTTAAAATAATTGCCAAAATCAAAGGACCTGTCATCTAGCTCCAAGAACTGGACCTATGTCGATAATTTTTATTTCAAATGGAAGCTTATGACGTCTGGATATGTCGTCAATGGTCGCATGCCCCCCCGTACCATCCTCCATTTTTGAGAGAAACCAAAAAAATACTTCTCCACTGCATATTCTCTTTGGGGAAAAACCATGAGACAGTCCCCCAGCCTCAACCACTGTACCGATTTCTGCAATTTTTAGTTCATATGGAAGCTTATGATCCCTATATGTGTCATCAAAGATCACCTGTCCCCCTTCACCCTCTATTTTCAAGGGAAGTTTGAAAAACAGTACATTACGGTTCATTTTCTATAGGGAAAAGCCTTGAGAGAGTCCCCCAACCACTGAACCGATATCTTCAATTTTTATTTCATATGAAAGCTTATGACCTCTGGATATGTCATCAAAGATTGCCTGTCTCCTATCACCCTTCATTTTCGAGAAAAATCTCAAAAACACTACTTCACTGTACATTCTCTATGAGGAAAAACCTTTACTGAGTCCCCAATCACAACAACTGGACAGATTTCGCCAATTCATATTTCCAAGCATAGCTAAACAATCAGAATGTTCCATGTTTCTTGTGGAAATTTTAAATAGTATTTTTGATTAGTACGAGCTTCAATCTATATGGCGCTTCAATCTATAGAAAGTATAAAATATCTATTGTAAGAGAGGATATCTATTGTCTTTATTTAGAGCAATATCATAATACAACTGTGGTTCTGAAAATTTTCAATTTTAATTAATTAAAAATTAATTGAAATTTCGACATTTTTCCTTGATAATTCCCAAAAACATTATAGGACAAAAATGATTTTTACACCAGCTAAAATTTCACAAAGTTATATTTTAATGCTATCAATTAAATGGATGAGCAATTTTTTCTCTAATTTTACTAAATTTGTAAAAATAATTTTAGTCATATAATTTACCACAATACTTTTCATAGTCGCAATCTGATTCAAACTATTGCCAGCGTTTACGCAAATAATATTTAATTGCGTGTTTCACTTCAATTTTGTTTCGCTTTCTTTTTTTCTTTTTTTGGTTTCATCAATTTTTCTGTAAAATATGTAAACGAAGTCCTCTAAGTTAGTAATTATATTTGGAAATATATCCAGTAAGCTGAATGATTATAGTTGCTATGTTTTAATTCTTTTTATTAGCACGTTTTAATCCAGCTAACATGCGGCAAGACGTAAATTGTGCCGCGCCGTTTTCATATGGAAATCAAATGCGTATTTTGCATAAGGAATAAGAAAGTGAAGTTGGTGCCGACAACGTGTAATTTGATGTTACATGACACGAGCAGTTACTTGAGTCCATTAGGGAAGTTCACGTAGACAATGAACAGAACAGATGCAAAGCTATTGAAAGTACAGGGTTAATTGTCTATCACATTTTTGTCTAAACAAAGTTTAAAATTACTTTATTAAGGGAACCATGAATATCAAATTATGCATAAAAGATTCAATTGAATTTATATTCCCGTATGTACGGTTAAATTTATTGGTGTTATTTAAATGTATGCATATATATGTGTTTTTTTTTTTCGAAATTTGCTTGTACATTACCCTTTTTCACATTTATCTATTTGCTATCTAATTATAAATATTGAAATGAATCTTAGCGAAAGCCAGTCAACTTGTGGTTTCTCTCCGAGGATCAGCGGCGGAGGTTCTTCGAGGAATGCCAGCTGATAAGTTGACGGACCTAACGCCCATCGAGAAAGCTCTGGGATCCCGATTCTGAGACGGCCATCTTACCCAGTTTCATAGGATTTAATTGAAGACAAGACGGCAAAAGCCAGGAAAAAGGCCTTCAGGTGTTTGCCGTCGAAGTGGAGCGGCTAATGAGCCTGGCCTACGCCGAATGCCCTCTGGATGTTCGCGAGAGCTTAGCAGTCCAGTTCTTCGTCGATGCCATCAGAGATAAAGACACGCAATTTTTCACGAGGTTGATGGACTTAACGGATTTGAAATCGGCCATGACATATAGCATGAAGTATGAGGCTACAAAAACTACTTCGAAGATCTCCAGGCAAGCAAGGTCAATAGAGATAGAGGATAACATCGGCGAGGAAAAAGAGGATAAATTTGAATCCCTATTGAAGGCATAGGAAAAAAATATTGGACAGACTTGAGGATCGGAAGAAAAACGCTCCTCGACGGAATTCGAACGTGACTTGCTGGAATTGCTATAAAAAGGGGTACGTGCAGGGAGAGTGCCGCAGTGATTATACATCTCGACGAAACCGAAAGTGGCTTGTTGGTCATGTAATAAAAAGGGGCACGTACAGAGTGAGTGCCAACAGATTACGTCTGCAATTCATCACAAGGGAGCTCCTCACGGAAATGAAGATGCCTTCGTTCGAAGACCTTGTATTAAGGGCTGCGAACGCGACTTGAATGCCGGCAGGAAGTTGGGAGTAGAAGCAGATATTTCCGTGAGAGCTTTGACAATGTCGACTGAAGATACCTGGTCTTTAAGTGAGATTCAGAAAACACAGCTGGAAGATCCAGATATTAGACCAATTCTGGAGAAGAAACTAAAGTCGGCGAACCGACCATCTGGGCAAGAAATTGCTCAGGAGAACTCTGCAAGGAAGCGATACTGGGTTCTTTGGAACTCCTTACATCTTAAGGACGGTCTCCTTTATCGTAAGTGGGAGAGTAATGATGGAAACTCATGTCGATGGCAGATATGCTTTCTGATAAAACACCGCGAATGCCGAGTGATACGCCTTTTTCCCCGAGTGAAAATATGAATAAGTTAGAGGCATATTTGGAAAGCGTACAGGCGTCTGCCAGAGAGCGAGTTAACCTGGCCAGTGAAATAATGAAGACTCGTTACGACTCCAGAGCAACAGATCACTGTTTTAAGAAGGGGTGATCTAAACTGGATGCATAATGCGAAGCGACGGAGAGGTCCGAGTCCAATGCTAAAACAGAACAGGGAAGGACCTTATACTATTGTCAAGAAAGTGAACGATTTATCTACAGATTTCAGAGGCAAATTACATATCGGGCAACCGATCATAGTTGTATGGAATGAGACTGCAGGGACGTCAGTCTTTGAAGACGGAAGCAGTGTTACGAACATGGAATGTCGCTTCCCGGCAATAGTAGTCTTATGGTTAGGAAGAGACTTTTACAGAGGTTCTAACTAACTATCGAGGGAGGTCATTCAATGATCCCCGACCTTGACAACAAACTTGGCGACCATTTTGGAGATGTGGCGGCGACTTTGGAGACAAAATGAAGATACTAAAAAATGCTAGAATTTTCGCGATATCTCTCACAGGAGCCGAGATCCGGATTTCTCCAGAGATTTCCATGTGATGTCATGCCCTGTCAGGAAGACTATAAATACGAGGCAGTATGGATAGACGGGGAACGTGTTGGATCGTCTTTGGAAAATCTGTTGATTCGACTTTGAAGGTGTTGATCGACTGGGATCGTCTTTGGATGCGAATGCCTTTGGAATATCTCTCTAGAGTTTTATCCTCAGTGCGAACTAAAAAGCTGTTAGACGCCTAGCGGTATTGAAAGTACTGTTGCTATTATTATTGTGACGACTCCTGACGCCATCAACTATAATTGCGGAACTGATCTTTGACAGCTTTATATTAGCGAGCATATATATTTATGAAGCAGTCTCGATTAGTCTCATTTAGTCTTGCTTGTTGCTTACTTGTGCACACATCCGGTGCCTGGAGACGGCGAGCATGCAGTTGGGATTCAACTATGTTTGCTTAACCGCGTTTGTATTTACTGAAATTGTTTTAATCATGTTTTAGCCTGTTTTTAATTGTTAGTCTAATTCAAAGCTGCTCAAGCACCTTAATAAAGGAAGAATTGTTAAAGCTGGAATACCTTCTCGTATCCCACCACAATAACTTCTGACTATGAGTAATTGTCGACGAGTTCTACTCTTGTGAATCCCGACATTATTAATGAATTGCTGTAGGTGTGTGTTGCTTATTTGGGCAATTTTTCTTTTTCCTGTTACCTGTACTTCGTATTTTCCGGAATAATCTTGAATAAAACGTCTTTCTCCATTGTCCTGCTTGTTGGACTGTTTTCACACTACACACACCGGACGATTTTCGTAACAATATAGTACTATGAAAGTGAAAAGTATTAAACAATGAGTGACGGACCCTATTTTTATACTCATTTTAAGATTAAAAGTGATGTGACTGCTCAGAATTGTTTTTAGAAGAACTCCAATCCCTCTGAAGTGGTAGGCGTGCACAAAGTCCCATAATTGTGGTCATGATATTAATTTTTCTCGGTTCCTTCAGTTTGATGTTTATTTTATCTACCTTGGCTCACACCTTATTAAAATAATGTATTCCTTCCATCGAATCCTTGTCGATCATATATCACCCCTTAATTTAATACACAACAAATTATACATAATATCACGAATACTGAATTATATTCTTATTTTTGCAGAGGCCGTATATGGAAGAGGAGGTCCATCTTCAACTCTCCCCCTTCTCGGCTCTTCAGGTTGGGAAAAAGAAGGAAGTCCAGCGTCTGTTCTCAACAGCTTGCCCCGCCTCCCGCTGACCTTCCCCGACACCATAGTTTCTCCGGACACCACTCTCCCTATCCAGCCGAAGAAGGTCAGATTTCCCAGCCTAAATGGAAAAACTTAACCCCTTCTTGGTCGGCGTCGCATGTCATACATTCGGCTCTTTTGTACCCGTACGCTATTTAAGTCAACATAACAGTTAATTTTAAATACAAATATCACCTGTTCACGTTTTAATGTCTCAAGTTTCCTTTACCATAAATAAAATTGAAATAATAAAAAATATATCAAATAGGTGGTGGCATCTAATTAGGAGGTTAAATGAAAACGTAGGGCAAGGGGTTCACTTAGAAAATAACAAAACTCAAGAGTGTATGAACTCAACTGATGGAAGACACCTATTGCAAAGTTTTTTAATCCTTTTCTATTTGAAAATCACTCAACATTTATGAAGAGTACCAAAGATGTAGTTGGTCGCGCTTGATCGCATTTTTGTTAAGTGACAGCTAGATAACGGGATAAGAATTTTTAGGTAGATTCCTTATAGGAACTCTACCTATTGCAATGGTTCTCGTGACACGACTTCCAGAAAATTTCTGCAGATCTTCACCGATCATGAACCCTAGAACCCCAAACCACCCTTCGTTAAAAAGTTTATATAACAGTGTATATAACACTATAAAGTGTATATAACACTTTTTCCCATGTTATCTTGTGAACAAGATAAATGGAGTAATTTCTATTTCATTTTAACCGGCGTGGAATATGTTGTAAGAATAGCGAAAATCTGGGAGGAGTTCGTAGATGGGCAATCGGTCTCAAAGGGGGTGGAAACATTCATTTTCCCATAATTCCTTTACAATTGAAAATAGAAATAAAATTCAAATTAGGGGAATTATCACCTTATCATAACAAACAATTTTTACATTTAAACTTTTTGGATAGCTACTATTGTTTCGAAGTTATTATATTATATTACAACTAAATCAATTAAAATTGATTTTCCCTCCCTTCCCCTCCTCTCCCCCTATCTTAATGTACACTTCAACCTATGGATGCTGCCGCTTGTTGGAAAGCTCTCGTCATTTGCAGTATCTTCCAACCACTTTCATTCTTGCAGCTCTATTCCTTATGAGAATAGAGGGCTAAATGTTCTTTTCCTTATTATTATTTGTAGAGATGTATACATATAACGCTTTTGCCCATTTTATCTTGTGAACACGATAACTAGAGTAATTTTGATTAGGTTTTCACTAGCGAAGGATATGTTGTAAAGACGGTGAAAATCTCAGCCGAGTTCGTAGATGGCTATCCAGCTGAAAGGTGGTGGATATGGTAGGGGGTGAAAATTTTCATTTTCCCATAGAAGTTTTGAGCTAAAAAGCGATGTTCTAATTCCATCCGTAATTTATCTTTTCCCCAAAGCTCCGTTACCATTGAAGATAGAAAGAAAATTTCAATTAAGAGAATTATCACCTTATCACAACAAGCTACTTTTATATTAAAAGTTTTTTTTGAGAGCAGAAATTACTTAGAAGTTTATGAGTTGAAAAATGATGTTTACCGTCCCCCCGTCCTACTTAGAGTGCATTTTAACCTATGCATGTGACACCTTGTTGAGAAGCAGCCATCAGCCGCATTCACTTCCACTTTTTATACGGTAAACAAGCTGATATATCCGGCTTTGCTCCGGATTAAAATGCTTTCATGTCTAATATTTTTAATGTAAAAACTATTATTGTATAAAAATTATAATAAATAAATTACTTTTTTTTATCTGAAACGTTTTTAATTAAAATGGCAATATCAATTGAACCAGATAATTATTAAAAACAACCGATAGCTGATTTTCTTCATAAATTATTATTTATTATATAGGTACTTCAAACTTTGTTAATAGTAACTAAAGTAAAAGGAAGAATTAATATTCTTTAAATATTTTGAAACAATTAAATTAAATAGTTAATCATTCATTAATTTAAAGCATGATAATAAATCAAATTAAGTGTTGGTCCCGATATAAATTGTTAATCGTCTACTTTTAAAATTTTCTTTTCGCATTCGTCCAGAATTATGTTAATGTATTCTGGCAACAGTTCTTACTATTATTCTTGTTTTTCAACAATAAAGATTATTGTTAGGAATACTGTATAAAATTAATTTTGAAAAAATATTAAAATGAGAAAGACAAATTGTATGGAAATGAAATTTTTTTCACTGAAAAGCTAATTTTTTGAAACTTAATATGATATAAAAATAGTCTCTTGAGATAATATTTTCCAAAGATATCGCGGAAAAACGCCTTGCTTAATTTTTAACTAACTGAAATTTTAACTAATTTTTGGGCTTTGAAACGTTGAGAGTGACCTTTCTCTTGTCCTAAATAAAAAGCATGCTAAGTTTGGTTGAAATTATTCCAGTTGTTTAGGAGGAGATGTGGAACATACATATATAGCCACAATGACTTTTATTTAAATTAAGATAAATCCAAACTATTGCTGGCAAATACTATGAGCCATAAAAATGTTTTAATGAAGATTTTGTCTCAATTAATTAAATATTTAATTTTAATTAAGTTAATGGTTAATTTTCAATAATAAAACAGTTAATATTAATAGTTAGTTTGATAATTAGTTAATTTCAGAGATTAATTTTATTTGATATTTAACTAAACATGGCGGCACCAATATTTGTTTAATAAATTTAATATAAAATAGCCTAAAAAGTTATTTAAAAAAAGAGCTAACTTTTTCCTTAATTGATATTAAAAAATATGTCATTAACTTTAAAATTGTTTTGGGGTTTTCTGCCTGAGTATTTGCTCTTAACCATCGTTGGAGATTTAAATTTACTGTTCAAAATGGCTGCATTCATATCTTATGCTTTAAACACACATATTAAATTATTATTTGCCACTCACAATATTTAATAATTTTTATTCACTTATGTGTTAAGAATTTAGTGACTATTATCTATGTAACCAGGGAGTTCTCTAAACGACCCCGCTAGTATTTAAATGTTTCGTGTCATTTGATTTTAGCATATGAAAAAGTAAGGCTCGCGCAATTACATGGTATAACCTAGATTAAATAAATTAATTTTTAAATCTAGAGTCTTTCTTCATTCGTGTCAAGTGTCAATTTCTTTTTACAGTTTCAGATAGGCTAGCTTAATGTTATCTAGGGGATATTTGTGCTGCTGGGATGTTTATTTTTTATGACTCTTACCTGTTGAATGATTATGTGTTGGAATATAAAAACAATTGAGCAATGTACTGACTAATAAATCTAGCATAACCTTTTGAGTAGAGTAATAAAACCTTGATACAGTAAAAATTTAAATGTCATGAAAACAGAATCACGACGTAAATATTGCAATGGGTGGAAAGTCATTGGCTATGTTTGTATTGATCAATATGTAATATTTCATTACTTTTGTAACATTAAAGTAAAGGAATATACCTTTACCTTACAGCTCGCCAAAAGGGATTTTTTCTTTGTTTTTGAAATAGTTTTGATTGCTTTTGTGATTTTTGAAATAATTTTAACGGTATTTTACTGAGGCACTTCTTCGTAGCATAATGTTAATTGCTTTTGTGACATCGCGGAAGTTTCACCCTGACCGCGTTTTCTACATTTCCACTGTGCTCATTATCAACTAATATAGTAATTGTCTCGAGTATGCCATCAGCTATGTGATCATCATGTTTCTCACGTATATGGGATAAGTAAGAAAAAAAGTTTATAAAATTATTATATTTTGAAGATATAACTTTATAAAAATGGAAGCACATTAAACTGAAATAGCTGTAATAACAGATACAAGAACATTAGCAAAATATATCAGTAAAGAATATCAGTTTTTCTTTAATATCTTTATAAATATAAGGACTGGGTTAAGCAAAGTCACATTTGCACCGTTTCGCTAAATGTCTTATAGAGCCATACTGTCTTATTCAAATTACTTTGAAAAGTTGTCGAAAGGGATCCGTTGTGATGTAGTAGCAAAATAGAAAATAAACTTTAAAAAATTCACGATAATTGTACGAAATTCTCACTTTCTGACGGGAAGAAATGTTTTTGTTTTCCTGTTTTATTCCAGACTTTCTTTTAAAAATTAATAACGTAGACTGAAAGTAACATTTTATCGCAGACTAAACTAACATTTTATTGCTAGTCAAACTTTAGGTGAAATTTTTTGCAATGGATTGCGATGAGTGCAAATAATTAAAAGGAAAAACTAATACTACGTGAAAACATGTAAGAACTTCCGCAGCCCCTTTGAAAAATATTTTTATTTTCATCAAGGAAGACCATCAAAGAGTTTTTAACTTGCTTCCAATGCGTTTTTTTACAAAAGTAATTTTTTTAATTATATAAGACCTTAAAATAAGTTACGTTATTAAAAATAATGTTAAGAATGACAGCATTTGGCATGCATCATTTCTACAAAAATATTTTAGATTTTCACTGCAACTATTTTTTTCCCTCCTTCTATTTCAGTGGCAAAGACGCAAAGCCATGAGCGCTTACAATCGGCCCTGAGCCAGGAGTCTTCGCCTAAGTTCGAACGCCGCCCCAACGCGGCTCCCCTCGCTGAGAAGGATTCATTGCACTGGAGCGAGGACTTGGAGAAGAAGGTGAGATACATGGTTTAGGATGGTAGTAAAAAATGGCAGTCAGTAACGATATACAGTGGAAACTGTGTATAACGATACTGTCTATAACAATATTTTCTTCCGTTCCTGCAGAATTCCTGTTTACTCAATGTATTTAGAACCTGCCAACAGCGATAGCCACTTTTTAGATGCAACTGTCTATAACGATAATTTCGCCTTTTCAAAAAGCTGCCACAGTACAATCCCGAGTTTTTTGTCCTTCGAAAAAGACATCCCAGGATCCCAAATGTGAGATAACGGGGATTCGGAGGGTGGGGGCTAGAAACCGGAGTCTTGTAATAGAGAGATCGAAAGGGGCGGGGCCTAGTGATTAGAACTTCCGCAGATGATTTTTGCCTGGATCCCAGATTGGGCACTGTCGAACTTGTTCATTCACATTTGACACTTCGAACTGACCACTTGTTCCTTCAATTTGGTATTCGATGTGTCAAAGCTTTGTATCTACGATGGCATGGCGTAAAACTTTGGCATTATTATGAAATAAAATTTTGCTCACATCTCTCTTCAATGCATATTTTTATTGTGAGTAAAAATGTTAATTAAATCTTTCATTTTGAAGTTCTCAATAATAGTTTAAATAATTTAAAGTTTATAAAATACAATTTAATATCAGCGTGTATTTGTAAGATCTATCACAAAGCGCAATAAAATTAATTAGTATATTAGTACAAGCACGCGTACATAAACATTGGTTGCAAAAAAACTTAAACTGTTTACAAAGATAACATGCCTATAACAACATGTGATCTAGGTTCCAACAAATATCGCTATAAACGGGTCTTACTGTATTAAAAATATAGTACACTTCAAAATTGTGCTTTTCCTAAACTTGCGCATAATTTTTTTAAAACCAATGTCGATATAAAGTTTGTATTGTGCCTTCTGGTCGAGAATCATCAGAATTTCTAACGAAAGTTATTGCTATGAAGTCGTTCTTGAACAAGTCTACCATTTTGTCTATGTTTATGAGATTTGATTATTACTTATGCATAACAACTTAAGTTAATCGAATACAGTCTCTGAATTTAAAAATAAATATTTACGACCAGAAACTCGTGTATTTTCATATCAAGGAAACAGTGAATTTCTTACGCTAGAATTGTTAGAAAAATTGGATAAAAAAGAACATAAAAACTTTTAGTTTTTTCCCTTTTTTGAATGGGAAAATCATTCTCCTTATCATAAATACCCATAGATGATTTGCTACAAATTCATTCTACCACATTTGTGGTAATCTCGTAAAGCACAAGAAAAATAACGGAAATAATTTGTTAAAATTGCTTTCATGTGTGTATCAAGTCTGATTGCCATATCACAAAAACAAAAAACAAAATATGTAAAAATGTTTTCAAAACTTTCTTAGAAGTCTGTTTCTGATCTGCTGTACGGCTTCTTTCCCATCTTTTAGAAGGGTTTTAATTGAAACAAGCATGAAGAGACTGATAGTGACAAGTATTAGAAACTTTGCATAAATCACTACTAATAATAAAGGTGTGTGTGCGCGCGTGTGTGTTGGCGCTCTACAGATCAGATTGCTGGATTCAGAGCTACTACATTCGGCACAAACATACTTTGGAGAGTGGGAACGTGCACCTTTGAGTCCTTTTTTTGAAATTTTAATTAGGATTTTAATTAATTAAAAATTAAGCAAAATGTTTTTCGTTTTTTTCTTAATAACTTCCGAAAATATTTATAGTATAACATTCATTTTTGCACCATCTGAAACTTCAAAACATTACCTTTCCAATGATTTCAATTAAGTCGCCTTACAATGTTTTCTCGAATTTTAATAAATTTAAATTAAATTCTTTGGCATAATTAACAACAATACTTTTCATTGTTGCAACGCAATTCAAACCGTTTTCATTGTTTAAACAAATATTTAATTGCACATTTCTCTTTCATTGTTGTAATCTGAAATAATATCCTAATACATTTTGCTTTCATATTTTATTTTATCAAAATTTTTGTGAAATCTGTAAACCAAGCTCTCCGAGATATTGCTTTGCTTACATTAAGAAATATATCCAATAAACTGAATGGTCGTGGCTGAAAGAAAGATTGAAATCTTCAGCCCACTTTTCTAACTTAGTCAAAACTGAAGTTCCAATTTGATAAAAATGATAAGATGCAGTGGAGCCTATTAGTACAACAAAGTCGTCCGCAAAGGCCAGGACTTTGACTTCAGTGTCAACTTCAAATTTATTTAATGCTTCATTTGCTATTAAAAGCAAAAAGATTGGCTCTGCACAAGATCCCTGTGGAACACCAACATTATACTTCCATGGTTTCCATTTCATTCTCTAAAAGAACACTCCTATTCTGCAAAATGTTTCCGAATATCTTGCAGAGTTGTTTCGGCACATAATATTTATTTAATAACATTTTTATATCGCTCCATCTAGCACTATTAAAGGCGTTTTTGATATCTAGTGAGATCATAGCAACAATTTTATTATTCATTTTCATGTCTTCCACAAATTCAATTGTTTTTCTAAATGCATCAATAGTGCTTCTCTTTCTCCGGAAAACAAATTCATTTTCTAAAATTAACTTCTTATTTTTCAAAAAATCAACTAAACGTTTGATAATCAACTTGTCCAGGACCTTTCCCCAGCAGGACAGTAAAAAAATGTGCCTGTAAGATGAAGGAAGACTTGTATCTTTGCCTTCTTTAGGAATTAAAGTTACATTGGCAATTTTCCACTTAGTTGGAAAGATGCCTTTTTCAAAACAGCAGTTCAACACTTTTGCAAACCACCACCTTCAATAATTCCATTTTGTAAGACCATCAATATCTGGAAATTTGTTGTCTTTGAGCGAATCGATGATAGTCTGAATTTCCTCTATTGTAAACTTACATTGATTATCAGTATTGAGACTTGTGGATTCAATTATAACATCGTCCGAAATGTAAGGAAAATGGTATTTAAGAATTCCATTTCTTGAGTCTTTGTAAGTATTCGTAAAAATTCCATTACCTCTACTAATTCTATTTAGGATCAACTTGTTGCGTTCATTTTGCTTAATGATGTCATATGGAATGACAAATAAATTCATTTTAACCACGCTATCTAAAAGTTTCCTGAAACATATCTGTTTTGCAATGAAAATTTCCTTTTTGTAGTTGGCTAATTCTCTTTTGCAAAAAATTAGTGAAGATTTTAAAAGTTTCTTGAGGGAATTCATTAATGTTATTAACGGAAATTACAAAAATAATAGAAGTTATTAATATTCCCTTTTGAATCCAAGTTAAAGGGGCTTCATTGGAGCAAAATTTTAATAATCTGTGATATGGTGGCGTATCGCCCATTGAAGAAGCGAGTAGGGAAAAGGGTTATGTACTTTCAAGCAATTTAACTCCTAATTCTTTCAAATGGTACTTTTTTATGAAAACTAATGCCCTCCTATTCTGTTTATCTCCATAACTAACCGCTAGATTTTTCTTGCTCTGAGTGCTGATGTTACATTGCCACACTAGTACCAACTGCACGGTAATCTCGAAAAGCAAACAAATATCTAATAACCATTCCATCCACTCGCCACTTCAGGGTAGTCTTCATATGTAACGCATTTACAGAAAAAATACTTTTTAAAAACACATTTTACTAGTATACTAAAAAGTAAATATTATTTTTATTTTCATTATTTTCTGCTTTTAAGACTTTTATGTATGATTCAGTATTAGAAATATTATGATATCTTCAAATCAATTTTTTTTCTTAAATTCTCTACGAGTTGGTGCCATTCGATGGACTAAAAATTTAATTAAACTAATCGATCAATTGATGACTGAATTTTGAAGATATTAAAATAAAGTATTGTCACAGAAAGCAAACAAGTGTACAAAATTTCAGAACTCGAGCAGTAAGTGAAAAATCGATAAAAAAACCCCCATCTTTACCAGCAAGAAAAAAATCGGATTAACCAAAAGTGTGTAACAAACGTTTGTCTTTTTACAGTCTCCCGATTCCCTGCAGAACGGCGGCCTGCCGACTCGACTGGGCGAGGAGGAATGCCAGCCGAATGCCCAGGGCTCCCCAGCAGTGTGTCTCACAGACACGGATGGAGCGCTCACAATGATCACGAGCCGCGGAGCCACCTCAGGTTCCGCCGTCAACGTCTGAGCCATTGCTCTCATCGCATTCACCATGCCGCTTCTCAAGCATCTTATTTGGAATGTGAGGCTATAGTCCATTGCAATTACACCGAAAAATGGCAAATAGGGGGAAAATTTATAAAGTTTTTAAATTTTGGTCAAACACTCCTTGGACCTCAAGGATATGAGAACCGAAAAGTTTCCACTCGTCAGGGGGGATCTTCCCCCCTTGGACCTCAAGGATATGAGAACCGAAAAGTTTCCACCCGTCAGGGGGATCTTCCCTCCTTGGGGGGGAACTGAAGTGAAGTGGGGTGTTTGGTCAGTTTTTCCTAGATTTCTTCCTCTCTGCTTATTCAGTGTTAAAAATGCTTTAGATGAATGTTAAAGAGTATATAATTCTGCGTCGAATGAGTACCAACACTATGTATTTTGTTGCAGTTGTACGATCACAAACTCTTATCAAAGTTGCAATGATTTTTTAATTTTCAAAAAAATTTCATTATTCTTACAAAAGAAGACGCATACAATCAAAGATTCTGTCTAAATAAAGTTTGTATGTATAAGTATTCACTTTTGTAAGCATATATATATGTCGGTGAGCCAATACCTGAACGCTAGTATGGTGTGGAAGTTAGGAGAGACCGTACAAGTAGTCCATTGCAATTAGACCAAAAAACGACAAACAAAATTTATAAAATTTTGAAACTTTGTCAAATACTGTTCTGACATCAAGGAAACGGGAACCGCAAAGTTTCCATCCCCCCGAAACTCCGAAAAAGAGAAACCGTGAAAAGGCGATATCTTGCCTATAAAACAAGCAATAATTATGATTCTTTGTAAATATAAGTAATTAAGTTCTCTATAATTTATGAGGATAGATTTAAGCTTGTATCTGCCATAATTTTCCTGTAAAAACAACAGCAAAAATATTTAATTTTTTCCTATAATTAATTTTAAATTGCCAATTAAATGTTTTAATAAACTATCAAAATCCGGATGTTCTTAAAAGTCTATGTGGACAAGTCAGTGTCTTTTTTATTTATTTGCATTTCAGTTTAGAAGCGAAAACCTGTAATACAGATTAAAACCCGGGCTTTTCTAACATCAAATAACACATAACTTTCTTTAAACTGAAAATTTGAAAAATAGTCATAAATCAAGAATTAAAGAATATCGAAAGTGGGAAAAATATTTACTACAACATTTCAATACAAATTATTTCATTTAGCAATACAATTGTGATTAAAATTATTCCTGCATAGATAATGTATAATAATGTAATTGCTCCTGCTCAATGTTATCATTATCTTCTTCGACGATGTCTATTGCTTCGGTATTAATGCAGCTTTGGCCTCGGCAGTTCTTGCACTAAGTAGTACAAAGCAGGTTAGCTCTGACACGTTTGCATTTTTTTCCACAGCCTTTATTACACCCACTATTTTAGCTGGCGTCGGTCCTTTAATAATGTATATAGGCGTCAACGACTTATTCATTAAATTCCAACCCCAGCTCGATGGGTTCAAACACTCTCCTTGCTATATTTGCGCTTGGTGGAATGTGCGAAGGCAGTGTTGATGTGGAGCTTCTGTGGTTGGAGGTAACTTGGAGAGAAGAATAGCAGAACTCGCTTGACATACTTAGTTAATTGAAACAGTCATACCTCATCTTATTCAAGCTACTTTCCTCTTTCTTCGTGTTGCTGTACAATGCGAAGATGAACCTCTCTCCTGCTCTTTCGATGTCAGTATAAGTAGATTTAGGGTTATTAAAGATCTCAGGAATATCTTGAAGGTATTTACTACGGTTGAACAATTGCACTGCTTTAGTTATCCCTTTCCAGAGAACCCTGGACTTGTGTCATGACACATAACACGTGGCTGACGTTTGTTAAGTTTGTTAGGCGGCTAGACGCTGTGCATGCGGGCAATTATTCAAGGTCAATGACATGATTAATATCGCAGATATAATAAATAACTTAATGAATAAACTTTTCTTAATTTACTACTTTAACAAATGAAAAATTATTGAGAAACAACTATAATTCTGTGATTTACTTTCATATTTTGTTCATTTTTTTATTCATAAAAATAAATTTCCGTAATAAGAGCATGGCCAGCACGAGGCTACATATAATCAGAGTATTTATGAAAATAATTTATTGCATTTAAAAAAATAAAAAAATGTTAATAATTGTTTTTATAAGCTGGGCACTATCATTTGTGCTTTGGTGGTTTTTGCAAGTTCGAGGGGGTTAGGGGGGGCTATTTGACAAAGTTTCAAAACTTTATAAATTTTTCTCCTATTTGTCGTTTTTTGGTCTAATTGCAATGGACTACTTGTACGGTCTCTCCTAACTTCCACACCACACTAGCGCTCTGGTATTAGCGCACCGACATATGTATATGCTTACCAAAGTGAATACTTATACTTACAAACTTTATTTAGACAGAATCTTTGATTGTATGCGTCGTCTTTTGTAAGAATAATGATTTTTTTTTTGAAAATTGAAAAATCATTGCAACTTTGATAAAAATTTGTGATCGTACTACTGCAACAAAAGATATAGTGTTGGTACTCATTCGACGCGGAATGTTATGCTCTACAACATTAATCCAAACCAATTATAACATTGAATGAGGAGGGAAGAAGAAATATAGGAAAAACTGACCAAATATACCACTTCACTTCAGTTTTTTCCCCTAAGGGGGGGGGAAGCTCCCCCTGACGGGTGGAAACTTTTCGGTTCTCATATCCTTGAGGTCCAAGGAGTGTTTGACCAAAATTTAAAAACTTTATAAATTTTTTCCCCTATTTCGCCTAATTGCAATGGGCTACTAACAAACATCGCTTTATTTCAATAGACGTGGACATCAGCAGGGTTCACGGGTCTTGGAAAACTTGGAAGTCTAAAACAAAAGAAAATGTTGAAGACTATTAGGAATAAATTTAAATTATTCCAAGAAAAATTGTACATAAAGATTAATTAGCATTTTCCAAGAAAAAAGTCGTTCGAGAATTGATGCTTTTCTTTGGATCGTAAAGTATAGGGAGATTAACGAAACCCTTAAAAACCAACGTAAGAATCAAATTTTTTAAATATAAATATTGAGGTTAAGACTGGCGGATCTAAAACATTTTCTCAATAGCAATTTATTGCTATTTTAACTTTCGTATTTAAGAGGACACATTACCCAAAAAATGGACAAAATAGCAATTTTTAGTTTATTTGCTTATTTCGTTGCTCTTACTCTTCTATTTATTGTATCAAAAATTCAAATTTGTACCGTTAATATTTCAAAAGTTATTTAGATTTTTAATTACGATGACTAATGAAAAACACGCGCAAATGACAACTTTATATGGCTTTTTCTCCGTGTCGGACTTTTCTGTACTTTCATGTTTTGAAAATGCTAAGGTTTTTTTTCTTTTTTAAGATAGAGCTTTAATATTTTTGTACACGTTTATTGTTTAAGTATATATAAAAGTTTCTTAGTTTTTTTATATCCAAGACAAAAAATGAGGTACTGCTAAATTTCCTCATTTTTCACCATATATTTCAATAAAATATCTATATTTAAGCGAATAATAGACACAACTTAAAATCCATGCACAGTTTTGTGTAATATATTTCGGTCAATCTACAAACAAAATTTGAAGCAAAAATATTTATATTTGAAAAAGTAGTAGGGATTTTAAAATATTGAATTTTTCTTAAAAATTTAAATTTCAACTAAACAAGCAGATCAAAATGGGTGTTTTCTCTTCAAGATGCCTTTCTATGATTGTTAAGTCTCAATACCATCAAATATTTTTCAATAACACTTCAAATTAAAAAAAAATGTTTAGAAGGTAATGTGTCCCCTTAAATTAATAACACGTCTATTATTTGCTTTCCAGTTATGTGTGCTTATATATGTTTCTTCAGGCATAAGACAGACACATGATTTGTCGGTTGTTGGATGGATTTTTATGGCACAAAAGCCTCTTTGGGCCAATATTTATTCTGTTGATATGATTTTCAATGATATGTACTATTTTATGTACTATTTTAAACAGGAAATAATATTCCTAGTTTCGCGACAAAAGAAACTTGAATCGAATAACATTTGATATGCACAAGAAAATTTGCAATAAAATGACTTACAGCGCATAAATACAGAGAACTAATTCTTCGATATAAGATTTCTACCACCAATCTTCTGAAAACCCTTTTCCGCAAGGTACTTGATCCATTCTTTGGAGTTAAAAAATTTTCGAAGCTATATCTTCAAAAATTCATCTACCATCCTTTTCATGTGGATATCGTCTTACAAATGACGCTTTTGAATCAGCCCCACACATTCCTTTCTTCCTTTCATACTCCTCATCTATCCTAAAAGTCATGGAGCCTAGCTTAGGTGGGCATCATGCGTCGCACATGAAGGTCACAATCGACGAAAATTATCAACAAGGCATTCATCGGCAAAGATAAAGCGATGCTGCGTAGATTCTTAATTCCTATACTCTACACGCAGTCTATTTATGATTGTATAAGACTGTAAGTATTTATCTTATATGTAGCTCATGTTCTCTTTGTACATAGCTAATCTTTTACTGAAATTTAAATTTACACTCTTTTTCTGTTCTTTGGAATATTCCGAGAGAGTTGATTTCATAGATTTCAGCAAGTCTCTAAGAAGAAGAACCAAATCTGCCTTCACTCAAAATAAGATGTTTATTTTTAAAATACGTTAAGAGTATGCATTTACACTAGATCTTATGCCTTTTATGATCTATGCATTGCGCATCAGTGTAGTGCAGAATGTGAAATTTGCATGATTTTAAGAGCGTAATGTACTTCTAATGTATATATCTATGCATTTATACTCTATTTACGTGAGCAATATTCCGATGACAACTTTCTAAAGAAAGGAATTATATAGATGAATATCGTTTCTTTATGTATAAATGTTAGAATTAGCAGCTTGAGAAAAATCTTTTAGTATAGAATAATAGGAATTTAAATAAGCTACCATTTTTCATATTAGGGTACATAACTTATATAGAGAGCATAGATTAAGATAATTTAGAAGAAATTATATTAAATTTATATACACTTTTGAATTTTCTCTAATTAATGAATAAGCTTTTGGCTCTTACTCATTCTAAATCTGATAGCATTTAAAATATGCTTCGAATATGAATGGTTACACACGCAGATACCGATATGAACAAAAATTTAAAAACCTAAGAAACATTCTTTGTTAGTAATCTAATATCTTAAAGATAAATTACAAAAATAGACAGGACAGTTTTAAAATCTTGTATATAAAATATTCAGTAAAAAAATCGACTATTTACTGAAATGTTTGCAGATAATTAAACCTTAAACTAAATTTGTTCAATAAAAAATGTCTATGAAAACTAATAATATCAGATATGTATAAACGATTATCCATCAAACTTATTTAGGCAAATTTTTATTTAAGACAAAACATGGTAAATTATTGGTGCTGTGTTATACTCACTATGTAATCTTTAACACTCCACTGTATTTCGAACGCTACATATTTTTGGATATAGAAACTGCGCGTCGAAAGCTGAGAAAACTTTGCTATGGTTCAGGGAGATTTCTTAATTAATTGTATTTGTAGATCTCTTTTATTTCGAGATTTTAATTTTGAACTTCACTTTCAACAACTATTGAACGAACCAACAATTATAAAATAAGAAAAATAAAAAAAACTATCGATTCGTATTTGTTTAGTTATTTGGGTTTTAATTGTTAAGCGACGTGAAAATATATTTCCCGTTTGATTTCATTAAAATGAGCATACATTCTAAAATAATTAGGAATTCCGTAAAAGTTGAATGATCTCACTGTCACGAAACAGAATCCCGAATTTAAACGAAAGAAACTAATTTTACGAGGAAGATTCACCAAAATAATGTTATTAAAAAGAAGCGAATATCATAAGGAATACATTAAGATGACTCAATCTAATTATATGACTTGATGAATGTAATGATCAATTTATGTATTTCTTAGAAAGTTTTGTGATTGTGCCACGAACTTCCTTGTGGAACAAATTTGAGTCATTTAAAAACAAACTGAGACGATGATTCTAAACGGAGAGAAAGAAAATGAAAAAAATTGTCCCAATGGTTGTTAATTCTTTCAGGTTTTTGGCCAATAGATAATTATTGAATGCATTAAGAATCTGCCTTCTAACTTAAATCAATAAGAAGGGATGAAAACCCATGATATTGCAAAATCACACTTTAACTTTTATTTTTTGTAATAATAATGAGGCCAATCCACGGCTACTGTCCGTATGGATAACCGCTATTGACATGCATCCGAAGATACGGAAGAACAATTTTTTCTTAATGATAAATGAATACCATGATAGACTGATTTTAGAACAATTAATTGTTAAAATCGGTTAAATATGGTACTCAACCTGTAAAGACAGCGGAGCGGTTTTTTTCCTATCAATTGCTCACTCTTTTCTAAAGAACCTAACAATAAGAAATGTTATTTGTATGCAGTAATGCCATTTGTCTGATACTTTATCTGCTTTGTCATCATGTATTCTTTGATGGCAATTTCTTCTCATACCCTCTAGTATTGCTAACACTTGATATGGATACGAAGAATAGCATTTATTTTTGATTATAGTTCGTATTTCGTGAAATTCCACCAGTTACAATAATAATGCTGATTTTATGCTACAGCAAGATGCACTTTTAGAAGCTGTAGCTATGTTTACTTTAAAAATAGCAAAAAATATAGCCAAAATGCTCGTTCATGCCTTACTTCGGTAAGAGAAAATAACAATTGCTGCAATTTTCAAACTGTAATCCATCCAATACAGTCTCCTCTTGCACTTGCTTTTGGTTTTCTGCCTCGCCCTCTGTTGTTTTCGATGGATTCTCTCGTTCCATAGTTCTTGCACAAACAGCAGATATCCGACTTTAACGATTTATACTTTTTTTATAGGTTTTCACACGATGACCCATCCTTTAGATCTTCATTGCTGTAGTGGCGAAGACGAAAAGAAATCTTTTATATCTTGACTATTGGCTTGACTGCTCCATAGACCAAAAAAATTAATTAATCTGTCAAAATTGTTAAAATTTTCCAAAATAAAAACAAATCCAATTCGTACTCACTTAAATATAACCTTCGTCGTCAGTCGTTCGGATAATTTTGAACAGCTAGCAATGTTCAATGTTAGTAACAATGTCCAATATAAATTTAAAATATTTTTATCTTAGGGAATGTATTTTGTAACAATGTTAAATATAAATTTAAAATATTTTTATCTTAGGCAATGTATTTTGTAACAATGTTCAATATAAATTTAAAATATTTTTATCTTAGGGAATGCATTTTATATTTGCTGCAAGTGCGCCATTCCATTTAATACAATTTTCAATATAAATTTAAAATATTTTTCTCTTAGGGAATGTATTTTGTCATACTTTGTTCTCTGTGTTAGGGATTTGTCCAGATTGTTGGAATGGAATAAACGTTTTTTTTCAATGAATATTATTTTTACTATGCTAGATTCATATAAAAAGAATTTCATAGCGCATGGCCCGTCGCGCGCTTTACCAAGCGGCACTGTAGAATGCTTTGAGCAGGGGGTGTCCATGGACAAAAGTTACTTGCACATGTATTGAACTCGGATCATTTAAAAAAAATTAGGAAATGTGGCAATATTAGATGTAAGACATGTCCTTCGGCATGCGAGATGCAATTAGGAATGGATAACGAAGATCTAGAGGCTTTTTGTAAATTTAAAAATGTTATTTATTTAATTTAATGTAAAGAATATAATCTTAACTATATTGGTGAAACCAGCACAGAATTAAATATTAGAATTAATGGGCATAGATCAGCAATAAAAAAGTTTAGAAAATACAATTCTCATGATTATGAGCTTATTCATTTCCAGGAACGCAGTTTCGAGAACATTGTTTTTTGTATACTGGAGAATAATATTTTAGATCTTCATAAAAGACTTGATCTAGAAAATTTTTTCATTTGCAGCCTTAAAACTCTCTCCCCGTATGGACTTAACAGCAAACTTAATGGTGAGGGTTACAGTGAATTTAATAAAATTTGTATCTATGAAAAATTCAACATTTTTAAAAAATTTTTAAACACAACAAGTAATAAAAAATTCAGATTCAAAAGAGGTAATGGTAAGGGAGGAAATTTAGTTATTGTAATGAAAGAAATTCAAGAATTATGTAATCTTGACCATAACTTGGATAATATTGATAAAATTAAACATTATATATTTAAAATTAGAAACAATAGACTTAAATGGTTCTTTAATAACAAATTTGAGGAATCAAAATTTAATAACTTAAATATTAAAAATGTCTTCTTAGATCTGGTAAAATTTAAACTAGGAATAGCAAATAATATACTTCTCTTTAAAATTAACAAAATTGAGAGAAAGGAATTTTGTGTTATTAATTTTCTTGAATTCGAAGGTTCGAAGAGTTAAAGTTACCTGAAATTTTACATGATAACAAAAAATACTTTTCTGTTAAGGATATTTCTGTAATATCAACTGCATTTAAATTTTCAAGGACTCTTAAAATGCAAATTTGCAACTTTAATTTCTTTTGTAAAAATTTAAATGAGATAAACAATTCACACTGTTATTGTAATGAAAAATATTATAAAGATTTCATTAATAAAGATAGGGGACATATTATCACGGGTAATTTGAATATTATTAAATCCAAATCTATTAGAGATATTATGATAAAGGGAACTAAATTTAGGTTAAGGAATAAAGTTAGTCAAATTAGGAAGGTTAATTCCATTAATCGAGACCCATCATTGGACCATTGAAGGATTTGGAGAATGGAAACAGTGCATCTTAATGGAGACAAAAAATAGAATATTTAAAAACAAAAGTAGGCATTTTGGCAAAAATAGAGGCATTTTGGCAAAAATAGAGGCATTTTCTTTAACAATCATCTTAAAAAAGAAATTGATTTTTTAAAAAGTAAATTTATTATTACCACAGTTGATGAAGCAGGAAATAATTTTTGCATAATGTGTAAATTACAGTTCAAGGAAATTATTCGTAATGAATATAATTCAAATAAAACGTATCAATTAATCAAATTTGGCAAAAAAGAACTTGATAAAGGAATGTTAACACTTGCTATAAAAACTAAAATTAAAACCAGTAATTTAAATTATCCTTACATTTTTCCCACTATAAAATTTCATGATAATCCCTTAAAATGCAAATTCGTTACTTGTAGCTCTTTTAGTTATAATTATCATTTTGGTAAATTCTTCTTTAAATATCTAAAAATTATTCTTAAAAAAATCAAAGAAGAAGAGAACTTCATTATTCATAATAACACTAAAATTTTGAACTTTCTCAACGAAAATAAAATTTATAATATTAATACATTTGATTTTGAAAATATTTTTACAAGCCTCCCACACAATAAATTAATTGAAGTGTGCTGAAATGTATATGATTTATACCTTAATACTGATTTAATTTATAAAAATAAATGGTTAGAAATTTGCAGAGTTAATGTATATGAAAATTATCTCTTTAATGGAATTAACTACTATAAGCAGGTTTTAGGAATTCCTATGGGTTGTTGTTTTCCTAGTGCACTGGCCAATATATTTCTTCACCCATTTGAGAGAGATTTAATTAAAAATGAACTTATTTTTGATTTTCGTTTCTTTGATGACCTTTTAGCGTTTAATTATAATAATGTTAACTCCATTTATAGCTGCTATCCAGAAGAGCTTAAATTAAACAAAACTAATAATGAATTGAAAAAATGTAATTTTTTGGATCTGGAAATTGAAATTTTGAATTCAGATGTCTCTATTGGATTCTACGATAAAGGAAAAGAATTTAATTTCAAGGTTATTACACTTTGTAATTTTCAAACATGTCTTCAATTTAAAGTTATAAAAAATTATATTTTTTCTCAAATTAATAGGATCAATAACATTTGTAATAACCACTCTACTTTTCTTAAAGCCTTAGATAATTTAAATAATGGCTTAAAAGATAATGGATACCTTTATTATTTCCTAAAAGTTAATAACTTAATCAAAAAAGTTTTTGTTCTCCTGGTAAATAGTTCGAATTTCTCTATATAGATGGAGCTCGAGGCTATCTTTTAGATTGTTGATTTCTTTGTTCATCTTATAGCGTCTCTTTCTTTATGGCTCTGATTTTGAAAGAGGGTGAATATTTACATTTTTCTCTCAATTGATTTTATTTTAAGGGAATTTGTGAATTTTTTCTTTTTTCTTTATTTGTTCGCTGGACAAATTCAGGCTATAGAAAGGAGTAAATTTTGATCTTTATCATTAATTTCTACAGAAGAGTTCGCCATTCTAGCTCTATTCCATTTTTTTTCCATTTTGATTATTTTTTTACTTTCAAATTTTTTAAGTGTTTCAATTATTAGAGAATTTTTGTTATTTAATACCACAGTTTTTTGTTGTGTTATATTTAGGAAAATTTTGTTGATGCAATCACTTAATGCTGCTGCGTTGAGAGCTCAAAACGGTGTATTTGCTATCATTAATATTGTTATTCGCATCTGTTTCTTTTATTTATTTTTCTTTTATTTCAAATTTATGTTTTTATTATTTGTCTTTGTATTTCATTAGAAGTAGCTGCATGCCTTTCTATTTAAAACAAAAGTTTTTATTTTAATTTCATTCATTAATATTTAGTTAATTTTATAAATGTTATCAATCTAATGTTATAAAATTAGAATATACTGTTTAAAACAATAATCTGTTCTATTAAAAGTAGTGATATTTCATGACATAAATAAAACTTAATGCAATTACGAGAGATGAAATAAGGTACCAGAAAATCAAAACAAAATATCAAATTATGATGTTTAAAATTTCCAGAACAAAAGATGAAATTTAAGTCTGTTCTAATAGTTTTGAAACAGCATTGTATGAGCTATAATTATACTAAATAAAATGTAAAGAAAAAAATAAAACAATAAACCCATTTTTAAACATTGTGTTAAAATACTATATATTTTTTTATTTTGTCAACAAAGCTATTCTTCATTAGCGTCTGACTAATGGTTTGGAATATAGTTCTTGACAAGAATTATGTATACCTATATTAGGGAACAAACTGTTATTCAAAGATCTTTTATCTCAAGTTGATATATTTTGGTCACCTCGAGACTGAAAACTTTCAGGTAACAATATTTCTATTAATTTTTGTAAAAAAATTATTCTTTTCATTGCTATGGAAAATATTTATATTGTTGCTTTGACAAATAACTAAAAGAGCAAAACAGCTGCGGTAACTGCGATCGCACTGATCAGAGATTTGATATTTTCAACGAATTATAGTAATTTCTTTGAATTTTATAATGACCGTTTTTAAAGAAATTAGATAAAAAATTAATAATATTGAAAATTGATAGTTTTGATGTCTAATAGTTTTTGAATGTTTCGTTAACTTTTCAAAT
Organism: Araneus ventricosus; assembly: GCA_013235015.1. Classification (NCBI taxonomy): domain Eukaryota; kingdom Metazoa; phylum Arthropoda; class Arachnida; order Araneae; family Araneidae; genus Araneus; species Araneus ventricosus. The sequence continues at coordinate 575,724 of BGPR01000269.1, read as the reverse complement.
CAGAGAATAACTTCATTCTTCTGGAAATTCATCATCAAAACCGTTTTCAGGGTTAGGTCAAACATATCTTTACAAAAGTTTTTAAGAAGAGTACCGTTAGAGTAATTTGAATAAGGCAATATATCGAGATGGCCTCTAATTGCACAATGATTTAGAATGAATTGTTAATCAGTATTAATAAATTATGTAAATATGAAAGACAAATTGAAAGTCATAATATTTCAATAACAAGTATATTGAAAAGTTCATTAAAAAAAACAAATTGCCACGTTTCTGATGCTATAAAATTGTGAAATTGAAAATATGCTAAAATGAAGGATAAAACTGTTAAATGAATCTTGCCTATTCCTAAGAGTTAGTTTAATTTATTAAGAACGCCTTCTTTTTATAGAAAAAGACAAAAATTTCAAGCAATGCTAGTATATTGCAGAACATTTAGATGTGGTGAAGAACAGAATTTTAAAATTATACTTTTCTTTTGATCCAAAAAATAAATCCAAGATTTTACTTCTCTCCGCTTCTCCAAAATTTCCTACAAATATTTCTTAATATAAGAATAATTTATTTATCGATTATTGAATCATGATTTGCCATTGAAAATAATAATGACCAAGTTTTCTTGCAGCAGGATTTTGTAATAAGAAATTAGGTGTTGATTTCCTTATGCACATTTCGGAGGATCTGCTGATGTTTTGATACATCTTTTGCACATTGCCTGTTATATTTTACTCTTGAATAAACTTGTATCCTAAATTAGTGTTTTGTCTTCTTTAAAAATGTGCAGTTTCCTTGTATGTAATAGAAACAAAGATACTCATTGCGATTAACCAGATAAGGTCAGAGATAGTCCAGGTTAGAAATAATAAATAAGATGTTGTGTTGATCAGATCAACAAATGTTGCTGATACGGTTCGATGTGAATCAACTTTTACCCAAGAACAAAATGACCTTATTAACATCTTGTTAATATTTATAGGGTTTTTCAATATTCAGGGTTGTGTCTGGGGAACTTTAAATAGCAAAAGCTTATTCCACATTTTTTTAGACGATTTGTTTCTCTGTAGGAAAATCCTGGCAGGATAATTTTATCACCATACAACTCGGAACACTTCATCAACTATGAATCTTCGAGAATTAATTCGTCAATTGCAATTTAATTAAATATTAAATTTAGGTCTGCATACTACTCAGTCTTACGCTTTTTATACAAATGCAATACTTTTTCGAAATTCAACTATTACATCGTGGAAAAGCCCTATCATTTTGTATATTTATATAGACTTACGTCTGCTCGATGACGAAAATTACCCAACATTATAAATCTTAAGTGGCAGTTCAACTGATCAAGTGACTTAATAATATCTGGTTTCGACGTCTCGGAAGAAATTACGCATATGTTTCATGCGGCAGTAAAGATTTTACATAAATTAATATTTCTTCAAATATTAGGGTATTTATCAAATTTTAATTCCATGTTTTCTGTTACATTGTGATGTGTTCCTGGAAGTTTCATGTATGATTTGTTGTAAACTGTGTTATAGAAACAAAAACACTAGGAAAATTTGAGATGTTTTTCAAAGAAACCTTATCTTCCTGAAAAATTCATGCTATTTTTTGATAAAATGCATGTAGGTCAAGTGATCGAGTGAAAACCTTCATGAAAGTTTCGAAACACTATGATCTTTCCTACATGGAATTTAGGAACCCTCATTTCTGTGACAGTCTCTGCGTACTCTTGACAGGAATTTCACTGCAAAATTAAGTGCTTACTGTGATTGTACGTCCGTTAAAATGTGCAGTTCTTTGTGTACGAGAAACAAAGTATATTTCTACAATTAACAGATAGTTTCAGATAGTCTATATGCATTCATATTCAAAATAAGCCAATAGTATGTTGTGTTGTTGGAGTCGAAAATGTGCTATGCACGTTTAAACGTGGAATTAACTTCATTGTAGAGCTAAACTATATTAGCCTTCCCTTTGTTTTCATTTTGAATTTTTTAATATTCGGAGTTCTATTCTAGGGAACTTTAAATAGCTACAAGTTATAGCATTTTAGTCCGATTTTGTTCCGCTGTAGGGGAAAAATCTACAGGTATGAGGATAATTTATTTCATAACTAACTAATTTAAATTTTATAACAAAAACTTGGATCATCGAATTAATGTTGAATTGCAATTTAATTAATATTAAATATAGTTCACATGGACCACTCAATTATACTTTATAAAATTAAATATTGCTTGAAGATCAAGTTTAAAAAGTAGATTTGCGAAGAACCTCATCATTTTGTTTCTCTTGGATGTACAGAAATTCTGCTGATGAATGACCAACAACTTATATAGTACATATGGCATCAATGCAATTTTATTAAGCACCTACTTGAATATCTGGCTTCGGCTTAAGCAGGAAGAAAAATAGCCATAGTTTCTGCATGCGCAGTAAAATTATTATTACATACTCATATTTCTCATACGATATCAGGGTATTTGTTCAAATTTTAATTTAATGTTCTATGTAACTGTCATGTATTCTGTAAGTTTCATATATATGGTTGAAAACTATGTATGTGTAAACGCAAAAGTGAGAAAAAGTTAAGGATTTTTTAAAGATCTTTATCTTCCCGAAAATATGCTATTTTTTACGAAATTGCATGTAGGCAATGTGAGATCGAAAAGAAACCTTCCTATAAGTTTCAAACCATCATCAGGCTTTTATCACACGCAATTTAGAGACAACATACAGACAGTCCCCTAAATCCTGCCTCTTGACATGATATTCATGCACAAATGCTGGGTTAACAATTGTACGATCTCAGATTCTCCACAACTGATTGTGACATGACTTCAAACAAACTGCAAATGTTTCTCATTATTATCGTCTTGCAATGCTTTTGTTAGCCGTGTTACCATAAAATCGTTTAAAAAATTTCTAGCATGGCCTCCTAGCTTAAATTTGAAAACAGAAAATTTTTAATGGTATCTGTATTTGAGCATTAGAACACATAAAATTCCTCTTTTTTTTGTCGTGCTTGTAAATTAGATTGTGCATCATAAACGAAAGAAATCTGACAACTTAAAGCTTCAACTAAACCTATTCTGGAAAAAAAAGTAGATTAAGTACATAAAAATCTATTGTGATCATCTAAATTCTTAGGGAACTTTTCGGGCGCCACATCTGAATCTATGAAAAAATTTTCCTTAAAAATATACATTTTTAGAATTAAGTTTCTTATTTCCAAGGAATTCCATTCACTGGTTTGAAAGAATTTTGTTCTAGAAATTCTTGGTTCCTTTAGAGTGTATCGTTTTGCAGAATTACATTGCGTTCAGAGCAACTAATCTTTTTTACTCTATAAAGGAAGTTCCCAGAATCCAGATATTCTGTTGCACAGAACCGGGAATTATCACAAATAATTGAATTAAAAGTATCCAAGATAACGACTTGACAGGAATGAATCGTATAAATAATTTTCTAAGAAATTTTTACTTAGGATAAGTAGCTTAATGATGTAGTTTTGCACAACTGATAATTTTCAAACTTGAATCTTCAATAGCTACTCATCGAACTGTGTTCTTAAATTATGTATTTGATTCTATAAAGAATACCTGAGCACAGGTTGGATATTTCCAAGACAAGTTCAATATTACTGTTCGGAGAATTCAAGTTTTAAATAACAGTTTGTGCAAAAGCTCATCTAATTTAATAGAGTGTCCAGAAATTCAAACATGTTGCACAATTGAATATTAATTAATGGATATGAACTGGAATTTTGTATAGCGGCCTATATACGATCTTATATCGCAAATTCATGTTAAATCAACTTTTTTAAAGCAGTAAGAAAAAATTTTTTATTTCTAATGTCTCCTATTTTACTTGTATTCAGGTATTTACTCAAGAATTTTATTACACCCAGGTCTTCCTTTACTATTATCATCTAGTATTCTGTAAGTTTCTGAATTGGTGGTGAAAACTCTGGATTGATAAACCAATAAAATGTGGAAAAATCGTTTGTTTTTAAGAAAAACCCTGTATATCTTTCCTGAATATTTTTGCTTGTGTTTTACGAAATGCATGTTACTGTTGCATATCAGACATAAACTTGGTCTAGTGAAATTTACATTTCTTTAGTCAGCTTTCTAGAAAACAGGATGGGTAAAACTCATTTCCTCAGGATCCTTCTTGATCCCCCTATTGGCCTCGTTCCGAATCTTCCTGTAAATGAGTTCCGACAATAGTATGTCCATGGGGATTTTCGCAACTGGCTGCGAGCTATTATCCATGTTAACTCCAATTTGTAGCATCTTCAAATTGCTCATTATTTTGACACCAGTGTTTATATATGATCACACAGAGATTGTTAATTGCTAATAACATTTAATTAATATATAAAGGGTAATTTCATAAGGGGCATGGATAACATAGAATCGTGGATATCTTCCTGATGCCCGTGTTAATCGTCACGAGGCAAGAGGGAAGTTCGCAGCCAGCCTCAGCTCATAAACGTCGTCTGTGATGACATCACTTCTGCTAATTTTCATTGGCGGAGAGTGACATCAGCTTACGTGTAATGTTGAATGGTGGTAATTGCGTCAGGCGGGGATTCACCTTTCCACATCTGGCATCCTGACATGGTCCGACCTCAGGGCCGCATGAAACAGAATCTTGATCTGAAACAAAATAAAGGAAAACAGCAAACAGAATCTAGTTGTCACAAAAAAATCAATCATGCTCGGAATATCTGAGGTTGTTTTCGTATCAAGCAGTACGTAAAATCAGAATCGTTGGGAGGAATGTTCTTGTAATCGTGAACGGCAGCCTCGTATGCCGGAATCGTTGGGCCAAGTAGTGAGCTTCGTCAAAGATTCGTGACGGATTGATCTGTTGCAAACCAATTTGCTGCACTGACTTTAGGATCTTGATAATCGTGATTTCGTGGAAAAATTTGCACAGGAATTTGAAGTAAACACTTGCACGCACAATTTAATTATGGAGAGTGACATCAGCTTACGTAATGTATGCTGATGGTGTAATTGCGTCAGGCGGGGATTCACCTTCCCACATATACGTCTAAAAAAGAATTACATTATGAGCTCTAAGACAAATTTTGAAATTTTATCATAAAGCTACTTGTCTACATTTCTTACGCAAGATTTACCCAGGTCATTATGAAAGTATATCTAAGGCGTCCTTAAAAAAACCTCGAAAAAATAAATTTAGAAAAAAATATGAAATCTCTGGGTGGAGTTTCTAGAGATCCTGGTCTATAAGGATTTATAACCCTTAAAGTGATCTGTTATTAATTTATCGAACTGTTTCTCAAGATATTTCAGCCCTTTTAATCAGATCCTCGGTTTCTAACTTAAAGACATAATAAGTGAAATTCTTTATCTAATACTTTTGTTCTCGTATTCGAAATATACAAAGAGAAAGTATTGTAACTGTAAAATTCGATTATAGATTTAAGCGCATCTTAATCAGATCTTCCTGAGAACTGAAACATTATTTTTAAATTCTCCATGTCTCTTTTTTCTCTAGACACGATAATCTTAAAAAACTCAAAGTTGATCGATGAAATCTGTTTTTGTTATCTCCAACACGTGTCATTTCTGAAAAATTTTAGACGAAATCCGTCAAGGAAATCGATCTATTTTGTCCGTTCGAGGTGCATATAAAACGATCAGCTCAAAATCGCACTTGAGATAGATAGATGAAAATGACAGGCCGTGGTTTTATTACGAGAATTGATCTGGATCGAAATTCAGATCAAATCTCGTCCACTGTTGACTGTCTTTCGTTCTGCCTACTATTTTGTGACAGAGCGAGACACCAATAAAAACTCAACGAGTTAGATAGAGCGAATTTAAGTATATGATCTTTGTTCCATAATTCTAGAATACATATTTAATTTGAACGAAACTCCGTTAAAGAATAGACTGTTTGTTTGTTTGTCCATTCAAATGTGAAACGATAACTCGAAAAAAAAAACAACCAAAGGTAAATGAAGAATTTGGGTGTGGGGTTTTTGAAATCAAATTAATAACTTTATCAAATTTAGAACCAGTCAGGCAACAGGAAGAGGTGAGAAAGAAATCAAAGAAAGAGGTATTCTTAAATATACCACGAAGCTAAACATACAAAGGGCCAAATTGTGTATATTAATGGGAAAATTGAGGAGAGTAGACTCGGTGCTTTTTTTTTAGATACACGAGTATTGGTTATTCACACCAACGATTTTAAAGCTTTGTTAAATGGAAATTGGTATTCGTTTTATGTTTGAATAAGAAGAGCTATAGAATAGTCAACAACAGAGACTTTATTTCCTATTTGCTGAATGATGTCTTTCACCCTCAATTTTTTCCTCACCGATTTTCAGTTATGAGAAGTTACCACTATTTATTAATCTAAGAGTGAACGACTACACCGGCTTTTAGAGAGTATTTTTCGGCATGAAAATAACGCAATAACCTCTCGCTTCTGATTATTGATGACATATGTGGCTCCAAGGCAAAAGCTGTTAAATTATTCCGCTGTCTCAGCTACCGCATATCGGCATTGGTTAAGGTCTGCATAGAGCCAATGTCTCAGGATAATTAGTTAGAACGAAAATTCTTGTTTGGTGGAAGAATGTTTTTCAGCTTGTGAAATAGAAATTATCTTCTAAATTTTTTCTTCCTGAACTGTCTTTTTGAATTGAAACTTCTAGAAACCCTTAACTAGTCTATTTTAAGACATTTTTTTCAAAGACATCTGTTGGTGAATTTCTTGTTTTCCATGATTATATTGATCTCTTGAATCTTTGATTCCTAGATCTGCCATTTCGAACATGAAGTTTAAGAAGAAAATGCCTAACGGCACAATATAGAATGAATATTTCCCTGACATGTAAGATCAAATTACAAATTCTCTGCGTCTACCCTGACTATCTATGCTGGAGTTTTACACATGATTAGTTGAATTGAATGACGTTGCTACATCAATTATTTTTAGTTTACCAGGACAGCTATTACTCAGCACTACTAATTTTTTTATCAAATGAATGTCATTGGATTGGCTAATTGGTATGGGTGACGACTTAAATGAAGGAAGATGGTTTATGATGAGCTATCTCTGTCTCTGAGGACATAAAACTAAGAAGTTGTGATCTCTAATCATCCAGTTTATAACTACCAACTATTCAATACAAAACTTGATTATGATTTTCTTGGTTCCAAAATAGTCTAGAGCTCATTTTCCTATAAAATGGTCCAGAGCAAAAAGGTCTTTATTCCGATGTAATATTTCAAGAGGGGTTCAGTCAATATCATTCTTTAAAACAAACAATTCAGTTAAAAGTAACCTAAGAAAAAATAAAACTTTTAACCCGTATTTAACATCGTCCTATACATAGACAACACATTTATCGAATTTCAGCCAATATCGCGCAAGTATGTTTTGTTCCTTCTTACAATATATTTTAAGATCGATGAGTGTTATTTATCATCATTATAAGTTCATTTCTTTATCTTTTTTTTCTTATATTTTAAAAGATTTTTGATTTTGGCCAGCTTTTTTTTACAATTTTTTATTTTGACGTTAATTATATTTTCCTTTAAGCCATTGTATGAAAAAAATTCACAAATTCTTTTCCATGTTTATACATGACAAGCCTTATGATTAATGCTGAGTAAAATCTGCACAAAAAAAAAAAAGATATATTAAAACTGGTTTTACAAAGGATGACGTCCTATAAATAGGACGACAGTAAAATCCGCTACTATGACGCACACGTACGAAACCATTACAAAGACGCTTGGTTTCTGGAAATGAATGATTATCATTGCTAAACTCAAACATCCAATCTTCTGGAACAAGAGCCCAGGTGTGGTTTGAGTAATATATTTGTGCTGCTTCATTGTCGACACTTTGGTCACGTGCTGACGCTACCTTTGGAGGGAAAAGAATTGCTGTTCGGAGGAGGTGTAAGCCGATTTCATCCATTCTTCCGGAACAGTACTAAAATGAATCGGAAATTTTTAATAACTGAAGAAGCCTTTGACAATTTAATGTCATTGGCCGATGAGTCTGATGATAGTGACCGAAATGATATTAAGGCTCTAATCCAGACATTGTCACTTATGATGAAGAAATTGATGATGCCTGCAATCAGCAGCATTGAACATGGTCATGCTATTTTGACGAAAAGCTTCAAGAAGAAACAGCTGGCCAATTGAAATTCTAAAGGGAAAAATGATGCTGAATTTATTTCCTCAACACCTAAATGGACTAATCGTACACCGAAATTTTCATCAGCTCCTGAATCATTCTACAATGAGCATCACTGAAATAACGGATAAGGATTTCAGGAAAATCACCCTTGGAACTTTTCGAGATGATGGCTGAAATATGATTGCGCAAGCTGTGGAAGAAAGTAACAAGCATAGTGGACAGAAAAATAATCAATGATTTTTGTCTGAAAATGATGAATTCAAACAATTTTTGGGTGTCATTTTCTTAGTGGATTCACATTTTACTCCTGAGAAAAATGTACTGGGAAAATACTCCCTGTTACTGGAACAACGCTTGTTAGTCAAGCAATGTCAAGAGTGATACTTTTATGTCAAGAAGTATGTACATCTTCAATGACAATACTGAAATTGATTCAGATCGCTACTACAAAGTTCGCCTAATTATATTTTGTTGAACGAAGCTTTACAGCAGTTTGGTGTGTTTGGTGGAACATTTAAGCATTGGAATAAAAGAATGGTGCCCTCATTTTGGAAGACATGGATGCAAATTGTACATGAAAGGGAAAACCTGTAAAATTTGGGTACAAGCTTATGATTACTCTCATCCTTCGGGATGGATATCCTTTTATATCATTCCATATCAAGGAGCACAGAAAGAGAATGGTTCAGAAAACAGTTCTGAAAAGGTTGACAAGATATGAAATCAAAGAAAGAAAATAAAACATTATCCCAAACAGTAGTGGAAAAATTTGTTGCTCATGTTGAAAACCCCAGCAAAGCACACAAAATTTATATGGATAACTTTTTACGTCATATGATCTTTTGTTTCTCAGAGACAAGCGTTTCTTTTGCTGCAGGAACAGCTAGAGAGAAGAATGGTAAAGGTCCTATAAAATCGTCCAAATATTGGGAAAGATGGATCGTGAACATCCGATAGAAAATTTGACACTAAAATGAAATTGCAGCTGTTCGCTGGAATGACAATCGAGTTTTGAAGATGATGCTTCACGAAAGTAGAGAGAAGATCGAAGGGTGGAAAGCAGAAAGTTGACGCACCGTCATGTGTTGTTGCATAATGGCACAAGAATGGTGTTGATTTGTTTCATTTAATCACATGGAAACATATTTTTTCAACGCATGGGCGAAAAAAGTGGTATTGGCCGTTATTCATAAATGCGTTTGAGACATCACTGTTGCAGCTTGAAACTTTCAAAATTTTTTTGCTCCAGAACAAGCTCTTAGACCCCTCGAATTCTGTCGACATATTACAATAGCTTATCTGAATTGTGCGTACTTAGAAATATTGGTATAAGTAGGGGTTTGGGCATTCAGCAAAAAAAAACCCAGATTACTTGAAACTGCAAAGTGAACACATTCTTGTAAAAAAATCCAAATGGTAAATTCAACACCGATGTCAGCTTAAACTGCACAAAAAACCATTAACTATTTGTCAAAAATGTAATTTAGTTAGACTTTGCGTTGAATGTTTCTGTCAATTCCATGTAAACCGAGATGTTTAACTGCGAAGCATGTAGTAGCGGATTTTACTATCGTCCTATATATAGACAGCTAAAAAATAACCAATAAAGTTTTCTTAATTTTTTCATTTTATATTTTTATCTTGTGTTTCATTAGACTGTGATTGAATTTTTTTGCAAATATAATTTTTCTTAATGTGGTAAAATATACAACGTGCTTTGTAACAAATACTTACATTAGACGATCGGGCATTTTTAGTTACAAAGCAACGTATTTTAGAATATAAAGAAAAAAACATAATATAAAACTAGTATAAGGTAATTAATTATGAATATTGTTAAAAGGATGTTTCAAAATTTAAACTATGATTTTAATTTGACAATCTCGAGTACAAGGCCTGTGTAAACTAGGGGATGAAAGCGCAAAATTAAATTCTGAGAATACCGCAAAAAATCTAGGTCCCTAAAGTCGTGGAGAGCGAGGCAGTCGTGCCTACTTAGTCTATTTAATAATCCGACCCGGCTTTAATGGGTGACTCTCTTAGAGGCTACTCATTTATATGCATATACACCTGTTTGGAAAACCATGAAAATCTCCACGAATTCAACTAGAACATAGAGCCGCATCCATTGACCAGTTGTTACTAGTTTTGCCGCCGTTGAAAGCCGACACAAAGGTTAGAATACGATCTATTTAAATACAAATTTTATTGTGAGCTGTTATAATACCATTTTTCCATGGTCTTTCAAAATTAAATTGAATTCCAATTTAACATATCAGACAAGCAAAAAGCTTCTTTTCCTTAACAATATAAGATTTTTTGAGCACTCTACACTTCCTTTAATAACTGAATCGAGGTTTTGATTTCTTAAAGCCCGTTTATGAAATGTATCATCATTCCCAGTCCACAACTCACTCCAGAATCAGAAGGTTCTTGTGTTGCATTCCCCTCCCAATCCAGCCCTTCGACACCAATATCTTAATTAAACCAAGCATTTTCATTAGCCATCTCAGGCAAATAACGGCTTTTTTCTACTCATCTAACCACAAGAAGGAGAAACAGAGCATAATTCTAGGATTACTACTACAGTATCTCATTTAACATCGACAGTCCGCCATCAGTCGCCATTCAAGAACTGCCCGAATATGCTATTTTTGACACGAAAGAAAACGAAAACTTGGAACTTTATCGTCATGGCAAACGATATAAACAATAATTAAGGTATTTATATATTTTTTAACTCTGTTTTTCGAGGACTATTAAATAAGATTTCATACATTGTTAATTTGAAAGCCCAACCATATAATTTTAAAAATAACGTTTTTTCTCACTGAACTTTACCTTTTCTTTAATACTGAAAGGGAAAAAAAGCAAAATATTGAACGTTATTATGAAAAATTAATTCGGTTTCTTTTGTAGAGCACCAATAATTTAAAATATGTGGATGTATAATTTAAAAAAGTATAAGGAATAATTCAAAATTATTAAATTGCATTTGTTCTTTTCGAGAAAGTTCTTCTAGGTCAGTAGTTTTATTAATTATTGATGAATTATTTTAATAATTTTATTAAATTTTAATTAATTAATTAATTTATGAATAATTTATTATTAATTTTACTTGATTAATTTAGCATATCACCTCTTTCAAAAAATTAAACTGACAATAAATTAATTTTTTAATAAATTCAGATTCATTCTATTCAAGATACAAAAAAATAATAGAATATAATTTCCATAAAGAAAATTCACTTGTGATTTTTTTTAATCCTGAAAGAACACATTTGTTGCTTAAGTTAATATTATATTTTAACTCTTTCAGAATATTTTAAAACTTCAACAATAAATTAATTTTAATAAATACACATTCAGTCTTATTCAAGATACAAAAAATTATAGAATGTAATTTGCTACAGAAAATTTATTTGTGAGTTCATTTTTTCAGAATTTTTTCCAATTCAAAAACAAATTAAATACCTTTATTTAATTTGGGAAACGATGCTAATAAATGCGAAATACTCAAAACAATGTCACATTATTTTATTCAAGAAGCATAATAAGTTACAAAACATTGCAAATATTGTTTGGCAACGGATTCTGGAAAACCCTCCGCACTTTGCAAAGCATATGCCGGGTGAGTTATTCATGAAAATAGGGGAAAAATAGGGAAAGAATGAAGGGTGATGTTTATATTTCACTGAGCCTGATCTAACAATGAACTCCGGAAATGCGTCTCTATGATTCCTCATTACTGTCTCGACACCCCTTCCGGCATAAAATCGTTCAAAAGTGGTAGTCCTCTGGAATCCGCTCGAACAGTACATGAAATTCTAACAAATGTATCGCATAGAAACCAGAAAGGGTTTGTTATATATAAAGTGTAATAAAAAATATTCAATAAAAAAAAAAGAGTGTAATAAATGGAATGACCTTAGACTAGGTCTTCCCGGAGCTTAAACTCCGACGCACTTTCGTTCCACCATTGATAAATATTCTATTATGAAATTATAATTTTGGATAAAAGCTTAAATATAACAAAATCATCAAAAAATGAAAAATTACGAATAGAAATCATATTTCGACTTCTTGGGTTTAGAACTTAAATTGATTTTCATATCATTGTTCATCATTTTGATATTATGTTTAATCAACATTAGAATAAAATAAGAAATAAAAACTTAATAAAGCTTTTGTATTCTAGGTGGTTATTAAATAACTCTAGATTAACTTTTGCTTAAAACATTGTTGAATTTTTTATATCATCTTTGGAAAACAAGTTAAAATTAAACAAAAAACTACATGTGTACTGACAAATATTAAAATAAATTCAGTTGGCCATTTAGTTTTCAGATTTACTGATATCATATTCTTTAAAACACAGACATAGAAGATAATAATACATCATGTTCATTCAAATTTTAACCCCTTCTTATCATTAATCTCTTTACATTCAACACCTTCATGAGATGACAACATTTGTCAAGTAAAAATGCAGCACAAATATAAAGCACATTTCTTCTCAATGGTATTTAGGTGTGCTGTTTAAGCTAGAATATCATGCTCTATGTTTTCTTCCAGCAATGTAGTCTCCGGAGTTTATATTATCAAATTAATTCCTTTTATCGACGGAGGTGAAGTCAATGAGGCTAATTTCATCATCATCCTGGCAGTTTTCTACTATTTTGTTGTTTTAAAATGTCAGTAATTATAACCTTAAGAATTGCGCATGGGAACTCTTTGTATGAATATGGATTGTCTCTAATGCCTCACGTCTAATTGATGAAAATGTATTTGAAAAGGCATCTTGATTGAGCGATTCGTGGGTATGAATTTTACTTTTCTAACAAATATTCAGAAATCTTGTAAATGCATTAAGAGTTAACCATCAGTTTTACAAAACTGGAATGATTTTGTTTGAACTGGAACAAGCACTTGTCTTAATTGCTCTAGTGACATTCCATTTTACGCTTGAAAACCATTTTTTATACCTGTAAAATAATGCATCATATATTAAAAAAATTATTTACTCCCAAGCTTCTAACACATCGCAATAAAAATACAGAAATTTTATATGAACAAGGAATAATTAGCTTCTTACGAGTAGAGAGGCATATTCCATATGATGACGAGTATAATTTTCAGAAACTTGCAAGACGAAATTCTATATAATTTACATATAAAAACGAAAGCACATTTTAATGCCGAGAGTCACCTATTGCCACATGAAATATAATTATACATGGTAGGACATTTTTTTACCCCAAAGTCAGAACATTGGAATAAATCTATCAAAATATCCGGATTACAGAAGCTTATAAAAACCAAAGAGTTATATAATAATACGAATTAATATTTCATGACGAAAAGATTATAAAAAATAATGACTAGCATAATAACTAATAAAAAAATAAATGTCACAGAAATTCCGCACCAAAACTGGTAGTATAATATATTCTCAACGAAAATACGAAACATGTTTCCAAAATTAGTTTATTCCATGATTTTTTTCGTTCAAAAAATACTTAGTAAAAATGTTTAAACTCTCTTAAACTTACATATTTTCATTTGAAGGAATACAGAATAATTTCGATAAAGGATTGTCGCACACAGAATTTACCCTTCTTCTGAGTTTTCTTTTCAGATAGCCGGCATTCTTGGTGTTCGTATAAATGTCTTGGGTCCTAAAAAAAACAGAAAACAGATAACACAGAAAAGAAAGCAAATGCAATGAAAAAATCTAGGCAAAAAAATAATTTTAACTAAATAAATCAAATTCTATATATAAGCTAAATCTCTCTCTCTCTGTATATATATAAAACTCAAAGTATATATGCATGTATATATGATTATTCCAGCATCACTTCCGAACATGTGTACCACTTTTGATGAAATTTGGTACTCCTCAATAATCGGCTGAATTGAATTGAAGTACTGTAAGGGTAAATAAGTCCTAAACCAGACCTTCAGGGCAGGGTGGGGCAAAATCTCCAAACTACATGTAGCAAATAAGCCGACGAACCTGCTTGGTGTTTATGATGTAACTTCATACACATGTCCATCATTAGCCACCTTGGAATACTTCTATACGGGTAAATATGCCCTAACCCAGTCTCTCAGAGTAGATTGAGGAAAGTCTCCAAAATACATGCAACAAAAAGGCCCATTGACGAGCCTGGCGGCTTGGGTGATTTTGATAAAATTTCGTACACATCTAATTAGACAACTAAAAATATTATAGGGGTAAATAAACGCTAATCCAATCCGTCAGGGTAATGTGGGGCAAAGTCTTTTAAATACATTTAATAAATGCGTCAATTGGCATTTAATTTGATATATCTGGGATAATTTTGATGACACTTGTGCATATATACCTCATAGGCTGACTAAAAGTAGTGCATGGGTAAATAGACTCTAAACTAATTCCTCAGAGAAGAATGGGGCAAAATCATCAAAATACATGTAAAATCTTGGGCCGATTGACATGCTGTTGGATTTCGATAGACTTTGGTACGGTACATGTACCAAATGGACTACTGACATGAAATTCAATACGGCTGCTGCAATATGATGAATCTCGAGACGCATCTAAAGATGCTTCAGGAATAAATAAACGATAACCCGCTACCTCAGGTAGGGTGAAGCAGAGACATAGGCTGACTGACACGAAAGTCGATATTGCTGGAGTGATATTGATATAACTTGGTACGCATGTTTCCCATTAAGCGACATGAAGTTAACCTCATATAAGCCCTAATATAACCCAGTCCATCAGAGTAAGTTGGAGCAATGTCTTTGAAATACAAGTAAAAAATAGACTGATCGAAATAAAACACAACAGGCAGGTTTCAGCATTTCGAACTAAAAATATGGAGGGATTGAATCTTTTTCAATCAACTCTTTAGGATTAAAACTATAGATAAGACATGTAGAAATTTTTATTTAGGACGGCTGAAGCAATTTCAGTGAAGCCTGTTTCATTAGTTGATATTGGGCATTTTAATTGTTGAAAATTAGCTGGAAAATGACTCCAATATAGTTCAACAACAACAAGAAATATTGTATTAAGAATTGGTCCCTATATCGCACTCTTCGGGGTTGGATGGAGACCTCTGCTACTCCTCTGCAATCTAACCGAAACAACAGACCCTACTCTCGCTTTCGCCGATCAATGATGAAGAGCCAGTGGGGCGAACCCTGTCGGCTGATCCCGGAAAATTCCTGCAGACAGCTTCACAGCTGCAGTGAATCCACATATCTAGGTGCGCGTCCTCCACGGTGCGAAAAAGATCCACTTTAGTGATGCTGACTCTCTCAATATAGAATTTTATTATCGTCTGTTTCCCGTTCTCTTCCATAGGCATCTAGCCTCGTATCACGAAAAGTAGTGGCATCTTTTGATCTTATCCATTTTGAGATGTTCATTTTCGCTTCGTTGTTGGGTACGTCGTTGCTGTGGAGCTGCTGCGTAGGCGCGGCTTCTCCCAAACCGCCGTATGAGCATCATATATCCCCCAGTTAGTATCAAACGATTATCTCTGGTTTGTGTTTTTATACATTTATGTGTGTTTATTTATGTCCATTGTAATGCTTTTTGTTACTGATCGTGTCCGGATAGCACTCAGCTGAAATCGGCGGCGAAAGAACTTCAGAAGAGATAAAAAATATTACCCAATGATGGAACAATTTTTTGTTAGAAATACAATAAAACTTCTTAAATTAGTAATTAGTGATGACAAAGGTATGCTAAAAAGGTGGACTTAAGCAGAGAAGTAATTTTTGGAAGTAAAAAATTCCAGAATATAGGCTATTTGAGTTATAAGTGCTTACAACTTTTCGATTCAGTGAATTGCTTTTTGGTAAGGTATGAAAGAAGTAATAAATAGAAAAAAATTTGTAATACGATGTCAAATGCTTCACTGAATTATTATTTTAATGTAAATTCTCTTTATTAATCATTTTATTATATTAAGTTTATCTTAAATCACTAAATTCGTTTATCTGCTCTTGTTGAGTTGTAAATATTCGTGCAAAAACTGAATAAATATAAAACAGGAAACAATAGAACAGATCTTTACCAAAATATTTCAATGCAATAAAATGTAGCCAAGCATTGTCTTCATTTTATGAAGAGTACTGCAGTAACATGTGGGAGATAAGCAGGGAAAATATGTAACTGTTTCCTAATTTCATTCCTATTTCTTTCATTTGAAGTTTTTTTTTTGTATATTTTTTTGGGGTGACCAACATTTTCAGGAGTTGTCACTGTTATTAAGAATTTCAAAATCTTATGGCCCCTAAATAATTCTACTTTTCTATCTGATATGGAGAGACTTACCGTGAATACATCATTAAAATAGCAAACTAGGCTTGGTTAAAAAAGTATTCGGCAAGAAAAATTGAAAGAACGTACTTCATAAAGAATATTTCTTAAAATAGTAGTTCTACATGGGTAAAGAAGAAGTGATGGTATAAAAGGCACAAATGATAAGAGAGTTTTGGAGGCATATCTTTCAATGCAATGTGATATCGACTCATATTTTTATGTTCAACATTTTGAGATATTTTATTCATCAATATTTTCGTCCTTAACCCATTAATGCCCAAATCACATTTTTTCGATATTATTTTGTTTACTAATATTACAAGTCGGGAAATCAAACATGAAATTTTTTTAAAAAAATGCTGCCTAAAAACTTTATGTGTTAATACCCTCCTCAGCGTAGCGTCCCTATTTAGGAAAAGTCTATTTATGCCAAAAAAAAATCTGTCAAAGTATAAAATTATTCGAAATTCCAAAAAGAAACATATTCTTAAAATTGCATTTACTGATATATTTGTTAAATACAAATAAATTGATTGATAAATGATTAAACAAACTTAACCTTTTCTACTTCACATTGCAAAAAGCTGCTTTCGAGCCCGATTTCAAAATAGAAAGACTATATTATCAATCGAGCGCTTGATTTGTTTTACCATCTATTCAATATAAAACAAACGAGCACTTAAAAAAACTTTTTTTGTAAAAAAATTCTTGTGAATTTATGATGCATTTGAAGAAGCGTCTCTATAAAGCTGGGCATTAATGGTTTAAAGTTTAGACAGGCTTGACTAAAATATTTTATTGTAATGACGGATTTCTAAACGATTATGTATTCTTTAATAGTGCAGGTCATAACTTGCGCTACTAGTTAAACAATAAATTTTGCATTTCTTAATATTTCACTTAATATTTCTACATCGTACACTAAATTATTAAGAGTCTTTTCATTACTCTTGAACAATTATACCGAACAAATGGTTCGTGTTACCTTCACAAACAGGGCTTTCTGAACAACATTTTGCATCTCATCGACCAGTTTCAAGAATGTTTTGAAATTTTTAATAAACATTCTCCCTGAATTCTGGAATATTGAGGGAATTATTGGCAAAAGCATTATCTTTAAAAAAGTTGGCATCGTTTCAGAGAGATGAAACATTGGCACCGAAAGTTGACTTCAACAATTTTTATTCTTTTAATAAAGAAGAACTTTTCCACTGTGATTTTCAAATTTTAAGTACCTTTCAATTGGATTCACTTCAATATAAAAATAATTGTTTAAATGGAATCACAACAAATGACTCAACAAAATGAATGAAAAAATCTTTTAATACTCTGGTAATATTATTTCTTGTATTAACTTTTTAAACCCAGCTCACAAGTTCTCAATCAGACAAGGAAATCAGGTTAAATTGGATATCTAAGTAGTCATATCCAGTCGCCATGGAAAAATAAAGATTTTCCACTAATGCAACAGACATGAATCTATATAATCATTTGTAAATCATGCCTCGTTAAAAGCGAGGAAGTAGCAAAGAAATTAATCTTGCATCGGGATATTAGCTACTCTTCCCAAGGAGTATTTTATACACCATCTGATATTATATGTATGCAGCCTCAGGACAGAATAAAGCATTTTTCTTGATTTCCCTTTAAAAACCTTAATCAAAATTTTTATAATAGCTTTAACTCAATCAAAAAAGGTGTTTATTCTAGTTAGATTTTGGTGATCAAATCAGGATTTCTGTAAGCAGTACAGTGTTGTAGTAAAAGTATCTTAGGTTTAAATTTTGTGGGGGAAAAAACTAACGAAAAAATGACTTAATAAATCCAAAAGAAGACTCTTTTTTACTGAGAATTTGAATCGTTAATATGAAAAGGAAGAATGTATACTTTCATGAGCCGACAATACAAGATTATACTTTTATCTGGATTTTGAAATAAATTTATGTGCTTTGATGCAATTAAAATCATAATATAATTTCAAAAAATTCCCAAAAGAAAAATAATTGTCCTTAACAAGTCTATGCCACTATTTTCCGGTAATTCGATGCAAATTTCACATCCAAAGGGAAGTATGAGCATACTCATGGAAGTTAAGACTTCCATGACTAAATTAAACAGTCGTGAAAAAAATTTACTCTTTATCCAGTTAGATGCATAATCAAAACAAAGAAGAAGAAAAATGTAGCAAGATTTTTTTGTATGAAAGATACGAAACGGAGTAAAAGTAGTTAAAAATAGATGGTTTCACAATTTTTACAAAAATTTCTTTGTTAGAAACAAAAACTTGCTGTCCTCTGCCAATCACTTATTTTGCATCCAATTCCTCTATTTCAGTCCTCACCTAATCAAAACCTCTAAATCTATCTTCATTGAAGTAATTTCTCTAAACAATCGACATCTAGGGAATTCTTCTTAATTAACTCTTCATTGCTGCAGCTGTTCCCTCAAAAATATGGTCACTGAAATCATTATTTCTTAAATATTGCTACATCTGGACATCATAGATAAAGTTTCAATGATTTGGCCTAATTTGATCGCAATTATTCAGGCAATTGGTTCTGATACTCATTAGATCTAATTGTGATTCAATCCTTTATGACGCTGACACAACGTGAGGTTAATAAGTTGAATGCACAGGTGCTGACATCGTCGTCAAAGCGAAATAGGAAACACATTCTCCAGTAGGTCCAAACTGGAATATCATTCTAATTGATTGAAATAATTATGTTAATTGAGTAAGCAATTGAATGCAACAAAAAGAAGCACAAAAATCAACAGAAAGTAGCAAAAGCTAAGCAAAGCAAGATAATAAATTAAGTAAGCAATCGAAAGTAATAAAAAGATGCACAAATGTTTCTTTGAAGGCCTTAGTAAAATTTTGTTGGTCACGAAAATTTCGAAAGTATACTCTGCTATCATATTTTTCTGTAATATTTAATCAATATAAATGCGAATATTGTTTTTAATGTAACAAGTTTAATTAAATTTAAAATCTTGTAATGGATGGCTAATCAACAGAGAGTTTAGTTCCTCTCATATCTAAAGTCGAACTGAAAATCGAAGTTGTGATCAATTCTAAACGTGTGAACAATATCTTTCCTCTGAAGTTTCCAATATTGACTTAACTAAAAAATTAAAAAAAAAATGTTTCGTATGCAAAGAAATTGAATGGTACTAAAGTACTGTAAAAAAATCGGGCAATTTTGATTTATAATTAAACAATACTTTCTTTGCAAACCTCATTTTCTTATGCAAATTTATACTCATGAAATTACGAAAACAAATTAAGTAAAGGTAGTTTGTTGAAAAAAGTTTTTTTTAATCTATAAAACACTTTCCTCCACATGCACTATGCAGTCAGAAAGGAAAATGATGTTGCTTTTTTCTTTAAAGGAAAGTAAAACATTTCTTATTCCAATAAAGAAAGTTATCAGTATATATATGTTTAGTTCGTAAAACCATTAAATTACAATATTAAAGTACATGTTGAATTGCTCTTTCCATTATTCTTCATCCTGTTTTTTCAAAGCCATTTTTAAGGCTAGAATTTAAATGTATCAAGTCATGAAGAAGGAAAACCGATGCATTTTGGAGGAAATATTTCTCATAGAAAACCGCATAAAACTGCTGAATAAAAATATATTCGTAGGAAAATAATTCCATAAATTTGACATTTCATTATTCTGAAGCTGCACATACCGTCTAAGCCGTATTGTCATTCTTCATCCTGTTTTTTCAAAGCCATTTTTAAGGTTAGAATTTAAATGTATCAAGTCATGAAGAAAGAAAAACCGATGCATTTTGGAGGAAATATTGAGTACTACTCAATATTGAATAGAATCTACATACCGTCAATATTGGCTCTACTGAGAGCCAGGTATAGCTCAACGCATATACCAACTTAATATGCGGGATTAGATGGAATTTCTCGTATACGAAGTATACAAAGAGAAAGTATTGTAATCGTCAAAAAATTCGAACTCGACATTTTGACGAATCTCTACGTTTTAGACTTCCCTGAGTCCGAAAAACACAATTTTGGAATTATGTCTGTGTCTGTGAACACGATAACTCGAAAACTATTAGAGCTACGGGAATGAAATTTGGTACGTGGTCTTTAAACACATAATTTGTAGGTTTCTAACAAATTTTGGACAAAGTCTGTCAAAGGAAGTCAGTCTGTCTGTATGTCCGCGGCCATGTGAACACTATAACTCAAAAACTTGAATAACTAGATGGATAAAATTTGGTACATAGTTTTATCGTCATGAATGTAAGTCCGTATAAAATTTTGGGCCAAATCCGTCAAAAAGAGGCGTTCAAATTGCATATTGAATTTCTTTTAATCCTATTCTCATGCTCATGCGTACTGGTAGCAATCTGTTATTGTTGTAAATTTTATTTACAACAATAAATAATGTTTTCAAACATGAATTCTAACAATTTTTTTATTGTTGTAAATAAAATTCAAATCGATCTCATTATTTCAGCAAATCTTTTATTTACGCGCTTTTGCAATTGTTACTGTTGTGGTAGTATAAATTGTTTCCTTGGGAATTCAATTCCAAAGCAGAATTTTCGCGTTATTATTCATTGCATTGCCTATTTTATCGCACCTGCATCAAAGTAATATTTTTTTGAAACGTGGCAACATATATTTGATTTCAGGTTTGTTTGTTTGTTTCACTTTTTCGTATACGAAAAGAGAAAGTATTGTAATCGTCAAAAAAAAATCGAACTCGAGATTTTGACGAATCTCCACTTATAAAGTATACGAGAAAGTTTAGGGGAGATCACTCCCGCTGGGTTTGCTAATGTTAAAGCAAAACTAACTGTTTTCTGCAGCTAATTTGATTTCCTTCCACTCCGTTATTTAAATAAACTCATTGCATAAATACATATTTCTCATATGTCAAGATTAAATAACGGAATAGAGTTGGCTTTGTTCCAAAATTATGAAAAGGAATATCTTAAGAGTAAACATTGATTTGTTTCACATTCAAACTCAAAATTTTCTCTCTACAGCAACAACAACAACGAATGATTTTTTTTATCTTCTTCACAGAATAGAAAAAGTACTTATTTAATTACAGGCATCGCGATTTAAGAATTTTTAAATAAATTAACGAAAAGTTCTCCGTTTTCCTTGGACATTACATATAATGTTTCGAATGTTTTAAAATGTACAGAAGAAAATTACATTCATTTATAACTTTTTATTTACAATTTAAGATAACGATGTTTTTAGATAAATGAAATCTACACTATTAAAATCCGAGGATAAACAAATGCGCGCGAAAAGTACCAAAATATGGGAAAAAATCCAAGGAATCCATTTTGACCGTTTAAATTCTGAAATTACAATTAGTTGAAAAGATATTAATAAAAACGCCAAAATGAATGTATCTATCGTGCTGCCATCTATGGTGCAGAGACTCCTTTCCGATTTTCTCCAATTTTCTTTTCTCCCTATTATTTATCATTCACATCTAGTGTTCTTGCATTTTTTATTCATCTTTTTGAACCGTAGTAACGGAAGCTGGTTTGTATAAAAGGTTTCATTTTTTTCTTTTTTAGCGAGCTTCCGTGGTTTGATTTATAAACATCTGAAAAGAGTCGTTTTCTTGCATTTTTTCTGTCTTATGGGGTTTTACTTCGCAACGTTACTGTTAAAAGATAATAATAAGACTAGATTTGAAAGGTTACGTTGAACGATACGTTTGTTGGGGAAAGTAAGTGACAATATTTGTTGAAAAAAACGGAGTCGGGCATATGAAAAAATATGGACCTCGAGATCTCAAATGACTTCACTCCTTCTCTCCGCCAGAGAATGACGAATTATTCGAGATAGCCCGTGC
Organism: Araneus ventricosus; assembly: GCA_013235015.1. NCBI lineage: Eukaryota > Metazoa > Arthropoda > Arachnida > Araneae > Araneidae > Araneus > Araneus ventricosus. The sequence continues at coordinate 553,338 of BGPR01000269.1, read as the reverse complement.
AATGCTGGGATGCGCAGCTAGTATATGTGATAAAATTTTATATATATCTAGTCTCTATATTAAGCGACATTATCAATATATGGCTCCCTTCTCTACATAACAGGCTTTCAAAAGGCACATAACATATATATATAAAATTATAAAAGAAATGACATAACGGATTGATTAGCAATCGCCGTTATGTTAAAAATCCATAGCATGTAAAAAGTAACTCATAAAGACAGACGAATTTAATGCTTAAAAACAAACAAGCAAACAAAAAAAATTCGATGAAGTCAGAAGGAAATAGAAATAGAACGTTCGTCTGTGAAATTCATCTTAAGCATGGAGTTTTTTAAGCATATTTTCCTACTATTTTATATACTAACAGGATATATAACTATATTTTTTTCTTGGACAAAAGAATAAAAATCAATCCATCACTGATTTTAACATTTTACTAGCGTTTCCTAATGAATAGCATTTCTAAACTTCAAGGGTATTTTATGCCATTAAGCTCTTATAAATATTTCTCAAAATATTATTAAATGTAGTTCACTCGAGCTTTTAAGAACTCTCGTTTTACGCTTTTCTGAACCAAAAGCAAAGTTTTGTAATGAAAATTTGTTGCGATTGATATATTAATTGTTATCGTCTGTTGCCAGCGCCCTCTGCGCATGTTTGTACAGATGCTTCTGTTACATAAAGAACTCAATGATTGTGTTTTGCTCACTCTTCCCTCCTATTCGAACTCTTTTGCTATGTTTTCTCAATTCCAATTAACTATGTTTCAATAAATTTGTTTAGTTAACTTGCTGTTTTTTTATTGAGTTCATCGGCATTTTTGACAAAGATATGGTGGTTTCAATTTACCATTAGCGCCAAAAATTGACACTAATTCCAATATCAACCATCATATATAAAAGCGTTTGACTTGTAAAATAGATATTTGCAAGGGTAATATAAATAATTTCAAGAGATCTTTGACGATCCAGTTTATTTTAATGGAAGACTTTATTTATTTAACTATGATTTATGCGACTGGAAAAACTTTTGTCTCCAGAAATATTATTTTTCTAGTCAGATGATTTCTTTTTATTTTGCTGGCATTAATAGTATCATGAGTTGAGACTAAAATTCAATATTACAAACGTCATATTGAATTCTATAGAAGTAAACAGTATTTATGGATCCTTCTAAAAACGAGTGTTATACAATAATATGCATTTTCTTAGAAGTGTCTATAAATATTGTTCTTTAAGAATGACAACTAACTCATCTAGTATATTTTGTTATTTAAAAAAATGCTTCTTCAATACGTGGTTTCTTATATTTGCTACCATGAAAGTGTATAATTTAATTATTTCATAAAATACATCTCTGTTTCCTGAAATAAAAGATGAAATCAATTTATGTCAGTTTCGGTTTCAGTCATTTATTTTTCTGATTCCACTGACAATATTTTATGAACACAATTCTATTTTTATATGTAGGTCTACTTGCCTACATTTTATTATTGGTTTGGATGAGTTTAGTTATATTAACGTCCTGGTTTGAAGCAACACGAGGGTTATTTTGACTGCGGAATTTTGAACAGCGGTCAGATGATCAGAACGACACCTGAGCTGGCACCACCCTTTCCAAAACACAATTGAAAGATCGGTGACAAATGAGTCGATAGAATAATCATCTTCTAGAAGCTTCGAGGGGAAAATGACGTATCCGCACAGTTGCGAAGTTTTAAAGTTTTTACAGAAACGGATCTAACAACTTAATCTAGAATTTAAAATAATATGGCAGTAGTTTATGACCTCAGGCCTGCGGAAGTGAAAGTCCTGAAATAAACGTTGACTTCAGCAAAAGTGCAATAGTGTTTGTATTAGTTCCTGTGATTTTATCTTTTGTTTACCTATTTTGCTGCTATGTTTATAAAATGTCTGAGAATATATATACATCTTGCATACGGTTTCCTTGATAAATAAAACATTTTTTTCCATATTGTCTCATGTTAATGTTCAAACTAGATATGTGAATAATTAAACAAGAAATCAATATAAACTAAATATGAGTCTCTGAACCTTATTTCAAATAGAGCACCATAATTAAATATTGCTCCCTCCGTCAAACTGTAGTTGTTCGATTTCCCATCTTTTCTTGTCAAAAATTAGAAGTCGGATTTTTAAAAAATCAAGAAAGCCATTATCCATTTTCTTTCGAAATTATGGAAACGTACAGAACTTAATTCATTGGTTTTATATCTCACATTCAGTCTAATAATGAAATATAACGGTGGTACTTTTTGTCTTTGAAATTATATCGGCATTAAGTCCAACACAAAATATTGCTGAAGGGATCGTTTCTTTCTGAACTATCTCTTGGAATATGAGGCAAGCAGTAATGATTTTTCCTGCTTATTTATTCCCACATTTTTATATTGTCTACACAAGTAACATTACAGAACCATTTTTATCTATAACTAAATTTGTTCGAAAAAAAAGAAAGAAAATTGAATATGTCAAATTAATTTGCCAGTTTCAATTAGGAAACGTGATATTTGCCCATACATACGTCAAAAAATGCATTGCCAACTATCTAAACAAAGTTCTTTCAATTTGGACTTGGCCCTTTTCTTAAATTGGAGGGTAAATGCACATCGCATAACTAAAGTTGGATGGAGGAAGTAGTATATTATGTCAACAAGATCTTATGCAAAATTATTCCTTTTCTCCAAATTTATGTACTGATTTTAAGAAACGTATCTGCCTATACTATAAACTGGTAGAGGCTCTGATCCCTGCTCACTAACGCTTGCCAAACCCAGAAGGATTGCTTAGCAATCCTCTCAGGTCTGCTATGCAAAACCCGCTCACTTTGCTCGCTACAATGAGGACACTATGCACCCTGGGAAATAAATAATGGTTTAGCTTAACAAATTTGCTTCTGATGCTTTAACTAAAATAAGAACAGAATAGATTATCCTAACAAAAACATTTATGGTTCTGCTTAATAGATTTGTTACCAAGCTCGCCTTAATAGCGGAAACGGTTAAAAAGCTCTCTAAAAGGAAAAAAATTCAGGATTAAAAATACTTTATTATTATTTTTATTATTTTGTACTTGTAGTTAAAATAAGTTCAGATTTAGAAGTTTTTAAAATGCTTAATTTGCACTCGTTCACTCTTTTTCAATAAGAATTATTCCAAACAACTTAGGTTTATGCCATATCTGTAGAGCTAGTTACTTCTCGTAGACATTTTTTATTTCTGAATCTCATTTCTTCCGAACTTCAATAACATATTTACGTTTGGAAAATGAAATCACGTGATCCAACGTTTGTCATAGATGTTGACAATTCCTATAGCTAAATAGCGGGGTCTTTTAGGAATTGCACAAGAGAAATATTTATATAGGAATTTGTGAAAAATGCATGAGAGATGAATTTTTTCGCATTTGTAATATATTACATTTAACTGTAAGTTAATCGTCCTTATCTGTTCTGGTATATTTAGCAACGATTCCATATTAAATGATAAATTTTACAAGAAAAAATGTATACCATTTCGTATAATGTCATTTATTTTGTTCACTATCGATAGCAACTACAGTAATTTATATTGCTTAGGCAGTCAGTATGAGACTGGTTTTGTACTGGTACAAGAGGATATTTTTCCTTGATAATATTGGCGACTAGTTTCAGTGCTTCAATGATACCAAATGATACCAAAATGTTTCTTATCAAGTAGCTTCATCAGTTTCCGAAATGCGGATTTGTGCCAATACTGCTTAATGGGTATGAACCTAATGTAAGATATTGGATCAATAAGTCAGATACACCTATAAAAAGTCACTTCTTCCATTTCTCAAGTCTCAAATTTCACCATAGAAAATGGTTAATCAGGAAAATACATGTTATTCTATTTTGAAAGGAAGAGTGGAGTGATATAATAAAAATTATAAGCTGTGCGCTTAGTTTCAGCGATTCAGCAACTTAGAATTAATAAGTTTCAAACATCCGTTTTTGAAGCTACACTCCATTCCATTCGATAGACCAGGAGGGTCGACTCAACCTAGTGGTTGTCGAGTCTTTTGATGAAACCCTCGGAAAGAGAAACATGGGCATGAATTAGGACTACGGGCATCAACTTCAAGTAACTTCACTACATTAAAACAAGGCATTTAAATAAGGGTGTAACTTTAGAGCAATTAGTGCTCTCAATTATTATTATTGACATAACAGAAAATGACACAAAAATACACTAGAAAACGTCGGTGAACACAATCACCGTCAAAATCAAAATAAAGACACGTTATCAAACAAAATACAAAACAAAAAATCAACCCAAAAATACAAAACAAACAAAACATATAAAATACAAAATAAAGAAAGCACAATGAATGCAAAACAAACGATACACAGACAAAACAAAAACGAATACAAAGCAAACAGCACATACTAATACAAGCGTGTACAATACATAAACATAACAGAGAGGAAGGAAAAAAATAGGTGAAAACCGAAATACAGCACTAAAAAAGCAACATTTAGAAAAGTAATCCTTAAAATTAAAATGAATTACTAAGCCATATAGAAAAAAATCACTTATAAGATTTTTGAAGAAGAGAAAGAGAGAAGAAAATTTTAAAAAAATTACAAAAGATTAGTAAAAGACTTTTAATTAAAGAGAATAAATTCTTTTCAAACCAACTTTTATTAAGACGCAACAGACAAGCCACCAAGGGACAAGAAAGAAGAGCAAACTTTTGCGTAAGTGATGAGATCACAAACTGTCAGGGCCTATAATGCGATCACACATCTGTGTAGAAATTTGAAAAGATTTCGCGGTCTTGAAGAGAGACCCTTGAGAGTTTTATAAACCTTTAAAAACCAAGTTGCTTTTTTCTTTGAAGAGGGTTTTGTTAAATGAAAATTCTTCGTATAAATGCACCGAAATCGATAATGATCGGTGTCTCCTTCTCCGCCGCAAAAGCATATTGAAGTGTTAGAGAGGTAAAAACGATTTGAATAAGAAACGAAAGAATCATGTCCAGTAACAAAATAAGTTAGAATTTATTACGGGTCAACAGTTCAAGATCCGGGAAAGGTACAAAATCTTTAAAAAATGTTCCAGTGTCAGAGTCTGCCAAAACAATTTCCAATTATTTAATAAATCTTGTTTTTAAGTATTTTGTTAAAAAGGAATAAAGAATGAGGATATTTTTAAATTACCCTATTCGGTAAGTTTGGCAAAGTGGTCCACTGTCTCATTGCCTGGGTTACCGGCGTGAGCTTTCACCCAGGATAAACCGACGAGGCCAACTGCCTTCGAAACTTTCTTCTTCAATTATTATGAAATCTGATTTAGTATTAGGACTCCTTAAAATCTGAATTGACGAAAGGCATCCGTGTTTATGTTCATTTTGTGTCCTTTTACCATAGCCCAGCAGGCTGCCAAAAAAATTGCGAAGAGTTCGGCCTGACAAACAATGTTAAAAGATTCTAATTTGAAACAAAAGGGAGGAAATAAAACATTAATTTTAAAAATGCACATGGCGAATCCAACGTTGTCTTCAACTCTGGATCCATCCGTGTACACATCAAAATAAGCATCATTTAACCTTTCAGGAAATTCAATCATTTTTATATTCGAGGTAAGACTTCTCACTGGGCTGCTAAAATCAAACTTGTTTAAGTCAGAGTAAGAAGGAAAAATGTTTCCAAATTCATCAGAGCTCCTAACTCAAATTTTAAACTTTTTGTAAGCCATCAAAGCAGATGGGAGAACATTTAGTGCATTGGTAAGTAAAGTGCGATAAGTTTTAGTTAATGTTAAAAGAAATTTTTTTTGATATAAAGTTTTTTTGTTTTTGTTAACTCACCTCCTCAGACGCAGGGCAATTTTTGGTTAAAACACGCAATTTTGAACCATGTCAAATCATGATGTTCACAAATAACCCATGTTTCCGAATTTCTACACCAAACTAACTTGAGGACTTTGGACCCTTGATGACAGATTTAACATACAATAGGCCTATATACTCAGCGGATTTTTATTGAAATCGTATCTAGAATCTGAGACCCAATTCCTCTCAGGCCACTGGCTCCATATGTTCAGAAAAGTTCAAAATCTAAATCTATTTGCACATTTTCTCTCTCTGATACATTTTGAATACAAAAAAAAATATATATAATATATTTTTAACTAATGCAAGAAAAATATCCAATTTAACAAAAGCTTTCTCCAGGCGCTCAAAGCATTATCAGTGAATGATTAACACTGTATTAGTGGATGTTCCAAAGCAATCCGTTTCACAAGTTATAAGCTTATGGTTGCTAAAGAGTAGAGCCATGAATATTTAAACAAATTGCTCTGTAAATGAAGACATTTTTATTTGCGAATTTCGTACTCATAACAGTTTGACAAAGAATTCACTGTCAAATATAATGGTATTTAATGACTATAACTAGTAGAATAAATGCAATTCATTAATTCGAATAAATTTTTAAATAACAATTCGAAAATTTCTTTCAGTAGCGATTAACTGACCTTCCAGTAACAACCAGTGTTATTCTCCCATTATACTCTGCCTCGAATTTTGAACAGCTTTGGGTATTGACTCATAATATTACTTGAATAATTCTAATAGTTGCATTTCCGGGCTTTCATATCTGTTGTTCAAACCTGATCTTTAAATTGTCGTTAAATACACTCCAGAAGCTGCTATGAGAGTTCGCGAATTACTAGTAAGACTTTTAAGGACTTCACAATAAAAATCACAATAAAAAATTGTGAGACAGTTTCTCTTACAAGTATAGTGATATACAGAATATTTATCAGATGTTATTGAAAGGATTGGTTTTATCAACAACGCCAGGGTTTCAAAAAAGACCGTACTTTTTGCCAGCCACAAAATATATTAGGGTTTCCCCACTATATATCCTAACTGTAGATATAAACACAGTGACGTGTATGAAATACGCAATTACGTCCCCCTAATTCGAAACAAATATATTCTATTCGAAGTAAAGTATTCACCTACTTTTATCCAAGTTGACTTTGCCATACGACAAAACCCTTCAGGGGTAATTTTAGAGGGGGTAGTCCATGATCGCGTGGCCTTAGACACCACGGTAACAGTCGCCGTTCCTGTTTGATCGTCGACATGACAAAAGAAAGAAGAATAACAAAATATCTTTGCTTTATATACAGATGCAGTGCTAAGGCAAAGGAGCTGTTCATGGTCGAGTCACGCGACATTTCAAAGACAAAGTTCGAAGCGCGGTTTTCGATTTCTTCAGAAAACGTGACATCCAAACGACGAACTGTCATAGTAATAGTATCAAAACTAGTGATAAAAAACATCTGATCCTTGTTAGCATTATGTACCGAGATTTCTTACCTCAATCATTCAACAGATAAACTAGCTTCGAAGCAAGTGTAACTCAACAAATATTCGGAATCATTGCTTACGTTAAGTTCATCATCCTGTAAACCAATAGCACATAACTGGTTTGTCAACAAACTTGGAGTCACGAAATACGGTAGATAAACCGATAATCCGCATTGATTTGCATTTGAGACTGTCCATCTTTCAATGAGTTAATTACTTCGATAATATTTTTAACTACTTGGGCACTAATATTATCATTCTTGCATCATAATTCTTGTTATAATCATTACTTGTAATAAATATAAGCTTTAAGTTTCTCCGAATAACGTAAATTTTATTTCATGTAATGACATTACTGTTATTTTTAATTGACATTCAGGATTGTAACACCTTCAGCATGATATTTATACTATTTATTTTTCATTAATCTAATATAAAAAAAAGCGGTAAGCTCTTCTTGCACCTCTCTTTGACCCTTTTGCGTGACTTTTGGCGGAGATTTTGGTGTCGTTATACCCTCACCACCGCCTTAAAATTGCGTTTCATCAAAGTCAAAGTTTCAATTTTATGTCTAAAGAAATTTATTTCAAAAGATACACTGAGATGCAAGTTGATATACCGAAAATGTAATTTATCTTTAAGTTCTTGCCCAGTAAAATATTTTGTTATTAAAATATTGTCAAATATGTTATGATCGCATTGCGAAATCGGATCAATTTAACTATGAGAATATCTCAATATTATCTTAATTTTTCTGTCTTAATATGTCTGAATTTGTTTCTTTCCCCTACTAGAAAAAGGAGTCCTGTCTCAGCTTTTTTTCTATTTCTTTTTTCTGCATTTCTCTTCCTCTTCTGAGAATATAGATGGCGCCAGGGAGACTAGGGTTTTACATATAACGTAATCTCATAGCGTAGGGTACTTTTTTATTATTTGGCAATAGTGATGTGTCAGATTCGTTCCTTTGGTGGAATCGGATTCACGAATCCGAGTCCGGTTGCGGATCCGGATCCGCGGATTCGTTCTGATTCCGGAACGTAAATGGATTTATCGACGATAATTACTGTAATAACCTTTATTACTGAACTTTTATTTTAATATAATTATGAATCATAATTAATAAAATTATAATTTTCATTAGATAATTAATTATATTGATATTAATTTTAATGAATAATTTTGATTAATAATCATAATTATATAATTAATTATATTAATATTAATTTTAATGAATAATTTTGATTAATAATTATAATTAGATAATTAATTATATTGATGATCATTTTAATAATTAATTTTAATTACTAATTATGTTTCAATTAATATTTCTGTTCATTATTTAAAATGTCGTTAGTCAATTTAACGAATCTTTGCTAGAACCTTCAGTATTTTGAGAAGCTTTTGATTTCTATTATCTGGTTAAGATTTCCCATGAATGTCATTTAATTTGTTGGAAACAGTATATTTGCTGAAGCGTTCAATAATGAAATTTCAACTTAGATTTCTTTCTAATTAAATATAATCTCACCCAATTCTAATGAGCTCCATACAATAAAAAATCTTTTAATCATCATCAAGGAATATAAAACAATTCTTTGCAGTTATCAAAGATCCACTGCTGTTAAAATCTGTTATTAACTATATTAACAAAATGTAATTTTCCAGTAAATTCCTGTCAGTTGAATTAATTGCTTCTAAATTTTGAGCAAACTATAGATGTCATTTAAATATGCAGGACCAATCACGTGCGTTCGTGGCTTGGTCGGTAGAACGTCATGTTATGAGCCCTGCTGACAAGGGTTCAAATCTCAGCAGGCATAGTCGTTGCAAGACAATGTTTTGAAAATTTTAATTTCGGATATTCTCTTTAAAAGGTTATTTTATAATATATATTCAGCATTTTATTTTATTTTACTTTTTATTTCCAAACCTGATTTATTATTAGATAAATTTTATTCCTTAAATTTCTAAATTTTTTTCTAACTATTTTAAATTTTTATTCCTAAATTTAATTCCTTAAACTTGTATATAAGTATGGGGGAACTAATAAGTTAGAATATGAATTATTTAAAATCTATCTAATAATAAATCAGGTTTGGAAATAAAGAGTAAAATAAAATAAAATGCTGAATATATATTATAAAATAACTTTATAAAGAAAATATCCGAAATTAAAATTTTCAAAGCTTTTGTCTTGCAACGACAACGCCTGCCCACGACTCGAACCCATATCAGCAGGATTCGAAACAGGGCGTTCTACCGACCTCGCCACGTAAGCGTGTGCTGAGGATGGCATACTTAAATGAAGTGTTCAAAACCAAAAGGTATATTAAAAAAATTCGACGTAATGTATTCAACGTATGTGAGTAATTCTTTAAATTACTCCCACATGGACAAGTATTATTTCATAATAATTTTTAAAATGCGTGCCTATTTGTTGACTTGTCTTAAACTTTTATACCAAAAATTCTTGACTGTTTGAAAAAAGTGCACACTCAAATTTTTCTCTTAAATAGTATTTATCAAAACTATTAATTTCAATGTACCGAGATTCAACTAAGGCAACTATTTTTGATATTGAAATCTTGAGTTAAGAACAAAAAATTATAATTATTTTTAATTATAATTATTATGAATTCTTTTTACTTGCATCTTTTTTTACTAGCAACTCTTTTACTTCTCAAGCAATATCAAAAGAATCATTGGTCAAACCAACTATTCTAAAGGTTCTTTTGTAAACAACCTCAGAAATCTATCTGTATGCACAGCGTCAACCGAATCTTACCATCCTCTCCTGCTCCTCGCAAAGAAACTTATCTGCATCATTCATGACCCCAATGATGTGTCGTTCATTCCAGAACGAAACAAATCCTCTTCCAAAATTATGGATCCGAATTAGTGATTCTGAATCGGAATCAGTAATTCCGAATCTGCGGAATCAGAGTGAACCAATCCCGATTCACGAATCTGATAACCCGGATTCATCACGAATCCGATTCCGCGGATTCGTTCCTTTTGGTCGGAATCGGATCCGGACGCTCCTTTTGAGGATCCGGATCCTATGATTCGTTCCGGAGTGAACGATTTTGATTTATTTTATGAAAGCTTATTAATTAAGCTTGATGGCTAATATTTTGAATTCTTATTAGCGTTTTTGATGTTTTTTGTTGTTATTTCCTTGCTCGTTTGATGTTTGATCTTGTGATTTGCCTCCTGGGATTCTGTGTTTTGGGAAGTTGGGGCTAAGAGAAGCTTTGTGTTAGCCTAATGGCTTGCTTCTTATAGAAAATTTCCCAAACATTCCTTTGAATCCATTTCGAAAAGTTCTTAGCCCTTGAGAAAGTGAACTTGAATGGATTCCTTATTTTGTTTTTGCTTTTAGTTACCTACGAATTATTCTAGGATTGCTTTTATTTCCTTCATTTTTTACTTTTGGCTATATGTTTATCTGTCTACTGTTCTTTGTTTTTTGTTTAGCTGCTGCAATTGCGCGCTTCTTGGCGTAATTTTTTCTAACTTTATTTTTTTCTTTTAAAAAAGTTCTTTTGTTATTTTACTTTAATTTTATTGTTTGCTAATTAAAATTTATTTTCTTGTTCTAGTTTTAAATTTTACTTACTTTGTAAAAGAACCTTTTTAAATTTTTTTTAAAATTGGCTATAGATTTTTTCTTGTCGTTTGTTTACATGCTCAATATTATCTCACGTGCTCGGTTCCTGTATCTATTCATAAAAAGGGTTATAGAATTTACGACATGGCGATTTGATGCTCATGAACAACTCGACTACACTGAAATATTTTATAGCGCTGCAAAAGCAATATTTAAGGTTCACACTACTCACGGAAAACACCTAATATGTGTGCTGCGAAGTACTTAAATTATAACGTTATCAAACGATGTGTTCCCCTTAATTGTCTCTTATACTTACGAGTTTTGTGTATAGCATCGTCATGCGAAGAAGGGAATAGAATATGCGATTTCGACCTCTTTCCTTTGGCAGACTAATCCAACATTTAAAATAAACCAACAATTTTGGGATGAAAATACCAAATACAAAGTTTATTCATCTTGGTAGTTTGGTTTCTAGTCTAGGTTGTTGCGTTTTTGAGTTCGCATTCACATGAGCACGAACAGACAGATCGAGAGACAGTAAAGCTTCTGACAGATTTGGTCCAAAACCTACAATTCTGGTGTCAAGACCGGACGCCAAATTTCATGCGACCAACTTGTTAAATGTTTGTGTTTGATTTATTCTATTCACAGACGGACAAAATTCCAGGAGTAGTTTTCTTCGTACTTTTGGAAGTCTAAAACATGGAATTCATCAAAAGCTCGTGGTAAAATGTTTTTGACGATTCAGTACTTTCTTTTTCTATTCTTCATATACGAGAACTCAAGAAGCTATAATGCATCGCTAAACAAGCAACACCACCTATCTCAATTTTTTGAAATTTCCAAGAGGAAAAAAATACTCATTTTTCGCAACCAATAACGAATATTACTGAAATTTTTTTCACATCTGGTAGGTTTTTTTCGTTTTTTTTGTCCCGGTAATAACCGGGTACTTTTTAAAATCCAATAACGGGGTAAATAAACCGGATTTGAATATAGGCTCGATTTTAGGTTCGATTAGACTAAAATTTACCAATTTATGAAGCTTTGAAGTTCATCATCTTCGGCCAATCAAAGACAACCGCTTCCTCGAGGCATCTGTGGGTTGGCGGATTACTTAAAGAGTCTTTATGAACAGATAAATATCGGCCAATGGATTGATTTCCTGTAAAAACAATATTCATAAAAATTTTGTCTACAAACAGCCTTTGGTTTTTAATTAAAAAATACCTGAATAAATGGTTATTTAAAATACCGAGATTTTTTGCTGTTATAACCGCTAGGTTAAACCCGAGGTGAAAAAACCTGAATAACCGAAAATCGGTTATTTTCACAATAACCGCCATCCCTAGTAGGAACATGAGACCACAAGTTCATATCGGATGTTTTAAAAAATTCAGAAATACTCGTTATTGGTTTCGAAAAATTCAGTTCTTTTTTTCCTTTTTGAAATTTCAATTGAGACAGGTGGTGTTGCTTGTTAAGCGACGAATGACTGATTCCCTTTTTAGTTCTTCGGAAATGAAAATTCGGGGAAAGATTGCCATCTGCTCTTTCAAATCTCATTCCGATTTTAAAGAACAAACTTCGAAACAGAAGAAGTCGGTAACGAGATAGGAAACAGTATAATCCTCGATTATAATAGATGTAGTTCTTAAATGTTTGTTATGTTTCATTATGTGGTGCTCTGAACGCGAAATCCCGTTATATGAAAACAGTTTATGGGCGTTATATAGGCGTTTATTTTAACAGTTTCAGTGAGCTTTAAAAATACGTGGCATTTTAAAAAAATAAATAAAGGCAAAAGAAAAAAAATAAAAGACAATCAGAAGTTAAGTGTTTATACTTTGTTTAATAGGAAAAAGTTTTAGTTCAAAAATTATTTTAACATGCTCATAGCACATATTGGTATTCTACAATGTGATTCACGTTTAAAATTTAAGCAATTCATATAATATATATTATTATTTTAAATATTTTTAATATATTCGATATGAATATTGAATGACAGTTTCGAAAAATGTCTTAGACCATTTACTTTAAAATAATTGTAGGTCTCACTTGCATTAGCACATTTGAAAACTTACTTCAGCGATTAAATTTTAAAAAACTGCATCACACTTTTATTTCTAACTTCCTACTTTAAAACTGAGGACCGTGCTCACAGTTTAACTTGAAGGGGAAAAAAGTACATTATTCCCTTATCTCCCACAATCCGTGCAATTTGCTGACTTGAAAAATGAGGCTCTGCGCTGAAATTTGCACCGGAAAAGACTGAGCTAATCGGGAAAAATGGACACATTCATCTGTTTTAATTTTGAAACAAAGCTAGCAGGAGATTAGTGAGACTTTGTGGCACGATAAATAAATGGTTCTGTACAACGATATTTGCGAAAGAATGTCGGAAAACCCGATTTTGGGTTGACAGGAGATATGAAAGACTGCGGAAAGCATTTATATTGTTAGACTTGTTTATCACGTTTCGAGGAAATAGGAACACAGAAAGGAAAGCAATAAATTTATGAAATTAAATGAAGCTCTAACAGAACATTTTGGAGAGGAGTAAATTCTTTCCTGGTCAAATTGATTTTTTCTTTAAATTTTTACTTTCTTGTGTATGAAGTTTAAAAAGAGAAAGTATCGTAATCGTCAAAAAATTCGAAATCTAGATTTTGATTAATCTCTATGTTTTAAACCTTCTTGGGTCCAAAAAAAACATTTTTCGAATTATGTTCTGTCTGGCATCAGGCATGGGGAATGGGGCGGCGTTCTGTCTGACTATCTGTGATACGATAATTCGAAATCGGAACTATCGATTAATTTTATTTTATTATTTTAAGCAAAAGGAAAAATTCCTTACGGTATTACATGAAAATCGTGTTTTTACACCTTATTATACTTGTTTATCTCTAAATCCTTTCTTTTTATGATAACAATCAGTTCATTCCTAAAATAGGAAATTAAAAAATAAATACGTTCACTCACACTCAATGGAACGAAAACCAAAATTGCCTCCGCCTTAGAAACTCTCTACCGACGAGAAAGTTCATCTTTTTTGGACTCGGACAACACGACTGGTAGTGAAATGCGGAAGTAAAAATAAAATCATTAGACAAAATTGGGCTTAATTTTCAAAAATGTATAGTTTATCATTCAAGTTGTGAATTGCGGCTGCCGAACTATTATTTTGAAAATATAATCGAAAAAATTGATCTTTGAGGAAAATTGTTCCCAACCCAGTCCTTAATTGAAAGAGATTCTATTTCTAAGTAGAAATAAATCCCGTAAAACCGGATTGCTGAAGTCATAGAAATATACACGAATAAAAAAATTTGTTAGCAAAGTCAATTGGAAATAGATTTTTCGATAAATAAAAACTCTGTACTTTTATTAGTATGAATTATATAATATATTATAAGAAACATATAAATATAATTATTATTTATACATTATAAGAAAGTTGAATTACAAAACACTGGGATGATAATTTCATGTTTATTCTTTCCCTAAATTGCCTAAGTATATCTATCACGCATAAAGTCATTATTATGAAAATTGAACATTTCAAGCATAGTAAACTTGGAATGGTTTCTTCATTGAATTATTTTTTCCGTATACTCTATTTGCGAAGATAATTTGAAAGCAATGCATATCACAAAATCCTCCCTGCCAAAATATTTTCCTCAAGCAATTTCTGTCTTTCTAAGTACTAATTTAGATACTGGTTTTCTCTGAACACTGTTGACCACAATATAAAAAAGCCGTTTTCTTATCAATGTGTCAATGACCGATATAGCTTTTTCAAACTTGTGTTAAAATCAGAATACTGAAGGCCATAAAAACCTTGCATACACATTAACTATGTTGTTGTAAAGCTTCTGATAGATAAAACGTCGTAAAATAATTTTACTGGAATTGAAGGTTTGTGCAAGAATTTTGTTTCGTATCCTCGTGTGTAATATATTGATTCTGAATTAGAGGTCGGGTGTTTTGGATAAACAGCAGCAACAACAAAAAGAATGAACGAAAAAAATTTGAAAAAGTATGAAATGTTCCTGAGAAATGAATTATTAACGTCATAACTTATCGAATAGGAAATTTTCTCGTATAATTTGAGACTCGTCTCGATATCCACGCATGTAATAAATTGATTTTGAATTAGAGGTCGGATGTTTTGGATAAACAACAGCAACAATAACAAAAAGAAGCTTCTGAAAAGGTATGAACTGAAAAATATCCTTTTCTTTGCATATTTTCTGAGATAAATTTTATATTCAAACAATATAAACAAGGATCCGAAGTCAAAAGATTTGTTCATGGCAAATGACTCAATAATGTCAGGACGTATTGGAAAATTAACCCTCCGTGTTCAGATGTAATGACAAATAAAGTTTATAAATTATTCATTACATCTGAAATTTTTTCCATAAGAGAAAATTATATTTAAATCGATTAGGAAATTTCTTCTTGCCATTTGAGACTTGTCTAGTATTCTCACGTGTAATATATTGATTTTGAATTAGAGAACGGGTGTTTTGGATAAACTGCACCAGCAATAACAAAAAAAAGCTTTTGAAAAGGCATAAACAAAAAAAATTTCGATTCACTATATATTTCTTAGAATAACTTTCATACCCAAATAGTATAATAAAGGATCCAAAATCTGATGAATTATTCTTGACAAATGAGTCGGTAACGGTAAAACGTATTCAAAAATAAAATTCCATATTGAAATGTGTTGATAAAGAAAGTTTATAAATTATTGATTATATCTGAAATTTTGACTATAAGAGACAATTATATTTAAATCGAATATGAAGTTAATCTCGTAATTTGATTAAACTGAAAGGCTATCCTTCTGCAACTATTACCATTCAAAGTAAACTTGACTCGAAACCAAACACAGATCTGTCTGTCTCGACAATCTGCGTCATCAGAAATATAAAAACAAGATATTTAATAAATCATGTGTATACTCACAGTTGCCAAGTCGTATGTTCGATGCTGAAGAAAAATCATTCTAAAAAGTAGTAAACTCGCAATGTCGAACCAATCATGAATTCAATGAAGAGAGCTCCTCTGTAATGAATACTAAATAATTTAATTAGATGAAATATTTAAATTGTTAGATGCAGGAAATTTTAAGAATAGGTTTAACGATAGCACTATACGTGCAACACTCCAGCATTTTATTACAAAAAAGAAGTTCTGATTTCACTAGAGTTCTTGTAGGGTTGAATTGTTTCCGTAGAAGTGGAAGTGCTTTTCGTGACATACTCCCCACCTTGAGTTTCACCACATTGGAGCTCAAAACTCAGGAAATAAATGTTCTAGATGTCCAGGCGACGAGGAATATGCAGAGTTTGACCATAACTGCTGAGGACAGATGTGGGCGACAGTTCTTCCCCAGAGTCAGTCACTTGTGATGAGGGATCATTCGAAATATTGCACTCACTTTTTCACAAATTGTGGGACCTTCAATCAGTTTAAGAAGATCTCCATTGTTGAGGGAACTTACTTCCAGATGATAAAGACGCTGGATAGGTCGAAGTAAGTCTCCTTGTTTGGTACGAATTTCAACAAGACGTACTACTCCATCTTTTCCTTTAATCAATTTAACCACTTTTCCAAGAGGCCATATATAAGTTATTGGTCTAGAGTTACTAATATTCTCGCAATCGCAGAGAATTGTTGAAAGCTTTTTATACCTTAGAGAAGCTTTACCAAGGACCTTTCTCAGGGTAGTTTTTAAAAGGCCTATCAATCGTTCTCAGAAACCTCCCCACCAGGGAGAGCTGGATGGAATAAACTTCCACTGGATTCTTGACACGGATGTGTCATCATTGGTTTTGTTCCAGTACACTGTATTCAGGGCTTGGTTTGACCCCGTAAAATTGCTGCCATTATCCGTATAGATAATGGAAGGTCTTCCTCTTCTTGCAATGAAGCGGCGCAAAGAAAGTAGAAATGTGTCTGTAGTAAGAGATGTCACTAGTTCAAGATGTACAGCACGGTAAACTGCACAAGTGTATAAAACGACCCAAGCTTTTGATCCGTCCCTTAGATATAAGGGACCCGCTAGGTCAATTCCTGTAGTTTAGAATGTGGCGGAGTCTCTTAGTCGGCCTTCAGGTAAGGGTGCTGCTTGAACTTCGGGATGTTTAGCTTAAAATCTTTTGCAAACGGTTCATGTCTTTATAGCTTTGCTTATTGTTCTACGACTTTTCAGAATCCAAGACTCTTCTCTTAAAACAGACATCAGAGTTTGAATTCCACAATGAGATAGGGTTTTATGCTTATGCATAATCATTTTCGGAACTACAATATGGTCAGAAGGCAGAAGGAAGGGATATTTGAAACTTTAGAAAGCTTTCCTCATCAAGAGTCGTGTCTTGATTCTAAAGACACCTGATGGATCAATGAACGGATGAAGGTTACGAAGTCTCTCTTCATTAACTGTTCTAAATTATGTCTTTTGTATCATTTTCCAGATGATGGTTTCGGCTTCCTTCATTTCTTCAACCTCCAAATATTTGGTGGAGCACAGAGTCTTACTATTTCTACAATTTCTAATAAATCGACGTATCCATGCTGTAATTTTTACTATTACGAAGGATGAAACATTGGTTAAGTAATAAAATTCATTATTTTCTGTAACTGCCAGAGTAACTATAATTTTCTTCCACTCCGAATTTATAATCTCTTTATCGACCCTGGCTTCACTAATTGGCCAAATTTCCTTATCCTGCTTCAGCCAAGATGGGTCATCATGCCACATTTGACTTATTAGAGTGTCCACAGAGCATCCTCGAGAAGGTAAGTCTGCAGGATTCATTGTTCCAGGCACATGATTCCACTCATTTTTAGAACTATAGCTTCTTTTTTCTCTAACTCGGTTCATGACAAAAACTCCCCATTCTTCTTCATTTTTATCCAATGCAAAGCATTCATTGAATCCGTCCAGTAAAATGAAATCATATCTTCCATATTCAGATCTCGTTTGATTGTCTTCATGAGACGTATTCCTATAGTGCATGCGAGCAATTCAAGTCTTGAAACTGTTACAGGTTTTCCAATGGAGCTACTCGTGATCGGGACTGTACGAGTCTACAGGAAACTCATTCTTCATTTTCGCTTCTTAAAAATATACAGCACGTATACGCTAATTGAGAGGCTTCACAAAAAAGGGGAATGATAGATTGCTTTTTAGTTTAGGGTTGATTACTAGTCTCATAGGGATTTTTAGTTTATTTATGTAAGTTAAATCTCTTTTCAGTTTCAAAAACTTTTTTGCAAGTTCATCAGATAGTTCAACGTCCCAAGACAATTTGGCTCTCCAACAGTCCTGCATCAAAATTTTAAATATTAAGGTGACAGGACTCAACATTCCAAGTGGGTCAAAAAGGTGATTTGCTGATGACAGTATTGATCTCTTAGTTACTGGAATTGCATCAAAAACAAACATCTCAATGCATCAGCTTCTGTGTTCCATTCCAGTCCCAAAACTGAGACATTTCTTTCATGCGCAGGAGATTCTATTGCATCTCTGTGAAATGTGGATTTGGCCTCATTATATTTCCATCCTCTCAAATCAAATTTAGCACTCAGTATTATTTCTTTTGATTGCTCAATAAAGGATTCTACTTCTTCTATGGTATCTAAACTTGTGACACAATTGTCAACATACATAGAAGTCTTCAGTTTTTTAGCTACTTCTTGAAGATGTTCAGGTACATTATCTAAGTGGCACGAAATAGTAGCTCCAAAGAGGAAAGGACTTGCGTTTATTCCAAATACCACACGTTCATGGCGATAAATCTTCAAGTTATCAGGATCTCCGTTTTCAAACCATAAAAATCTCAGATAGTCTCGGTTTTTGTAATCAATACTTATCTGGAGGAATGCTTTCTTGATATCAGCAATTACGCCAGATGTTCCAAGTCTGAATCTGTTCAAGATGCTCGGAATCAGTTCCAGCAAATTAGGTCCTTTTTCAAGACAACTGTTCAAAGATGAACCATTCTTCTGTTTTGCTGAAGCATCAAAGACTGGTCGAATCTTTGTCGTTGAATTTTCCTTGATCACGGCACGATGAGGCAAATATGTACAAAGAAGATCATCTAATCTCGAAATATTCACAGGTTCTATTATATCTTCTTTCAGCCATTCATGAAAGACTTCTTCATAATTCCTTAGCAAATTCTGTGATGTAGGGTCTTAATTGTCCTTTTGAATCTTCCTTCCGCAATGATTCTATTATTTGCAGGTGGTTGTAGTCCTTCCAATCAAGGAAGAGATACTTCGTACCGGCCTTCAGGAAGTCTCTTCAGCGTTTTCAAAAAATGCTGCCTGGTAGCTTCTTCCTGTTCCATCTTCGAATGTTTCTCAGCTTGATCTTTGATTCCTATTACATCAAGATTCCATAAATCCGTTTCAGAAATTTCTCTTGTCAACATTGAAGTAATAATCAGACCAGTGTTTTCGTCTCCTTTTTCTCTTCTCGTGAGACCCATGACTGTCCATCCTAATCTTGTTTCGATTGCAACTAAACCAGAAGGCAACAGCTTATAACCTCCTGTTAAAAGTTTTCCAGCAACATCCGCTCCTATCAGTAATTATATGGGTCCATGACGTTGATCACTCAAATGGATATTGTTTTCAGAAAGTTCCTTCATCCAACTCCCATCCGCAACTGGAGGAATTGTTGCGCAAATTGATTTTTGTCCGAGAACTTCAAAGTTACAGTTGTAAATCAAACTAACATCAGTGAGAAATGATCTATAAACATCGTGATGGCAAATTGCGGTACTCGTTCCACCAAACAAAGAATGTCGTAGACTTTCCCTTCGGTGTGGTTGGTAATTCAATCTCTGAGCTGTACTTTTTAAATGTAAGACCTTTGAGAAGCCGAGTCAATTATTGCCCTTATTTTCACTTTATCCTTTTCTCCCCTTAAATGAACGGCAAGAGTTTGTAATAAAACATGAGGAGTAGGTGAAACATTTGCAAGAGTTTGATCTTCTACGGGAATATCATTATCAGGTTTAGGTTTTGAGATTTCCTTGGTAGCCTGAATTTGATTATTAAAGCACATAAGAAGATGATGTAATCTTCCACAGTTTAAACATTTGATTTTGGACCTACACGTGCTAGAGATATGGTTGAGTTTTTAACATCTAAAGCAAACGCCCTTTTTAATTAAAATACTTTTCCTCTGTTCAACTGGTAAATCTTGAGAGTAACTACATTCAGTACTAGAATGGTTCTTATCAGCACACACATTGAGAGTTCTTCGAGGTTGACTACCTTGTACTGAGCTATAAAGTTCCATGCCCGTAGTTATATTTTTATTAAGATTAAAGGATGATTTCATCGGTTGATTTTTCTTGGTTTTATGATCTAACCCAAACCCACTTTTGGCTAAGTTAATCTTTTCTTCGACCTCAATTTCTTTACCAAGGAATTTCATTAACGTTTCTAACTTGCTAAATTTCTCATCTGATTTAAACGTTATCGAAGATAAATGTCGTTCCCAAATTCGTAAAAGATTTATAGGTAAACAAGACTCAACTAAAGGATAAAGCATTAAGGCAAACTTATCACTTTTTACACCCAACATCTGCCAAGATCTTAACTGAGTTTCGATTCAGTCGTAAAGTTTAATTAACGGAAGCTTGTGTTCATTATTCAGAACAATGTTCAATAACAAGCTCAAAAGTTCCCTTACGTATACCACCACTAACACATCATCTCTTCCGAAACGCGCCTTTAAGCATTCTATGGCTTGAGTATAATTTTCAGCGGTGTGAGTATTGGATGGTGGGATGTTAATTATAAAACGTTAATGCAAGGTAGGTGCCCAATGTTAAAATTTAGTTTAATATATATATATATATATATATTATTAAATAAATACTGGGTGCTGAAATATAAAACACAATAATATGCAATTCTAGCTACACTCATATAAATCACCTACCTTTGCAGACCTGAAAAACTTGACCGCTAAATTAATTTGCTGAAAACAGCGTTAGTACATTGCTCTAAGAAAAACAAAGTTTTTTAAAATTTAAATACTTTTTTATTTAACAATTTTTTATATTGAATTTATTACTGCCACAAAATTAGACATATATAAAATTGATACACAGAACTGAACATATATTAACCAAAATAAAAATTTGTAGCTACACATATATATATCAGCACTGCAGGCCTAAAAATTGCAACTTAGTACACTAAGTAAAAACAACTTAAATTCGAAAAAGATATATTGATGACTATTCTGTGCCACATAACAAAACGTCTTGAATTAATGACCACACTTCTTTGAATGAATCTGACTTGTATTCAACCTAGAATGATACTTGAAGCTTTTTCATGTACACTTTCATTTTTTTATCAGCAATTTTATACGTGTACCACTCATTCAAAAAAAATGGAAAATTTGAAGATGGAAAAACACACACAGCAGAACTTGCAGCGTAAAACATGATCATGAAGCACCAATTTATATTAATTTGCAACACACATTATTACGATGAAACAGAAAAATGCTGAAGGTATAACACAAACTGCAGATTTTGATATAGGTGATACGCACTCATTACTCAGGATCACTAATGAGAAACAGTGTTCATGCCACCAAGTAGCAGAGTTTTTAAAATAAAGAAGCAATCACTGCTTTCTTTTACGAACAGCATTTTAATTCACAGATTGTTCTGGAATTGCACTGTAGAGAACACCTTCATTACATTTTAACACTCTCACTACGACATCCGCCCCAGCCGGCTTGGTAGGTTCTATACGAGCCAGGCGGATTTTCGGGCGGGCAAGGGTCAAAGTAGGGGTTTGGGTAGTAAAGCGAATTTTTCACAAGAGTTTCCTCGGGGAGGGGAAACGTCTCCTATTCATGGCTGACAGTGATGAATTGATTTCGCCTGCGGGAAGCTTCAAATGTTTTCAGAAAGAATTACACGCTGAACTTTCAAAATAAGATTCTGAAATAATTTTAACCTGTTATGTTTTTACTAAATCTGTGTTTATTTGAATGAAAAAATATTAAAGCTAAGAATACAGTTTAAAAATTTAAATTTCTTAGAAATTCATTTATTAGAGCAGATTTTTTTCGAATTTCTTGTAATGAAGACAAATATCAGTTTGTACGTTAATAGATTAACAATGATTCCTTTAAAACGGGTTAACTTTTGCTCCAGAAAATATAATAAAAATGATTTACTCATGAATATGTAATTTTTTTATTCACTGGGCTAGATTGAAGGATTCAAGATTTTAAATACAAACAAACAAAAGCAAAACACTCGCAAGCTGTGCTAAATTTTATTAGTGATGTACTTGATTTTTAAAATTTTTTGTAATTTTTCTTCTCGATGAAAATACAACAGTTTTTATATTTTTATAACTTAATTATAAATTAATCGATTAACTGAACTAAATTTCAATTCCTTACAAGAGGTGTTTCATAATTGTAAA
Source organism: Araneus ventricosus (assembly GCA_013235015.1). Taxonomy (NCBI): domain Eukaryota; kingdom Metazoa; phylum Arthropoda; class Arachnida; order Araneae; family Araneidae; genus Araneus; species Araneus ventricosus. The sequence continues at coordinate 530,865 of BGPR01000269.1, read as the reverse complement.
TTTGTGTTAAATGTTATTTCAAGATTACATAATATTTATAATAATGAATTAAGAAAGATAAGGAATAATTAAAATAGAATGCTTTTTCCCTTATATACATCTAAAGAAAAGTGTACATTTAAAAATTGTTTTTTCTTAAAACTATGCTGTAAATGGTTTGGTCAATAACGTGTTAAATAAAGACGTTATATTTTATTTCTAAGCGATAAGGAGTCACATTATAAAATCATATATCAGTGATTTAACTTCGTTTTTTAGAAAAAGGTAAGGATTGATGTTTTTCTATGTGACTTTTGAAGGACCAATAATTAAAACACGTTCACTCTAAAAGCTTTCCAAACTGATTTAGGATTTGGAAAATTGGAAATTGTCGGAAACATTGTTTAGTCAATTCATTAAATTTTAGCCAATCTCAAAAATTAAAATTCATGAAAAAAATCAAAAACTTGACCGAATTTTTACCGGCCAAATAAACATTTAGAAAAAAATAAAAATGGCTTCGACTAAAATATTTCACCTCAAACAATTTTAAAATATGGTAAAACCCCCCCGAATCTAACACAGTAGATTTACTACTTTCTGAGTTTGCTGCTTATATTGCTGATAAGTTACATTATTTTATATTCTTTTTATTTAATAAAAAAATTTCTTATAAATTAGGTATTAAAAATACTAGTTGAAATTCAATTAATCACAGAGACTTGAATCTCGAATCAACTATCGTGGGATATAATGAATGGTGTATCAGTTTTGTTAGTTAAATCCATTTACTAAATTCCATCTATGTTATACTCTTATATATAAATCACTTACAGTACTCTCAATTTTCTAGTTTATCTTTTTCGTACAAAGGAAATATAGACGTTCGCAATTCTATTTTATTTCTTACAAACATTTGCGCTTTCCTCAAAAATAAATTCCCTTAAAATTGTTTATATTTCTCCCCTAGTCTAAGAAAGAAGCGCGTGTTTTTCATACAGAAACATATGTCTCTCTATGTGAAAAGAAGTCTGTTAACCTGTAGCATTGTCATTAAAAAATGTACCATCAAATCAATCACCGAATGACACTATAATTAGCGTTAAAAATGACCAAGGAAAGAAAACGCTACATCTGGCCTTTACAGTCTATTTCAGAATCATTTATCTAGTAAGGAGTGGTAAAATTACTGGAACATGTGTCAGAGAGATTTTGCTATAGAATTGGGAGCCTTGCTTTGTAAAGGAGCCTATTTTCTCTTGTTCAGTGTGGATTGAACAGCACACAACTTAATTCCGAAGGGGATGTTCTAAATATTCCCTTTTTATTCTTAGTCATTTCTGAAGGTTACCAGTTTAGGATGCAACAGGTTAATTAATCTCTCTTAAAAGGGATACCATTTTTGTGAAAAAGAATTGTGAAGAATTATAATCCAAAAGTTTATCAAATAGCTCGTAAAAGGAATATAAATAGCCATGACAAATTTCATTTCCTGACTACGGTGCTCCACATTATTTTATATTTAAATAAATTGTTTGAATATATTGAGCAAAATTACATTAAAAACAAAAATATTATAAACCCCTACTATTGGGGTAACAATTGAAAAAAACCCATTATGTTCTCCATCGAGGACTGTCTCATTCAATTAGCGACCCCAGTCTCGACCCGAGGGTCACGCTCCAGTGATCTTTCGACCACCAACTGTGAGGAGAAAAAGGGAGAAGGTGGACGAGTCCATTTCACGAATCCATATGTCAACAAAACCTCCGTATACAAAGGTAGTAAGATTTTGAGGGTCGCTAGGAGTCAGAGGGTTAAATTTTTCATCACAGTGGTTTCGCATACTGTTTCCTTAAAGGAATACCAACGAAAAAAATACACTTCAGCTTCAAATCCAAAAGATTCAATATGACAAATTATTAACGGAAAATTAACTCAGGGGCAAGCCCCCAAAGGCCCTGGAGCCCGCAGCTGCAACAAACACCGACCACTCGTTCAGTCAAGCACAAAAGAATTCAAATTACATAAAAGAAAATGCCTCCAGCCAGAGACGCCAAAGCCAAATAACGCCAAAATTCACACGTAGAAACAAGATGGCGAGTAAAAAGTCCCGTTGAAAAATTTTGATTTATAAATTAATAAAGTTGAAACATTAATGGAAAAGACATCAAAAGTTAAGATAATTAATATTTAAATCGATTACAAAGTAAATAATTAAGAACAATTTAGATTTTTAATAAAACTGCTAAAAATTACCGTTTGAATTTCAAAAGTTGTCAGAGATGCCACACGAGATGAAAGAAACTTTGGTGGCGAAGATTTAAATAATTAAAAATACTGATAAAACCGAAAAATGATGTAGCTGCAATTTTTGCAATCTAACAGTGAGGAAAAGACTAGACAACTTCTCGAGCTCTTGAACCTTTAAAGTTCGACTGAATCAAGTACTGATATTTATCTTCATTTGGAATATCAGTCTTCATCTATTTTCTTAAATAATCACCAAAAAGATAACCAATCCTTTAAACTCCCATCAAATTTTTGCAACTCTATCTTGGGCAATTTAAAATTCCTTTTATTCGAAATGCTTTCACTAACCGAATGTGTATCAATCCCGTTGTCAGCTCTACTTATACACCGTTCAAGTTT